>JAMKCF010000001.1:31878271-32185771 GCA_023634235.1 Pisaster brevispinus
ATTTATGCAACACTAATTCACGTCCCTATATTTGAGTTTTTCTTACTGCTCTGTAGTTTACTATTTCACTACTTGAGTTTTTTTACTGTTTGTACACAGGGCCCTTGCGGAAAAGCAGTTAAAATACTGATGAGGCTAACCTGTCTAAACAAATAAAAGAATAACTGAATATGAATGAACTATATTTTGTTCCTGTTCCCTTAGAAAGTCAAGACGTATCTGGCCAATGGGAAGACGAGTATAGTTCGAGACTGCGCAGAACGAACATGCTACGACAAAGGCTGCAAGAACTTCGAAGGCCAAGTAATCTGCGACCACTGTTGTATTGGGGATATGTGCAACAGCGCAAACTCCATGACCTTTGACACGGCGACGATGATCGCATCGTTGATATCCGTAGGATCATGGACATTTTACTTGTGGTTGAAATAACTGTTTTTTGGGGGTTTTTTTTTAACGGGATTTTGATTTGTTTCTTGTGTTGGACCATGCCACACGTCGTAGAGGGGGTGTCAATCAACATGGGACAGTGATTTGGTTAGAAGGGACAGGACAAATCCTTTGCCAACATTCTTTGTGTACAAAGTCGGTATGTTAATTGTCAATGGTAGATGAGTCTAAATTATAAAAGGTAATTGAATAAGCAAACAAACAAATAATGATTAATCGTGTAGTATATCTACATGCTGATAGTTTGTGTTAGGGTTGTATCAATGGCGTAACCAGACATTTCCATGGGCGTGGGGGGGGGGGGCAAGAGGAGTGGGGGAAGCAAGAACACCATTTTGAAGACTATTTGAACCATTCATTGTTTGCATTTTGAGGATCCATTTTGGGAGGCTTACACCACTGTGTTTTCTCATGTTAATATACTTGATTAAATTTGTGCTTGGCGCACACACACTCCTTTTCAAATATTATGCATCTCATGAGAACAGAGATGTTGTTGTTTTCCTTTGTCCCTGCACTGGAGAGCTTACACAGCTTAAACATAATTATGTAATACATGTTTACAATAATATGTTTTTTATTAAATGATTAAATTACTGAAGTAGTTGTCAACACACAAAAACATTTAAGATGTTCTCTAGTGTAAAGATTGGGTGAATTTACAACATTTAGAGATAACAACACCCTCTACTAAAATGGACCTGTCCAGGCAGTCTCAATGGTCGCCAGCGTGCAGCCGGTAGCAACCGTGTATTCAAATCTCTTACCATACGGTGTTCTCCGCGCCGTTTGCACAATGGTCGGTTTTGTATGTAGAGCTTCGATCGGTCCACGTCGCAAGAGTCGAAGTAGCCTTGTCCAAGGCTCTTTACGCAAGCACCCCGCTTTGAATTCACCAGGTAGCATAACAATACAGGCACGGTACTGCAGTACTTGATATACAGTATACCGTGGGGTCGAAGCATGGTTTTTCAACCTCGTACTAAAAACGAAGCCGAAACAGAGCCTTGTTCCCACTGTAAACGGCAGTTTATGTTTTTCTTTATCATTGCGCAGGAATTCCAGCGCTAATTACGTATGCGGGAATCGGATATTGAATATTCATTTCCTGTACTGGGCGGATAATCGTCCAATCATAAACTCTCGTTATGATGTAATGAGTATGTAGTATTCGCCTTGCCACTATACATTAACCAATGAGCATACACCTTCGGGAAATATTAGCATAAAGCAACTCCGCCCACAATCTGACCTTTTTACAGTGGGAACAAGGCTCTGTTTCGGCTTGTTTTTTGGTACGAGGTTGAAAAACCATGCTTCCATATCAAGTACTGCAGTACCGTGCCAGTATTGTTATGCTACCTGGTGGTGAATTCAAAGCGGGGTGCTTGCGTAAAGAACCTTGGACAAGGCTAGAGTCGAAGGAGATTATTTTCAACGTAGGTGGCGCGTCGGTGGCGGACCCCTTCTTCCCCCCCCCCCCGATTTGTACACAAATTTCCTTTTGTTGTCTTTGGTCTCGATAATTTACCGAGTATGAAAACCCCTTGAACAATTGTAGGAATTACTGTACTCTTACCACGTAGAATCGGTGACATGTGACGCGGCTCATAGAGGCATATGCTTTAGAGGTCGTTTTAACTGGTCCCCGAGTTCGGTCTACCAACAAAGTTCACTATTAAACCAATCGATACCACACCCAAACGATTTCCTGGATACGAACGGTAAGGTGATTTTCATTGCTATTTTAATATTTTATTTTTTTTGTTTCTGGACCCAAAATCCCCCAAACAAACACCCCAACAAACAAACAAGTAAACTATTTTCGCAAAAGAAAGGGTAGGTGAATGCTTCTTTAAAGGGTCTGTATACGTTTGGTAAAGACTCTGAAAATTAATGGCAATAAAAACTTTACTTGGTAAGAAGTACAGCAGCTTTGGATAGTATCATGCATTTTGAGAAAACTTTTCACTTCGAAGTACTGCGGTTATGGAAAAAATATATCACTTTTTATCCCCCCAAATATGAATCTGAGAAGCGTTACGGTCATAACGCTTTTCAGATCGTGTATTCCTATAGGGAATATTCTTCCTGCATGGAAATATTCGCTCCGGTTTTTCGGTGATATCTCAAAAACGGACCACCTTTTGAAGTGAAATTTTTACAGGTTAGTATAACCTAGTAGTATAGTTAGTATAGCTAGTTAGTATATTATTGAATATACCTACATTTATATAGGATTAAAACAATCAAACGGTTCAAAAATCCGAAGGTTTACTTGCCTTTAAATAGCTTAATTTCACCCCCCTAAAAAAAAAGGTAGTCATATTGAAGTCTTTTGATGAAATTACCAATGGTATCATTTTTCATCCATGATTTACGGCTGTTATCGGGAAACGTCTGTATTACAATGTATTGTGAGTTCTTGGGGAGGGGGAATTGGACTGCCTCAGGGGGCCTCAGTGGCTTCTTTCCTTCCTGCCCTTTAGTTATATGGACCCCGGTTCAAATCCATCCCCAAGCCTTACATGGTGTTTCTGGTTCATGTAGCAATCACCATTGTTTGCAGGTTTTCTCATGCTTGCGAGCTACAGTGTGATTAAGTCCACTTATGAGACATCCGTTGTTTCAGTACCAGCAATATTATATAGTGACCCTAAAATATCAAGAAATAATACCAAACAATTGGCACTGCATCCCCAACAACAATCCGACCAAAAAGACGGTTAAACGAAAACAATTCAGCAACTTAAAAATCAGAATCGGATAAGGACATAATGTGGGGTAAAACATGCCAAGTGATATTTTGCTTCCAGTACAGGCATCGTAATATATATATATTTTAAATGCCTGAATTGAGAGATTGTGTAAAACTCAATTGCACGAACTTTAGAATTTAACCTATCTCATAAATCGTGTCGTATGTTGGCATAGCGACACCAGTTGAATTAGTTTCCAATCCGTCCAAAATGTTAATACCTTTAACACGTTGTGATAATGATTTTTATTTCCATTTCCATACAAAAAGTTTAAACACTTTGCTGAAATTTAGGACGCAATGTAACAATCACGTTGTTGGTAGGTTTAAGATAAGTTTCCATTGACCTTATGACAACGTATGTAAACGTTACGACAACGTTACCATAGCGTGTTTGCTTGGTTGTTATAACGTTATAAAGTAACGTTGTAGCCAAGACTTTTTGTCGACTCCACTGTTTGTCGTTATAGAACGTAATGACGCAACGAAAAAACACGTATACACAACGTTGCCATGTTGTAAATAAGCGTTTTCAAAAGCATGTTGCAACAACATTTCCTTTTCCAGTACCCTGAACGTTGTCACAACGACAGCTCATTCTTACCCAATCTTATGTTATTGCTATATCAAATATACTTGTAGTTTCATGAAAACATGTCAACATGATCAATGAATTACTTTCAATAATACAGACTTACCAGTAGGTCCCTTCGTTGTCGATACCTGTGACTTCACTGCACCTGTATACTATACATCGTACAGCATTTACTATAATATACAGACTGATTTCTTTACTTTGGCAGTCATTGGTGTATATATTGTTTTGAAGTTTTTTCTATTTTAGTAATGTGTCATCCCGTGCCAACTCACCTAAAATCCTGAAAAGTTCGGCAGGCTCCGTCTCAGATTTTGCTAGTATTAAAAAAAAAAAAAAAAAACGACTCCCTATGGGTGCCATGAACACACGCAAAATTTTAGAATCCTACTCCTGAACATTTTTTTGAGATATGACCCCCATAAAAAATTAAGCCCCGCCCCTTCAAATTGACTTTTTGTGTTTTCGGCATTTTTAGAGGTCTGTATCTACAAATGGAGAAAAGATATACAGCTACAAATTAATTTGAAGGGTATCTGGTATCCCATCAACTAAATTATACTGTCAAAAGTAGCACAGGTCATTTGTATATCACGGTGTAAGTCTTTAAAAACGGACATTTTAGCCTGCGTGATGACTTTTTGTCATTTTTGAAACCCCCTCGAGCCAAAGTGAAATGTCCGATTACAATTAGCTTAATATAATAAATTAATTGACACCGGTTATAAAGACACGAATATTTAATTAGCCAATCTTGAGACCACCATACCTCAAAAAGTATAGATCCGATCATCAAAATGTTTTCGACTACATACTTGTGGGATAATTTATAACTTTTTGTTGGCCTAAAATGCTACACGAGGTCCCCATGAAATCATTCATCGCGCGTTTCGTATGTGTGTACAAAACCCATGGCTTTAAAAAGTGCAACACACCAGACTTTTTACCAGTTCATACATTTGTACATTTTGATCGTAATTTTGACAAAAAGTGTATTGAAAGTAAACAAGATTTGGTGCATGACTGCCTGCAAGGATTTATTGTAATACAATGTAAGACTACGTTAAACTTCGGAGTCCAGACACTATTGTGTACATTTAACCAGTAAACACTATTGTGTACATTTAACCAGTAAACACTATTGTGTACATTTAACCAGTAAACACTATTGTGTACATTTAACCAGTAAACACTATTGTGTACATTGAACCAGGAAACACATTTTGTGGAAGTGACGACGCACTTTTAGTCTTTTGAATAAAAAAACACGATTTATTACCTTATGTTTCGACTTTAGCAGAGTCCTTCTTGTTTAGAACTCTTAATGGAAGGAATAAGATCCTTCGATCATACCACACAATGATTAATTAAGCCATATCTCCAAAGTTTAATGACCTGGGGGAGTCAAATTCAGTGATATCATAGAATGGACCATTACACATATCTAAGAGAAGGGGGGCAGACCCCAGAGTATATTTTTGTTACCAGGAATTTTTCAAAATATATATTTAGATGGTGTGGTAGTAAATATTGGCTCGTCGGGGTAAAGTCGGGGGCATTGCTTAGATAATTAGATAAATATAAGAATTACTGGGTAGCTAAAGGATTCAAACAATCCTAGACATTAGCTGGGCGTGTAAAGAAGTCACTTAGATGTACAAATTTGTGGGAAATGCACATATTTTGTGGAAAATATTATGTAATTGGATGGTGTGGCAGTAAAAATTGGCCCTTTTGCTCGTCGGGGTAAAGTCGGGGCATTGCTTAGATAATTAGAGCTTAGCTATTTAGGAACAAATAAATTACTGGGTAACTAGAGGCCTCAAATAATTCTTCTGGACAATAGCTGGGCATGTAAAGAAGTCACTTAGGTGTAAAAATTGTTGGGTAATGCACAGAAAATAATTGTTAATATACCTTAGATGTTGTGGTATTAACTATTGACTTTTCAAGCATTTGCGTATAAATTAGGCTTTTCACGCATTTAAGGGCTTTAGCAAATAGGGGTCAAAACGTGAGGCCATTAAAATATATTTTCATTTACATGTATACTTTACATGTTGTTTTGGTTTGGATGCAGTTGGAAACAGCTAATTTTGTTTCAGAAGTGATCGAGTTTGCTTGTTACATCAAAACCCTTCGGAAAATGGTGCCTGCATTGATCTATAAAAAGGCCATCGAAAGTTCAGTTTTAGTTTGTGCTCAGTACGGCACCTGATTAAAATAATGCACCAACTCTGAAGATTTTAGTGCCATTTGCAACGTTGTATTTTCCTTAAAGTGCCCACAAAACAACTCCAAGGAATAGAAACCGTCTTTCAAAAATATTTCGTTCGTTCAGAATCATTTTGAGCACTCAGAATCATTTCGTGCGCTCGATCAATTATAAGTAACTAGAAAGCGCCTAAAGGGACATGGTGAAATACAAATAATGAACACGAAATGTTATTTGGTTCGACTTAAATAAAATGTTGTGTCCGCGACTTATAGCAGGCGTCCTTGAAATAATATTGTGTTCTCTAAACATTTGATTTTGTTCGAAAGGCAAATTTAAAGTCAAAATAAGGGTATGTCGAAGGTGAAGGGTCCTCTATCTCAAAGTCAGGCTCACTTTAAAGGTATGAGTGTTTAGTCAAAGCAAAATAAAAACGGAACAACTTTGTGTTTGTTCACAAAAACCTGTCTATATAATGTGTACGTTGTAATTAAACTAATACATTTTCACAACGTGATGGTATTAAAACAAAGACACTACTGTGATAAAATGTGTATAAGGCCTCCAACGTGATGTTCACAATTACACGTGTGTAGTTAAAGGTTGAGAAAACGTGGCTGTCACAACTTGAACACTACTTTTTTTTTGGTACAAAACCAAATTACAAAGTGATCACCTAGTGATCACCAAAACTTTGCCATTACGTTTTGATAGGGCCAACCAAATTACAACAAGACAACGTACAGCCGAAACTTAAATATTACGATTTAATTTTACCAAAGTACAACGTCAAGACAACGTGCCCGCCACAATTTAAATATGACGTTGGATAAAAACAAAATACAACGTGCAGACAACGTCCTCGTCACAACATAATTACTACGTTTTAATGAGACCCAAATGCAACTTATCCATAACGTTGTTGCCTTAGCTTAAGTATTACTTTGTAATAATACCAAAATACAATGTTGTGAAAACGTTGCATATAAAACTGTTCGGATAACGTTTCAACCAATGTTATACGTTGGTCATGCAACCAACGTATAACATTGGTTGAAAATCATGTTAAGATCTGACGTTTATGCAACGTAGTCAAAACTTTGTCATTCCATCGACCAAATTGCAACCTTATCCCAACGTTGTGCAATGTTGTAACAACGTATTGTGTTAGCTGGGATCGCTAAGAGAAGGGGTTCGCCCCGGTGTTTCTGGCGGGGCGTCTTCAAACAATTGAAGGCTGCACCCAAAAGGAAGAAGAAAATAAAGAAGAAAATAAAGAAGAAAACATGGTAGTTGTAGCACTTTAAGGCAAACTCATTACAAATGTCGGGAGACGCCAGGGTACGATCCCGGGGTGAAGGGAGCTGTCCTCTCTTCGGGGGTGAGGGCGTGTGACCTCTACGTCAGTGAGGTGTTAATACGACGACACAAGTAAATAAGTCTCCGGAGATGTTTTCTTAGATCTTTGTTTCATGCACTCCTTCCTTTTGGTGCTTTATTAACTACTCTCCAAACACACTTGGTAACGAAATAAGGACTCTACACAAGAATCCAGAAAATCCCCAACACTGTACTGGTAGCCTTCCTCCCGCCATTGATACCATATCACTACACCACATCCTTAGATACGTATACAACGTGCACACGACATTAAACGACCGGAAACGTTGAAAGTCTTTTGGAACCTAACGAAAATTGCCAACTTTTCCCACGGTCTGTGGCGTAACTAGACGTTTTCATTTGGGGGGGGGGGGGGCAAGTGGGGGCAAAGATTAAATTTGGGGGTGCCAAAGAAGTGCAAGATTATCATTAAATATGTTAACTGATTTATATATTATAAGAAAATACTTTTCTGTGATTTCATATGGGGGCAAGAGGGGGGGGGCAAGGGTTCTGAGCGGGGGGGGGGGGGCGCAGGCCCCCTGCCCCCCCCCCCTCTGGTGACGCCACTGGACGGTCTTAACACAATGATTGTTATCCAACAAACACTACTATACTCCCAAAACAATTTAGGATGTGTACTTACGTTAATGGTAGGCCTAGAATACATTAATTAAACGATTTGGAGGTTTATGCACTCCCTTTTTAGATCAAGATGTCAACGCTCTACAATCCAACACGTATTATTAAAAACATGGAGTACGTGCAAATACACACTAGCATTGAATACATGAAAGTTTTGTCAACCAATCAGGTCTCGCCAACCCGCTGATGTAAACTTATTAAAGGGGCACGCAACTGAAAGAAACAACTACCAGCGTACTCACGTAAGACTGAGTCTTAAAGGTGAAATAACTAGTTAAAATGCCGTTCCCCTACACACACACACAAATAATAATAATAATAAGGTACGAGCTTTCGAAAATAACTACTCATCAGATGCAACGAAGGCGACACGCTTATTATAGTACACAAAATTCAAGAAAGTTCCGAGGTATGGGACCAATAAGTAGCACAAGAGGTTGAGTCGGTGACTGAAGCAAGTGGTAGCGGAACAGAAGACCATGCATGGTCCTTATTAAATCCTTGATCAATCAGTTCAAGCTCTTTATGACCTTTTGTTTATCAGCTTCCTTTTCAAACCTGTCTCCGTCTGGTCCCCGCTGAACAAAAGGTGAGTGCTCTATTTGTCCCGATATACATAGGTTCTTATACAGGTTCTGACACCCCTATGTGCCGACACCCCTATGTTATGACACCCTATGTTCCCGTAAAGTGTTAAAAGGTTGGGGGACTATCTATATTTGATTGATTGATTTTTTTGTTCAAGGTCTGCAACACCCCGACAACTTTCTTTATTGTACCACAAGACGAACTGCTCCATCAAGAAAAATGAAGGCAGTCATTGCAATCGTTCTCATCGTTGCTTTTGTTGGTAAGTCAAATTAAAAGACCAATCAACAGCAGAACACTCGCAATAATAAATATTAATCAAGTTGGGTGCAATCTGTTACAACAAAGTTGCTCACACCAAACTGGAAGGGGGCCCGCCTCCCCATTTTCTGCGTCCAACTGCTCTTTTCATCGCTTTCTTTTGAAACGTTATAGCAACAAATAAAGTGTTCGTCCATCAAATGACATCAAACGATGCACACGTTTTCTCTGAAATCCAGTCATGCCAAGGAAATTTGCAACAGTCCTTCAACAATGCATTTGGTCCGAAGTGGTTGCATTTTGTGCACATCAATTCAAGACAATGCAGTTTTTCCTGCATGTGTTTATAATCATAAACGAACAACTGCATTGCATATGACGTCACACTCTCAAAAAGGAGGCAGATCATTGGACGATAGCTGTTCTCTGTGCGTAAAAACGTGCGCGTGACCTCAGCGTACCTGTAGCGTTTCGCGTTATGCAAGGGCGGTCTATTGATTTATATAGACCCCCTTACAGAACGCACAACGCACCTCCGAACAATGCGCGCAATTTGGGGTGTCAGCTCTCTTTTTGTGCACGTTTGTATACGATTTTGACACCCAAAATGACACCCTGGATAGGCACATGTGAGTACGCTGCGCGTTGTGCGAGGGGTCTATTGTCTAGTCTACTATATAACAAAAACGCTGCAGCCAGCTTGTGTGTCGGTCTTTGCATGCAGCAGTGTGAAAGTAACGTCTTGTTCCACATGACAGGCTTCTCAGTTCAGAAATCGCAAGCTCAAAGTGAGGTACTATTCTTTGAAATGAAGATCAAGTACAAATATTTGATTTGCAATGTGTGCTTTGAACTGATAATGTAAATGTGACGGTGGTGGTCTGCCGTGCTCCATAATGGTATTGGTACACTAAACAAACCCTCTCAGGTCAGAGTTGACCCAAGCCTCCGGGTTCCGTGGGGCTCGACCCTTTTCTGGATCAGTATAACCCCTAGACCTAGACATGTGTCGAACTGACCCACCATTCCAGTTAAAACCCCATTTTTCATTTGTTAACCACTTTTCTGGTCACCTGACCCGGAAGCGATGTTCCCCGCTTAGTTGCGACAGAACCAACAGGGGGCGCTGTTGGGATTTCGTCATAATCCCTTTAACAAAATTCACAGATAAAAGACTTTTACAAATGCCACGCACCACAATGTCTATTTTTTAAACAAGGCGACCTGCTCTTTTCATTGCTATGTTTTGAATGAAAAACTGCAAATATATATATTTTTTGATATGTATAATAAGGATAGCAGTTTTAAACAATGATAGCAATATTTTTGTATCACCCGATGACAATAGGGTTTATTTTAATTTTAATACTTTCAAGTTAGTACTAACTGGTAGTGCCGCACACTCCGCACGATACACGAGATTTTGTTGCTTATTAATTTGTTATTTATTTTTTTTTTTACATTCTAGCCCCCTCCAAAAGCCAGGGAGAAATATTGGTTCGCGATGTTGATTACCATAATCAGGCATGTAAACATACAGGCACAAAAATCCCAGCTCATAGGGCCTGTTTTGCCATCCATAACAGTGTACTTTTTCGTTGCGTTCAGGTTTGGGAAATGCAATTAAGTGCTACGAATGTGCCGGGGGATCGACGTGCGCCGACCCGTTCACCGGGATCGGTGTTACACAGACTGATTGCTCGTCGAGTCTTCTTTACGATAACCAGTGCTGGGTAAGTACACATTGATGTATTTCAGTGTTGGCCTTTTAAACCCCCTCAAAAGAGGGCGTGATCAGCACATGCTGAATAATTATTTCCATTGTCTTGTCCACATCGTACACACTGGTCAGCTTCTGCCATAAGATCCTAAAGCTGGGACATGCAACACGCCCTGGGCCCAATTTCATATAGCTGCTTTAAGCACACAAATTTGCTAAGAACAATACAATTTTGCTTACCAGAATAAGGTTACCAGCCAAACTACCATATCACGTGTACAATTCGTGACCGGTATCCTGCTCATTTCTGCTTAGCAGGAAATTGTTAAGCATTATTTTCTGCTTAAGCAGCTCTATGCAATTGGAGCCTGGAGGGTTGTCAACCACCAGGGGCCGTTGATCAGTGATTTGGTTAGAAAGGGACAGAACAAAACTCTGCCACCATCCTTGGTTTCCAAACTCGGTCTGTCAATTGTCAATGGTAGATGAACCAAATTGGGAAAACTTAATAATAAGTAAACATAAAATAAGCTGTGAGTAATAGTACAAGAAGGTTGCAAAAATATTATTGCAAGAAAAAAATCCTTTTAACCTAAGGAAAACACTTGTCAGTAAGTGCTTACACTGTATAACTGTGTCTGAAGTTCCACAATGAACCACAACAGTAAGTTTCGTTTGTGACATTAGTAGTGGATTTCATTTCAGAAAGTATCATCTTCCGATGGTTCTTCCGTCGTCCGATCCTGCTCGGTGCTGGGGGGCTGCTCTCTCTTAGGGACCGGCTGTCAAAGTGAGCAAGGCGTATCCAGTTGCTGCTGCGCAGGGAACCTGTGTAATTCTGCAAGCACCACTGGGATCAGCTACGTTACCTTTGCCTCTCTGATTATTGCAAGTTTCCTTGGTTTGTAAAATGTTACCAAACCGAGCAAAAGTCATGATCGTCAATATGCACTTTTCATGCTGATTATTAATTTCAAAGTGATGTTTTGTAGCTAAAACTATAGTCAGACCTACGATTATACAGATAACTTTCTTCCTTGCATTTGCATGTAGGCAAAAAAGCAAATGATTATTTCACAAGCACTTATACAAAGTTCGGTATGTTTTAGTCTAGAGCGATAAAGCTAGGCCCACAACCTAAAATTATCTCAAACAATCAATTTACAGGACGCCCTCTGTCAGCTCCATGCTCCCCAATACCGAAGCACTGGTTGAGCAGCCCTTGCTACCATGGGCAGCGCGCCGTTTCGATACCTCTCGTCACTAATTAACCCCTGCCGTCGATTTCACCAAACTCTTCCTAACTTAGGATTAATCTTAGGACTTAGGACGAGTCCCAGCCTTGCACTGTAACATGTAAACCTTAAGATTAATCCTAAGTTAGGACTAGTTACTCGTCCTAACTTGAGATAGGATTAATCCTAGCGTTTCGTGAAATCGGCTGCAGGATGCAAAAGGAAACAATGAAAATCAACGCTGATTGGCTAACCAAAATAATGTGATTGCTTTGCGTGCACGCTTGTTATGAACTTTCGAGCGCCTGAAGGGCGCTTTAGTACGAGCGTGTCAAAATGCAAGTATTTTGACGAATTCCACTTCAAATGAATCATGCTTTTACGTGGTCGCCCTAAACTGCATACAGTTAGACGTATCTCGAGCTCAAAAAAGAACGACAGGGAACCAGTTGCTTAATGACTTGATGCGTCTTTTGAAAGCGCGCTCTGCATAGTCTCTAACACAGAATGGATCAACCACGGGACTAATTAAATTATCCAACTTAGACATTTCACACTTTCAGGAGTTCTAATCGAGCAAGGCATGCTGGGGAAAAAAACAAATGGTAGAAACACACACGCAAACAACGCGCGCTACCTTGAGCATCTTGGCCTTAAGTTCAAAGCTGTATCCGAAATGCAGGCTACAGCTACAGCTGC
Source organism: Pisaster brevispinus (assembly GCA_023634235.1). Classification (NCBI taxonomy): domain Eukaryota; kingdom Metazoa; phylum Echinodermata; class Asteroidea; order Forcipulatida; family Asteriidae; genus Pisaster; species Pisaster brevispinus. Next base: position 31,890,818 of record JAMKCF010000001.1, read on the forward strand.
CGATAGATTTTCGCTTTATCGTGCGTCCTTGGCAATACCCTTAGCAATAGTCGTAACCTTATAATTGACACTGAAAGAACAAACAAAAACAAACAAAAACTTTGCAAGTCTTCCGCGTTTTCTGGAACATAGATATAGAATAGAATTCTATATCTATGTTCTGGACCCGTTAAAGTGCGCGATTTTACGCGATAAAGCAACGCACGCGGGGCCAAAGTAGCCCCACAATGTTTGAACCCGCGCGAGACTTTCACGGTCTTATGTTGGGATGTTTATGGCAAGCATAAAAATGCATAAAGATGTTTGAATTATCACTCTCAATAACCCACTGAATTGTAGTTTGAAACCCCTGTACGTTTACTTGAACTATGTAACTGTGTGACACGTGACATAATTTGTATACGGCTTATATACTGCCTTTATTTGTCTGCTTTTTAAAATATATAATACTGATCAATTATTAAGTAACGGTGTGCGGTGATATAAATTGAACTTACAAATGAAAGCCTATGACATGCAATGTCACTGGAAAGATAAACATTTCTGAAAAAACAAAAACAAAAACAAAACATGGAATACAGAGCAATATTTGTGGAAACTATAATGCCTAGCAAAGAGGAAAAAGTATAAAAATCAGTCCGATTTGCCTCACACGAACTAACCTAATCTTCTCCCATTAAACCTGCACAAAATGGCAATGGCGTATTAGAGCGCCCTCTAGTAGAGTTGAAAGTCGATTGCTCATGTGTTGCCTATCCTATGCGCCGCGCACACGTGACTCCCCGTTTGTCCACTTCCGAGATGACGTCGCGGTGACGTCAATGCATAAGTTCTATTGCGCATGAGACCACTGTGTGGACTGGTCTCCAAGATACAAGTAAAACCCCTGTTCAAACATGGATCCAACTTTGATGCAACGTTTTTACCCCAAAAGAAATGTTTAACCGATTACAGTGACGTAATAACGAGGCTTGAATTGTGGCAATTAGACCTTTCCATTGTTCACAAACAAACTGCCCTGGTTGGCATGGACGGCCGAATGCTAGCAAAACATTCAATCGTGTTAAACAGATAAAATATGACAAAAACCAACACCTCATTTTAATAATTATAATGAATACGTGTCATGATTGGTTGCTTTGTTTCCAACAAATTGAACACTGTTTTTTAATACTTGCGTGACATTGAAACAAACTATGGCTAACTGTTTTTGCTTTGCATTTGTGGCTTCCCATAGTTTTCCAACCCTGGTTGGCAAAAACCTCAATAGAAAGGTCTACAATAGAGGGATAAGGCTAGATTTAGAATTACATTTTTTATTCAAACACCAACTTCACCAGTGGGAATTTCTCATGAATTTATGTTATATTAAACTTGATTCCGTACAAATTTGACACTTTCTGTTGATGTTACTTTTGTAGCTAGCGTGTTTTATTGTACCTGCATGTTCTGTTGTAAGAGGAAGCTTTTTGAAAAATAAAACATTCATAAAAAAACTTGTGTGCTGCTTTTCTTTGAAGTCCCTTTTCGTGATTTAGTCTCTTGTATGTATACGGACATGATTAACTCTTCGTGACACTATCAAAAAAAATCACACCATTTCAACCTGCCTTACTTTTTGAGTAAGAGTTTGATTTTAGCGTGTAATACATTTCTGTAAAGAACCAAGTCACTTTTAAATCACCCAATCACGTTTAAATCACCCAAAACACTAGATATAGACCCTTTTGACAAAATAAAATCAATTCGAGCAAAAGTGTATTTTGAGATGAGCCCACATGTGTCTCTTTCTGCTCAATCAACCATTTCTTGGAATAACACCCTTTGTTAACACAATTAAGCAAGGCTGAGCAATTGCTCTACAATTCCTATGGGGATTCCTGAAGAGCGGGTCATTGTTGGATTGTGTTAGTGAAAAATAAACCCCGGGCGGTATTAAGACATTTGGCATGCTATTTGGCTAGGTGCAATTGATTATTATTATTTTATTTTTTTTGGAGTACCGACTTTTTAATTAAAAACTGTTACTCAATAAGTGAGCGATAGTGTCACTGAGGGTTAAAGGTTGATTTGCATATTATTGAATTACTTACAAGTTTATTTATTTTAATATTCATTTTATTTATATATAGGCTAATTTGTACGCCGTTATATATTTGTTTTACTTTTTTAAATGGTTTTCTTAAATATTGATATATTTATTTTATTCAATGTTTTCAATGATTTCTTATTCCTTTTTTTTAATTATTTCTTAATTGATGATATCTAAATGGTGTTTGAAGCTTTGCATGGTGTGGAGAATAAGAGTAACTATAAATATAAATATGAATAGTAAACTTGCGGGTACAACCATGTGTAAAATCTCTTTTGAGGGAGTGTTGGCTCTGAAAAGAGCCGGTTTGGTCTCGACGTTTCGAATAGTATACTCTGCTCGTCTTGATGATATCTGTTAGTGGCGGTTAACCACTGTTGGTTGTCAATAAATAAGTGAAAAACATGCATAGTTTCCAAGGTTTTGTGGGCGCAAAACTCGTAAGACCTTTAACTACATAAATCAATCTGCTGCCATTCACATTTACTATACAAAGCTACCCAGGTCTAAACCTCCGGTATTTTAGAACCATCTGTTTATTTCTAGCAGACCTTGTGTCCTTGCCAACAGTTTGAGTAGATCATAAACTGTGGTCATAAAACACTCAAACAAGACCCCGCCCCCTCCTCCTTCCAGACAATCTGTTACCATTTAGTATATTGGGAGGCTGTATTCTCTAATGCACTGCTAAGCAGAATGAAGTAGATTTATTGACACAAATACCAACTTTTAAAGTAGGAGAGATACATGTACACGTATACCGTGTACATAACATTGTACTACACTCTTAACTGGTGACAAAGTGCAGCAGGTTCGCTCGGCCCCAGCGGCCTATCCAGGACCGCTGGGATGGGCTAATCAGCTTGCACGTCATGCGTGCAGTGCTTGCAGTGTGAGTGTGATGCATGATGGGACTGAGCATTAACCAATGAGCGTGCTTGATACGTTTGCCCATCCCAGCGCCTTTGGTTTTAAGGCAAGGCGCTGGGGACGAGCGAATGCAACAGGTTGCCTTGTCATCAGAGCAATACTGAAGAAATTCAATTCACAGCTGTTGCGCATGTGGTCAACCAGGGTCAAAAGGGCTTAAGTTGTGTGTTGGTCTCACGGCGATCTCAGACGGTGTCTTAAAATAGTTTTCATGTAACCGTTTCGAGGGAATGAAATATATTTTCCTTTTTTTGTTACCACTTAATTAAGGGATTTGAATATAGCATGATTGATCACCTTGCTGCAAAATCCAATCTACAAAACATACCTTTAAACATCAACATTTTAAAACCATCAAATTGTATTGAAATTGAGAAATAATCGTCAACGAGTAGGTGGAAATTGCTGTGAAAAGAGAATGTCCTTTTTTAACAACCTTGTACATATAAACCCTGTTATTAAATCAGTTTAGACATTGCACACGTTCTGTGTTTCGAAAGATTGATATCCCTTTGATGTTGCATCTGAGAGTGAGTATAAGTGACCATGTTGTTTAAACCGTATGGAAACTGCATGCATATTTATTTGAATTCAATTAGCTTATCACATTAGGTAGGACGTGACCTGCAACTTTACGGGGGTCTTTTTGTTAAGCAATGATTTCACTTAAATTTACGTGAATTTTTTATAATATGGTTTGTCAAGTGCCTGGGTCATCAGCATGATTTAGATTTTATTCTGCCTAAATACCTTTATTACATTTTCCTGTCGTTTTTATAAACTGGAACCAAGTTAAAAAAGTAGTTTTCGAGAGAACCAGGCCTGAGCACCTACAATTGTGGACTGGTCTTCGAATTCTATGTAACCAAAATGTAACCGATTACAGTGAAAGTGACGAGGCTTGATGGCAAATAAAGTGTGTTGCTATTCGCCCCTTGCACGGTCAGCCATTTGCATGTAGAGCCTCGAATTGGGGACAGCAGTGAATAGAACTGAAGCATTATATAACTCTGTATTGTCATGATAATGTATAATGACACCCTATAGACATTATGCAGATGACGTCATTTGAGTAGGGCGCCCTCACTTAGAGGTCAAAAGGAGGCTGTTCATTGGCCAATCCTGTGCGCCGCGCGTACACAATTGTGCGTTTCCATTGTTTCATCATCGGTTTACCTCTAAGATAGCAGCTGGATGACGTCAATGCATAAGGTCTATGCAACAGATACATAAGTACAATACAATTGAAGTAAGAAGAATCGAGGCTCTACACGCACAAGGCGGACAGTGCACGTAGCGACTAGTGTACAAAGATATAGCCAATTTTGTATCCAAACACAATGAGTACCAGTTTCATAAAACAGAGGTTGGATTTATCAAACTTTAGTCCGTTGAAATTGAATACTTTGTTTGATTGTTATGCAAATTTCCTTGACAACACTTTTCTATGCATCTTTTTTGGTGAAAGAGAATTATTCATAATTATAAAAGAGACAAAATTTGTGTGTGTGTGTGTGTGCCCTTACACATGCCAACTTACGGGGTATTTTTAACAATGGAACAATGGACCCCACAAGGTAATTTCAATAGGAACAATTGGGCCCCACAAGGGAATTCTTTAGAAAAGGGAATAATAGAACAACAAAAGCAGTACCCCCACAAACCGGATCCGTAAGGTTGTGTGTGTGTGCGTGGGTGCCCTTACACATGCCAACTTACGGGGTACTTTTAACAATGGAACAATGGACCCCACAAGGCAATTTCAATAGGAACAATAGGGCCCCTCAAGGGAATTCTTTAGAAAAGGGAACAATAGAACAACAATAGCAGTACCCTACAAACCGGATCCGTAAGGTTGGGTGTGTGTGTAAGTGACTGTTTTCTTCATCGTCTGTTATCAACAGGTTCATTTTTAACTGCAGTTTTTTATTTTTTGCTATTTTAAAAATTTACAGCTTAAAATTGTCATTAACGTCCAAAAATTGCTATCGAAACAGGATTTTAAAGCAACACATTTTTCTTTTACCATTTTCTCCTCCAAATTGTGAAAAATATGCTCCAGACTTTACAAATCAACCTATTTTTTTTAGGCTAACAATTTAAACATTGACAAGTTTCAGTTATTTGTTTGCAATTTATCGCACGGATTGTCATGTTTGAGGTGCAAGGGATAAAACAATCTACCCCTCCTCTTTTTCGCTTGATTTGAGCAGCAACGGATAACAAAATTTATCCCTTCCACTTTTCGGCTTGGTTTGAGAAACAAGGGATCAGACATCTATCCCTTTACATAAATTATTACCACTCGAACTACAATTAAATGAAACCCTTTTTTTATCGGCTTCCCCAATAATGAAGTAAATAATTGTCAATAAAAGGGTATTTTTCTAAGATATTATGACGCAATAATAGTTTAGAGTACAAAATGTGGCAATTGTTTTGGTTTTAGAACAAAAAAAAAGGTTTAAATCAAAAGACTGTTTAAAATATTTTTAAAAGTGCACCCGATTCTTACTTTGTTTCCAGCAATATTTCATGAAGAAAAACAGCATGATTTAACATTTTGAGAACTTCAAGAAAAGTTGCTATTACCGAAAAAAGTGAAAAATGAAAAATTGTAGTCAAAAATGAACCTGTTATTCTCTTTTTCTGTAGCCTTTATCCTCGTGGGAGTATACCACTAAACAAATCCAAGTGGGGGAGTCAGTTCCTTTATATCCTAACTGGACCATTCTACATATCTGAAAGGGGGTATTAGGTCTCAGAGAGTTTTACTTATTTATTTTTAAGCACATACCCCATGTAGGCCTACCTATCACTGATAAGTGGAGCTGTCTGTTATTAATTGAACATAGAAATAATCAAAGACAATAGCTTGGCATGTAAAAAAAAAGTATGATTATTATGAAAGTCGTTGAGAAATGCCGCAAAACAAATAGTTATAATAATATGTCAATAACATGTAATCTTGGATAGCATGTGGATAGAATTATTGGTACCGTCCAGCGTCAAGATTAAGTTAGTCCGGTGGCTTAGGGTAAATTTTTGGTTAAATCGTGACACGCTGGATTTAAAAGCAACAGATTTTGTACAGTTGTTATTTTGTACATTTAACGGGCAAAACTTTAGGGTGTCACATTAGCTTGTGTCCCTGTATGTCCCATGGGTTATACTACAATTTCGCTCAAAGACACAAACACTGACAGGTAAGGGCCCGTTGTGGTAGGCCCTTGACGAGTGCGATAAATGTGGATTGGGGGGGGGGGCAGTACCTACCTGATAATGCTGTCTGCGTGCTGAGTAAACTCTTTAGGGTAGGAGGGCCTAGAGGTTTTCCTCCAACATCTAAATCTGAAGCTTCCTTTTTATTCTTCTGTCCGTGGGAGTATTGGCTTAGTGTTTTGGTTAAGTTCACTTTTCTGATAGTCATTGGCTTCATAACTAAAATTAGGCAATTAAAAATGGAATCGGAAACGACAACTTACTGTATGACACCTATCTTCCAAGTGGCCCAGCATGTGCGCCCTCATTTTGACATTTTTGCATTGCGAAAAATACCACATGGGCACGGGTACCAGCCTCAATCCACATCTACACGATTTATTGTCAACCCACGAAATTATTTTTTTGAAAATAACATGTAGTTCGTATCTAAAACTTTACTTTTCTTTGTATTAAAATGTCTTTCAAATAAAACTGGAAATAATCATTATAATATTTTTAAAGATAAAAGGCTTAATTGAATGAAAAATTAACTTGAAGAAATGATGTGTAGCCCAAATTAATCGATAGAAACAAACGACACCATCTACACGGGGTAAAGGTTTCTCAAATCGGCCTTTTGCACGTTCAACATGGCGGATCAGGTAAGGACTTTGGGAAACTCTTAAATTAAAAATCAAAATGAAGTCCATATTTCAGTATGTCTTGTCAAAATTATAACAAAGTTTCAAAATATATGATGTAGAGGGACCGTTCATTGCATTTACAAAATTTATTATGTTGTTTGTTGTTTGAATCAAGTGAAAAACGATAGAATTTGTGTTGTGTGGTTTGGCCTCGTGCCGTACACACACAGACAAGCTAGACGTGTCGTACACAGACATGTCGTTTGGTCGTGTATTGCCGGTTTCTCTAAAATGGACGCCCTCTATCTTCGGTTAAAATGTTTTTCTTGTGACGCTCGTTTGTCTTACATTTTTTCATGTTAAAAGTAGGGTTATACTTTGTTATTGACCTTGATTCTTGAAAAGAAAAATTTTGCAATTTTTATTCAAAAAAGCGTGTATATTAAAAAAAAACCAAGAATATCATTTCTGGGTTATGAATATAATTGGAAGCATCCTGCGATTGTGAAATTGTTGGCACGATTATTATTATTTGGGTCTCAGTAAGTGCTATAGTCAGACCCCAGGCCCACCCAGTAACTGGGCACTCTAAACTCTACTTTAAAAAAAACCATTTTGACATGGTCGTACTTAACTTAGCCCCTCAGATAAGTTTTTATTCTTACAACGTGATCAATAATTTACTTCAATATTTTTTTAACACCCAGCCACCAACAATGCCCCAAAATTTCAAAAACAAAACAGCTTAAAAATGGCCTACACTGGATTCTCAATTTCATTTGTCAAGGATGCAACTTCCGGCATTTAAATGTACTCACGATAATTTGTTGTGCTCCTACAGTCCAAATGGATGATTTTTAAGCTCACAATTGAACAAAGAATGACAATAAGTCTGGTCTTTTCATTGTGGGCTATCATAGTCTGGTTCCAAAGAGTCAAGACCATGGTGTTTGTCCGCACCTACACATCCAACGTGCAGATGATGTACACTGCACACTGTAAAGTTGTAATAAATAAACATAGAGGGCGCTGTGAGTGTGACTAAAGCTACATTTTTTGTTTGACCCCATTTAGACGGAAAGGGCGTTTCAGAAACAACCAACTGTGTTTCAAAACAAGAAGCGCCTTCTGGGGTCAGGAAAGAAAGCTGCTCGTCTTGTGCGAAATGTTGGACTGGGATTCAAGACTCCAGAAGAGGTAAATGTTAAGTTGCGGTAATCGTAACCCTGCAACTTCCCAACCGGAGGGTTACGAGACAACCCAAGTAACAAATCACTGTGTGCGCAGTTTTGACCAGTTTTGTCTTGACTAGTGACCAGATTTGTCAAATTTTGACCACTTTCAAAAATCATGACACACATTCTAAGAACCTGGAGTTGATCTTCAATGTGTACTGAATCAATTAAGAACACTTCAAACATCAAGAGAATATTTTGCAGAAAAAGAAAACGAGCAAAAACTTACAAGAGACAGAAAATTGGTTAGAGTGGGATTTGAACCAGCGGCCTCGGTTTAAGGTGCTGGGGCTCTACCAACTGAGCTATCTAGCCCTATGTTGGTGGTCTCCCTATTATTTTGTCATTTACCAGTCAGCTGCCATGTAGCCAGGGAACCCGGATCACACCCAAGTTTACAATTCAACCTGGGAAGCGGCAGTCAGGGCATCACCTTAAGGGGATGCAACCTTGTGGTTTAAAACTTGATTTTTAATTTAACAATACACATGTAGCAACTCTGTTTTCTTCAACTTGTATAACAGGCCAAGAATGGGCAATACATCGACAAGAAATGTCCGTTCACGGGTAACGTTCACATCCGCGGGCGCATCCTGTCTGGCGTAGTCACCAAGATGAAGATGCAGAGGACAGTGGTCGTCCGGAGGGATTACCTGCACTATATCAAGAAGTACAATCGCTTTGAGAAACGCCACAGAACGATGTCTGTACACTTGTCACCTTGCTTCAGGTTCGTGGTACAATCTAAGTTTGTTTAAACGCAGGGTGTTACTTGTGGTAATTACTCCACAAGTTAATGACCATAAAAACGTACTTAGTAAAGAGCACTGGAGAGCTGTTGATATAAAACATTGTTAGACACAAGCCCCCCCCCCCCCCCTCCATTTCAAGTTATGTAGTTTTAGAGACGGAGGTATTTTTTAACGAACCGGCAAATCTCAACATGCAATGGCTTGTACACAATGCTCTACAAGCACGTCTCTTTTTTTTTGTTATCAAGAACTGACGAATGTATTCAGGAATTAGATTTAACATTACTTGTATGACGGAAGAAATCAGCTTTATTTGTAAAGTCAAATAAAAAATAAAAAAGTAAAAATAAGCAGTCTTGGAAGCAGCCGTTTGAAAAATAGCTCAGCTTCAAACATGTTTTCCTCCCCAAAACAGAATTTGGGTCGCGGTGCAGATTCGCCACTTTATGAAAATGGCGATGATTTGTAACACGCAGTTGAAGCCAATGACAACTGTATCTTCACAAACTGCATGTTTGCCGCGTAAAACATCCTCACGTAGTTGTTTAAATTGGCATTTTTGGGGGCTTCAAAAGCCAACAAACATAACTAACTATAGAATTCCACAGTATATCATCCATAGGTCGCAGGTTAGAGTCCAGCTCTAGTCAAGTTTCCTTTGTTCATCCCAAAATTATCCAAGTCAGTTTCCTTACTTGTTTATTACTTGTTTTCTTTTTTTTTTCTTCTGATACTTCAGAGATGTACAGCTTGGCGACATTGTCACAGTCGGGGAGTGTCGACCACTGAGCAAGACGGTACGCTTCAACGTCCTCAAAGTCACCAAGGCACCAGGGTCAGAGAAGAAACAATTCCAGAAATTTTAAGTTCAGGATAAAAAAACTAAAAACCGACGCACCAATCTACAAAGGTGTTGAAAAAAGGTTTACCTGGGAAAGAAACAGCAAACTAACCATACCATGTAAACTTTAAGTTGTTCACTTCGAAAGACATGAGGGACAAACTTCCACACAAATGCATTACATTGCATTGTATACTTAAAGGTTTTCACAAACAAGGAGTTAACAAACAAAGTGATTAAAAGAAGATTTGGTTGAATAAAAAAGCGCCGAGTGAAAGAACCAGAGAAAAAAAGTTATCGAATTTGTTGTATTTTAGTTCTGTGAGTGTTATATCCTGGTTTTCCTCAATTAAATGTATTTTGACTTTAAAGCCCATTTCATACACCCTGTGGATGCTATGTGCGAAGTGAATTTTGAGGCCACATTTCTGTTTTCGCTGCAAATGTTTTGCAAGAGTTTGAGCACAGCTCAATTTTTTTGAAGTAATCGTTGCGAGTTTGTGGCGCCAACATTTGCATTGCATTCACATTCACAGGAAGTATGTACCGGGCATTAGGCCAGCTCCAAATGACTGGATTTGGCAGCCGTTATGGCCAGAAGGCCATTTAGTATGGTGTTTCAATCAGTTGAACCTGGCGAATTAGAGCGAAATGTAGTTCTCCAGAAATGCAGCTATCACTTGCTTCGTTGATGAGTGGGTTATTGAGAACCTGTTCATCAACATTGCTGTTGAAGCCGACAGCCATAGCGGCAGCCAAAGTCGCTTGATTCAGATGAGGCTTCAGTGATTCAGCCATAGCCACTTCCGAAGTAATCGATACGTGGTCAAGAATAATAGCCCGATCCCTTCAGATGAAATACAAATTAGATAAGACTATTGTCACTGTGAGTACAGGGAACCAAACAGATCTTGCCCTGTAGAAAGTAGGTCCACATCATAGCTGTGTGAGGCTGTATCCTACGGCTACGGCTACGGCTAGGATTTTACTAAATCTACGAAATCTAGCCGTAGCTGCCAATTTAGGACAATACTAGAATTGACCCCTTTACCAGGTCACCATTGCTGAGGTCAAACTGCTTGTAGGTCAATCAACATGGGACTAGTGATTTGGTTAGATAGTGGGGCAGGACAAAACTCTGTCAGAATCCTTTGTGTTCAAAATCGGTATGCCAGATGAGCTTCAATTAACCAATGCATTACCTGGAAAAGTAAACACACTTTTAGATAAAAACAATCTTTATACCTGTTGAGGCTTTTGCATGGTGAGGTATCAATGTATATTCGGTTTGTGGTAACACCATGTGTATATCTACTAGCTGTGTAGATTTGTTCGTAGGGAACTAGGTCTTGCTTTTTACTCTACTGCCGCGGAGTAGATTTTGGAATTTGGGAGACTACTTCAGCTGACAAAATACCGCAGGGGTGTTGCAACCAAACAGGTTCCATGCTGCAGGGTTTTAATAGAAATGTACAAACGAGAAATTACACATAAATAGAATCATCACTTGGGAGACAACGTTTTATAGTATTTCTCAAAAATTTATACGGATATGTATAATTGGTGTGAACACAGCGAGGAATGCAAGAAATATTAGCTTTAAAGATGTAAAAACCAACATTCTGGTCCTGAACGAATTCATCACTGACGATTCTAAAATAATATCCAACAATACTGATTTTATAGATTTCCACAATAACATAAAATTAATAACAAAATTCATAAAAACTACTCGACTTCAGATATTACAATACTATTTCTGATAATCTATATTCTTAAAAAAGATATTCTGGATTCTTCATCCGAAATGCATGCAAATAACAATTCCTCAGTTTAATTATTTACATTAATTTCCCCAAGTTACAGGAATAATTTCTGCAATATATTACACATTACTGTCCAGACTAGTTCAGATTCTTTCAGTATTCAACTATAATTCACCCTTGTACACTCAAAAGTCAAAAGAAAACAAATCCAGATAAATAACAAAAAATTAACAAACAAAGCTGGTACACAAAACAAAAACACACAATCGTCTCCTTGAAAGGTTATCCAAGATATACAACCACTGTTTTTTGAGCTTTCTTACCATATAAAATGGTTTAGATTTGTCTGGTACTTAAAACTGATGGGGAAAATATGATGTGGCATTCATTTGAATAAAAATTAAGAAAAAACTTAACACCATAGGCTTCTTCACAAACACTCATTAGGCATGTGTTAGCCTTGTCTGTTAATTAAAACCATGAAAACTGACGGGGAAAATATGATGTAGCATTCTTTTGTAAAAAAAAATTATAAAAAACTTAAACGCCATAGGCTACTTTTCAAACACTCAGCAGGCGTAGTTAGCCACAAATGAGGTGCAGCTGGTCTAGTTAGCAGAAGAAGAAAATAGCTAAGCACAACAAAATTATGCTCTCCAAAATAAGGTTACAAGCTAAACAAAAAACATTCCTTGTGCACCAATCTGTGACTGGTATCCTGCTCATGTTTTGCTCTGCAGGAAGTTGGAAAGAATAATTGATGCTTATAAAGCAGTTCTATAAAGAGAGGGCCCTAGGCCCCGATTTATAAAGGCTGATATTTTACAATTTATGCTTACAGAATGATCCTTAACATGTTTATTTCATAAACAATGCTAACCACAAGCAAAGCAAAAGGCATGCTAGCTTGCCAACGGATCTCGATAGCAGGGTCCAATTTCTTAGAGCTGCTGAAGCAGAGAATATTGCTCAACAGGTTTTCCGCTAAGCAAAAATAAGCAGGATACCAGTCACATTTGATACATGTGGAATGATATTTTGGCTGATAACCTTACTTTGGTAAGCATAATTTTGATTGTGCTTAGCTAATTTTTGCGCTTAAGCAGCTTAATGAAATTGGAATTTTATCGTGCTTAGCTTATTTTTTTCGCTTAGGCAACTTTATGAAATTAGGCCCTTGTGATAGCTTTGGGTGATTGTAGAATACTCCATGCTTTAAAGCCTCTTTGGACACATCAATACTTAAGTAAACAAAACACAATTTATACTTGGGCTATAATATTTGTAAGAACGGTTGAACAAAAATCAAACTAAGAATTTATCTGATGATATTAATAACTTTTCCGGTGAACAAGTTTTTACCGAATCTGTTAAAGGTATTATACAGGATTGGTAAGGAAAAAAACCACAATTGTTTTATTAAGTCTAAGGGCCTTGTCACACGAGGCAACTTTTTCCAGGCAACTTGGAGGCAACCAACCACAGTGTACGCTACAGGACCACTTTGGTAGCACTAATTTTTCACACAATGTCTTAAGATCCCTAAGAAAACTATGCGAACATTCAAATGTGAATGCCTTTTCTTCTTGTAGATTGCCTGGAACTGGTTGCCTGTAAATTGCCTCGTGTGACATGGCCCTAAGAGTTTCCTGAATATGAAGTCCATACTAGAACCATTTGCTCTGTGAAATAATTCCCTAAGAAATGAAGTCATATTCAAGAAAACTGTATCTGAAAACCTAAAAGAAAAAAAAACAAACAAAATGCAACAGCTGATTTCGATTCTTACAACCTACACTAAGGACAATGTGTTTACATGCTGAAAAAAGTGAACAAAACATGAACCCTGTATGTGACTATTTGATCAGCTCTACGGGTCCTGTATATAACCTTTAAACTATTGAAAAGGTACTTTTAAAAAGAGTTTCCAAAAGCAGAGGATTGGAAGGAAAAAAATGGTGTTAAAAAAAAGCGTCATTCTTAAATCTCTTTATGCAAGCTGCCATCGATTCAGTCGTGCTTCCTTATGTGCAAAATACAACATCTGAATGTTGACAGTCTCTCAACTCTCACTGTAAACAGGTCAGATACTTATGCCACGCCCAGGTGCCAATATTTGGCAGAGGGAGTCCCAGAAAGGAGGTCAACAAAATGCACGAATGAATGGCTCGATACATTAATAAGTTCCCGCCCACAATTGATGCCTTTTTTCACAATTCTTGATTTTATGCGCTAATAGTGATATGTAAAGTTCCTCAGTGTGGTATCTTGCCTGCCATGAATTGCCCTGGTGTGTACAAGGTCACTCTTTTTGTAACCAAGCCAGGTGCAGGTTTCGCTCGGCCCCAGCGGCCTATCCAGGACCGCTGGGATGGGCTAATCAGCTTGCACAGATTCTTGTTCAGGAAGTACGTCATGCGTGCAGTGCTTGCAGTGTGAGTGTGATGCATGATGGGACTGAGCATTAACCAATGAGCGTGCTTGATACGTTTGCCCATCCCAGCGCCTTTGGTTTTAAGGCAAGGCGCTGGGGACGAGCGAACGTGCAGGTCTAAAAGGTATACAAAGGTCGTGTCCCACTGGCAGACTTTGGAACGCTAGGTGGTAGCAGACTTACCGGGTAAATTTCTGTTGTTTACGTAGTTCTGAGCATGCGCACACTATTGAGAACAATGGGTTAAGTCTGCTGCCACCTAGCGTCCCAAAAGTCCCCCAATAGTGGCTTCATCAGTGGCTATGGCTAGATCGCTGAAAAGTCGTATTCTTCAACGTTGTCGCTGCAGCCAGCAGCGATAGCTGTAGCCGAAGTCGCTTGATTGTGAGAAACAGAAAAACCGAGACCTTTTCGTTCAGACTGTTTAGTTACACTTTTCTAAAACATGTATAGGAGTTAAACTACACGTCTATAGCTGTAAAATAAAAAAAAGGTGCTATAAAACAAACAAAAGGTTATTTATAACAAAATATTGTTCCAATAAAAATATACCTGTAAAAAACAATACAAACAATAAACGATCAGAATTCTGTATTTCATCTAAGTGGTCATAACTATTTTAATATAAATTCCTTAGTTAAAAAAAAAAAAACTATTTCGAATAACTTTTTAATTCAGTAAAACTTGCACTTACATTGACCAACTTCTTATTACAAAATCCTATCATTTAAAATCTCTTTAACTCATTGGTTAGCCTTAGTTGCAAGGTTGACTGGCGCTATCCCAGCTCGTCGTACCCACACAGCCCAAGTGTACAGCCCACTCCCAGACTGTACTTACGCCTAGTCCCCAATCCACTCTCACAATGAACGCGTACATATGCATACATGAACCATACATACATGTATCAATTTATTGCTATCTATGTGAGGACTTTCCTTTGTCCCTCTAACTTAGCGCATGAAAAAATGTGAGGACACAAAAATACAAAGGATTCCAATGTGAGGACAGCATCGTCCCTTTTGTATTCCTTTGTTCTACTGTCCCCACTCTTATGGTATTACCATTACACCAGTCTTGTACATGAACACACCGTTACACACCTAAGTTCGGACACCCCCATGTTCCGACACCCCTATGTTCCCACACCCCTAATGCCGAAAACAATGTATATTCCGAACGCTAACCCTTCAGTTACCTTAAAATGATAAATGATAAGATGATGATCTGAAAAACTGTTGGTAATATTTTATTCTCGAAGCCGACTTTCCAATATCAATTGTCGTGACATGACATTGGACGCAAGCTCGCAATGTTCTCTTTGAGAAGGGCAAAGCCATTCATTTTTAATTTTTACGGGGCAGTTCAACTTGAAACTCTTGAAATCTACAAGACCAGGGAAACCGAGGCCATTGCCTCCGTGTAATTCCATTCTTGATGGGTACATATGTGTCGAGAGATTAACCCTCCGTGACACCATAGCTCACTTATTGAGTAACAGTTTTTAATTAAAAAGTAATTAGTCCGCCATTTTTTTTCTTCTCAAAAAATCTAAAAAATTCCAAGTTCCACTACTGCACCTAGCCAAATAGCATGCCAAATGTCTTATCACTACCCGGGGTTTGTTTTTCACTAACACAATCCAACAATGACCCGTTCTCCAGGAATTCCCATAGGAATTGTACAGCAATTACTCAGCCTTGCTAAGTTTTGTAAACAAAGGGCGTTATTCATAGAAATGGTTGATTGAGCAGAAAGAGACTTGTGGGTTCATCTCAAAATGCAATTTTGCTTGAATTGATTTTATTTAGTCAAAAGGGTCTATATCTAATGATTTGGCTGATTTAAAAGTGATTTGGTTCATCACAGAAATGTATTACACGCTAAAATCAAACTGTTACTCAACAAGTAAGGCATGGTGAAATGGTGTGATTATTTGTTGATGGTGTCACGCAGAGTTAAACAGTTCAATCTCCACACACACACAAAAATTAGTTACCTTTCAAAAAAAAAAAGAATTTTAAACAAGTCGCTTTTTCTCAACTTGGTCCGATGGACCACTTTCCAAAAGTAAACAGAACAAGTGATAATTCCCCAAACCGCTATTTCAAATTAGGAAGTTTACCGAGGAGTATAACTGTATAAACGTAATATGTGCGTTTTTAAAAATTCTTATTCGGTGTTGATCAAACAAATTGTAAAGAAATTATTACTTTTTAAGTGAAAATTAAGTACCCAAATGTATTAGGAAGTTATTCTTTTGATACACTGTCCATATTTCACAAAAAGCATCAAATGTACAAAGTTTTTCTCAGCCGTACAACTTAGAGCGGTTGTATTAATTTCAATATCTCAGCGACCATCTTGGATTTTATTTAACACAAACCTATGCGGTCCAAAATGAGGCTGGAGTTCAGCATGTCAGGGGTTGGCCAATCTCACGGAGATGCCAAGCTCAGCCTCACGAGGACGCTATATCAATAACTCTCGTCAAAAATCCCATTGAATAGATCGTCCACAAACCTCAATGAGTTGTGCCATACACTTGCATATTCATAAAAGACAATTCCAGGGGTGTTGAGCGATCACAGCAAAGATCGATCATCCATGGGAACAAGGTTGAGCCAAGCCGACTTGGACTCGGGGGTTACCAGCTAGAATACATAATGACTTCTGGTTTTGATTGGTGTCCATCTTTTTGGTGGCTGAATTTTCTGCTCAGTATGACACAGGGTCCAATATTTCACAACTGTTTTATCCATAAGAGACGATTTCTTTCTGTATTACCATAACAATCAAATTGACATCCGGATGTGACTAATATTATGGAATTCTTTGACACAATTTTTCCAGCACAAATGTCTGGGAAAAACAAAACAATTGTTGTTTCTTTCAGAAATGTGGATTTTATGTTATCTTGAGAAACTGTGGAAAATTTCAATTCAGGTCACAGCCTTACACTCTGATTGTTTTTTGTTGAGTGAAACCAGGTCTCGATATCACAAAGAGCTAAGATTGATTAGCAAAATTTTCAGTATCAAGCAAAAATTCGCCAGAAAAAAAAAAACCCAAAATTTTTGATCAGCAGCAAACTTTGCAAATATAAACAGGTAACCAGTCATAACCAACAAAACACAACAACGCGACTTGTTTTGGCTGGTAACCTGTTGTGGCTGTTTCTTCTTAGCATAGAAATTCGTTAAGCAATAAGTGTCTTCTGAGCAGATAATGGTGTATGTCTTCAGCTGTATACAGTTTCATATTACGTGGACATTTCCTATGAACAGAGGTATTCGTTTGATCAGTGGCAACTTCAATCATTATTACCACCTTGAAAAATCTTAAAATTTCTTTCACTTCTACATTGGTAACTGATAAAAAACAACGAAAAATTGTACACTCAATTCTTTACTAATGAGACCACCTCTGGCAAAACCTGAAACTTTTGAGCAATTACTTATTGCATAACAGCCATGAAAAGGTCATAAATTTCACCACAGGGAGTTTTCTGGCATTTTCATGTCCCCATATAGACCATGCAACCTGTGACAGGGCTCGAATTTGGGAGAAATGTCCACAAGACTGCAGGGCTTGTAAAAAAGTTGTAGCTCAAAGAGATTTCTGGACCAGAATTTATTTGCAAGACCAGAATCAAAATGAGTTGCACAAGCACCAAGAGAAAATCGATCTCATTTGTCTTAAATGTAGTACTTCGATACTGAAGAAATTTGAAAGATATTGATCAGATTCTTAGTCAACATTTCTTCACAAAAGTATTACAAAATGAAGTAGCCTATTATTATTTACTTAAAAAACACAAGACCGCAGGGCTTGTCCAGTTGTGAGTTTACTGGCCCGAGGCTAAAATCACTGGCCTCGGGCCTGTGGTCCAGTGTTAATTTCGAGCCCTGTGTGACATCACATGTTTACAAAAGAGCAACCTAGCCCGGACTTCCTGCAGGCACAAATTGTACACAGCTCAATGGAAGAAAAGATTAAATCTGATATTTTATGGAAATTGCACTGTCTTATTTTTTTTTACCAACTTTTGATATGACGAAAGGGGGGCAGATCACCAAACTTGTTCAGCTGTTGCTTTTGTAACTCGTGACTTTATCAGAAAATTACAACAAAGTGTAAAAATTTCCCATATGACCAGTGCAGTATCTCGCCTGCCAGGAAAGGCCCTGGAATGTACACGGTCACTCTTTTTGTAAACAAAGGTCACACGGTCAATAGACCCTTCTCACTGGCTTGGCATTTTTATATCAACACAGGAGATCTTCCATACTGGAGTGCTGCACACTTGTACGGGTAGTGCCACCTAGTGTTGGGCCTCACAGCACATTTTAAATTTAGCATTTTTAAAATGGTTGCGGTACCTACTGCTAAAATACAGGGTTCGAACTGCCTCTAGCTACCCAGCAATGTCAGTGGTCAGACATCTGCTCTACAAGGCAAAGGTCCTGGGTTCGAGTCCCACACGAGTAATATGCCTGTGTTTCTTCACAGGACTCCGGTGCAAGTTGTGTCACGGCAGAGCGGTCTACTGCATCGGACTCGAGTTCTGATGGAGTGTGGGTTCGAATCCCAGTCATGACATTTGTGTCCTTGAGCGAGGCACGTAACCATAATTGCTTCTCTTAACCCAGGTTTATAAATGGGAACCTGGGAGGGCTGAGACAGTATCATATTGGATTAACCCCTTAGTGCTAATTTAAGCAGCTTGGGGTTGTATACGCCCCGAGGAGCTAAGAAAGTTAGAGGAGTGGTCTAAAAGTACGCCTGATGAACAGGGATAATACTATTGTAAAGCACCTTGATCTAGCTACTAGGATATGTGCGCTATATAAGAACTAACTATTATTAATAATACCAAATAATATACGTAGCACATGTTTGTACAGTTCTATTAATATGTGTGGGTGGCGTGTGAGTGTAAGTACTCCAGTGTGGCAATCGATAAAATAGTTGACGCCATCTTGGAAGAGTCTATACAGCATTTTCTCTAGATTCTGATGGAAACGATTTAACTCCAAAACGTTGTCGTGGACAAAGTTGACTTCATGATAAAAAACCCAAAACTAACTTTTTAAAAAATGGCCTCAATGTCGAAGGTTTTGCCAGAGACTGTCAGAAATGTTGAAATACACGCTGTAATTACTCGTAGCAATCTCCGAGTAAATTTCATTGCAGCATGTAAAATCAAGACCGAACGGTGATAAAATGTATAAAACCAGCAAACCATGAAATGCCACCTGGATGCAAAGGTTCTCGGTCAACAGAGGGCGCTCAGCAAGCTACTTGTAATTGCCTTCGTAGAATGTTGGATGCTGTTATTAAATAGAAACAGGTAGAAAGAAATGATTTATCAATAAACATTTGGAGTTTTCAGTACAACAGGATTTTTAAACAAGAAAGGCCTGAAATTAAACGGAGGCCTTGGAGTAAAGTGCGCCATTGGCGTTGGTACCCCAGGATTTCACAAAGAGTTAAGACTAGTCTTATCTCGAGTTAGGACGAGTTACTCGTCCTAACTTGGGACTAGCCTTAAGTTTTTTTAACTCCTAGGACTAGTCCTAAGTTAGGACTATCTTTGTGAAATCAACCCCAGAGCTGCCAACATTTGCATCTCGCAATCAGGGAGATTTTATACAACAATCAGGGAGATATTTACAATTACATTCAACATAATTGGGAACACGTTTCCACAATCGGGGAGATTTTCAAATTTGTTCATCCGAACATGGAAAGATATTGTGGGTTTTTTTTTTCAGGGAACTTTCTGCAGAATCAGGGAGAGTTGGCAGCTCTGGTACCCTCTCATTCACGATTGAGATGCGAGCGCGGGTGGAGATCCCTTAACAAACATGTCCAAAAATCGCCGTGCGGTGCACAACCCCAAGTCAACATTTGACCATTTCAACAAGTTGAACATCACTTTTTGTTAATTTCAGATTTAAACATACAGCGTGGTGTTATTATTCAGTTGGAAAATCACAAGACAACTGGGTCCTATTTCATGGCTCTGCTTACCGTAAGCAAAGCATCGGCGCTTACGGAAGCAGGGAACTCCGCGCTTACGTCAAGCGTATTTCAGGGGTTAGCAGAGAATTTTTGTTTGTGCGCGTGCATACTCCACGTTACTAGGCATTCTTCGCTTACACAGCTAGCAGGAATTCGGCTTGCACAGTAAACGGAGAATGGTGATCGCAAGCGCAGAATTCGACGGTAAGCAGAGCCATGAAATTGGGCCCAGGACTTGTTCAGTCCTGAGTTTACTGGCTCAAGGCTAAACTCACTCAGCCTCTGGCCTCCGGTCCAGGGTAAAATTCGAAACCTGGCGGTACTCACCTCGTCTTCGACAGGGTCTATATTACTAGGTCCTTCCTCATCTTCTCCATCACTACTCTCATCTTCTGATGAGTCGTCCCGATCATAGTTTATACTATTGGGAAGGTGGCGCTTGCCTAAGAGGAAGTACCACATAACAAAATACGTCATTAGAAACTCTCTTGTAGGTTGCATATAACCTCGTTCCCAAGGGTGATCAATCTTGCCGCGCCATTTTTTCCCAGCATGCCTTGCTCGATCATAACCCCTGGAATTGGTTCATTAAAATGTGCTAGAATCTAGCACATTTTAATTGGGCCTGTGGTCGATCCACTCTACGTGCCGGCTCAAGTATGGTAACACGCAAAAGAGGCATCAAGTCAAAGAGCAACTGGTCCCCTCACATTCTTCTTTGATCTTGTGATATGTCTAAATGTATGCAGTTTAGGGTGACCGTGTAAAAACATGATTCATTTGAAATGGAATTGCTTAAAAAATACTTGCATTTTCACACGCGCGTACTAATCGTCCTACAAGCGCCATACAAGTGCTCGAAAGTTTTTAACAAGCGTGCACGCTGAAAAGAGCTGGTGTGGTCTCGACGTTTCGAATAGTATACTCTGCTTGTCTTCAGGAGAAAAAGGTTCCAAAAGACAAAGGTATACTTTGCCCTGAAAGTTGAAAACAGAGCATTCTTCTTACCATCTGCGGGGTTCTTTCCCTGCGCACTCATCTGTCCCGATGAGAGCTGCTCGTAGCAGTCATTACACACCCTCTGTGGCTTCATGGACTGCTGCGGGAGAAGGAACTTCTTAGCTGAGCACGGTCCACAGACAACCTTGCCACATTTTCTGCAGTGATGCTAGAAATGACAAAAATAATAATAATAATAATGTCTTATATAGCCCATGTATCAACCAATAAGGTACTAAAGGCGCTTGAACAAACAGAATCATTTTAAGACAGGTTTTTGAATTTGTTTAACTATGAGACCAATTTATGTAGCACCAATACAGGAAGATTTAACTAATATTAGATAGGAGAGAAACCAAAGAATAAGAGCAGAGCCGTTTATTGAGAGAGCTGCAACAACTTGCGATTATAAGCAATTTTCAGTCCAAAGAACACATGTGGGCACATAGAGTGCCAGACTATACTACATATTTGGTTGTGCTACGTTTGGATCGAAAACAGCATCCAGCAACCACGTGACTAACGAAGAACTGGTCCCTCAACGTCGCAACCCTCTCAACACACGGCTCTGGATACCAGTATATCCTAATAATAAACAGCAGTTACAAAGTGCGTTATAAATCACAGACTCTTCCATGCACCTTACAATTGAAGCAAAAGCAACAAAAAAAAGCTGAAAAAAATAAATAAATAAATAGGCCTTCAATACTATATTAGAAAATATCCTAGTTTACACTTTACAATAACCACACAAATAGATAATATTTAATTATAGAAAACAGACACCTGCGATGATAAAAAAATGATGATAAAAAAAAAACAGTAACAGGTGCCCCATAAACCAAAAATATGCAAACTGCAATCAAGTAATCATGTACACGAAACCACTTCCAAGGATACTGGAGAAATGACATCATTCACACCATGTTTGCCTTAGCCATGTCAGACTTCAGCTAGACAAGGGACAGCTTTGCTTAGCAATTATGATGGGTTTGCACTTAAGATCAATCTTAACTCTTTGTGAAACCGAGCCCAGGTGATGCAGCTGCCCATTATCCTGCTCAACAACCAAAGTTTCTTTTTCTAACCACCATCAGAAAGATCAGATCTTTCTCAATCCAGCTATGAGCAAGTTCGGGTGAGCGACTAGAGTGACTAGACTTAGCAGAAACCATAGAGCACAGGGAGATTGACTAGATCGACCATGCACTGGAGCATGGTAGAGATAGTCAATACGAGAGCTACGTCACACACTGTCACACTGTCTAGTCACTCTAATCGCCCACCCGAACTTGCTCTATGGCAAGCTCGGCTATGGCCGGTGAATATCATGAACATGGACAAAACTACAACCTTTATAATAAAATCAGGCAGAAAAAGAAATTGAGAAGTAGAAAGGTAAATATTCGACTTTTTGTTTCTGGCTCAATCTTTCAATATATACAACAATCTTACTCTTCGGTTGAGCGCTGTGAACTTTGATTTTTTACAGAGCATGCACAACGGTGCTTCAGAGTCAGGAACCCAGACGGGGCTCAATTCTGTTGCCGGTTTTTTTCCACCTGAACAAAAAGGGAAAGTAACAACAAAAACAAAACATGAGACAATTGTTGTGACCTTGACCTCTGAGTACTGGTTGTCAACACCTAAATATAGCTGCACAGTGTTTGCCTGTGGGTTTCTGGGCATCCAAGATGTCTTAATACCACGTTTCTGACGACAGATCGCTTGTGCAGACGGAATAATAACAAGCGTTACATTTCAGCGCTTCTGGCAATGTTTGGGGACCCATCTGAATTTGTTTGTGACCCACTTCTGGGTCAAGACCCACTTTTGGGTCAAGACCCACTTTAGGGTCAAGACCCAGTTTTGGGTCAAGACCCGTAGTTTGTAACTCGTTGCTTTGTGAGAGCATCTCAAAAGTCTCGATGGTGGGAATGTCCTAATTGTATCCGATTCAAATTAGTATTCTAGCAGGCATACATTGACTGGTTTCATTGGACCACAGGAGAATTCCACTGGAGTGTTCAACCTGCTAACTTGCACCATTCTCTCATGTAGGAATGTACCTTTACTTCGTTACAATCTCGCTCGACTTATTACAAAAGTCAAGTCTGTCTCCGGCTCATCATGCCGGTGTTTAGATACGGTTTCATTGGCATTTAATGACCGAGAATATTTCTATTCCCCTCGGACAGGATGCCAGTCCATCGCAGGTTGGCCCCCCCCCCCCCACCCCAAGCTCTCGTCAGTACCCATTTGTACTCCTTGGTGGGGAGAAGCAATTATTATAAAGTGCCTTGCTTAAGGACATAAGTGTCGTGACTGACCAGGCCAGGATTGGAACGTCCACATTCTGTAAACTACAGAACTTGAGTCCACCGCCCCAGACAGCTCTGCCACGACACCCTGCCTTTTGAGCACTGCCTACAGGGTTTAAGGCTCTTACGGAAAAAGGACTCGACAAAAAACAGAAAAACTAACAAACCACCCGAACAATGATCTTACTTTTGGCAAGAAGGTCTGAGATACACTTGTTGATGTGTGCCATCCATTCGGATTTCTCTGTGGCAGTCGCAGCATAAACAGTGAAGGATTTACTGGCACTGATGATTTGCCACCCATTCCTTAGGTCTGCATGGGGGGGGGGGGGGGGGGGGGTGAGAAGCAAAGCCAATCAATTAAAGACAAAACTACAAACACCTGTACATCTACACTGAGCATATCGTCACCGTATTCACGAAGAGCCACTTATGTCCAAACGCTTGATCGAGATTTACATTTTACACTTTGCTGGGCTTAAAACTGCAATATCTGCAATACTAAAGCCACGGTTTGCAGTCAAAGACCTATCATATGATTCCGTATAAATTTAACCTCTACCTTGACTAACTAATTTCTTTAAATATATTGACTGATTGCCATAGTAATTAGTCATAGATACGTGTCTCTTCGTAAAACCTAAAAAGTGAGATGTCCAACTCAAACACCCAACTGGATAACATGTTTTTACATAAGAAAAGGGGCGCTCATGTCACGCGCACACTGACTTAAGTGGCTCTTCGTGAAACCTGAAAAACTATTTGACCTACATTTAACGATCTTCTGTTGCAATGTACTACTACAATGCATATTGGGGGCCTGTGGCTCTTCGTGAAAACACAAAATGCAAATACTGAGATGAAGGCCCCTTCCTGTAGTAAATCAATAATTTGTCATTATAAGATATGTGGTTCTTCGTGAAAACAGTGACGATATGTACCTTCAATGAGGGACTCCGAGGTCAAAGTTCAGTTTTGTGATCCACTCATTTTCCAATAGATAGAGTGAAAATGGGAAACAAGTCTCTAACCTGACGTTAAAATGGTGTAAAATGCCACGTGTTTGATACCCTTCAAGTGTAATATTTTTTTCAAAATCCAAGAACGTTCGATAACGTCACGTTTCTGGACCGTACATTTTTGTGCAGAGATTTTCAGTTCATTCCTGAATTCTGATGACATTTATTCAAGATTTCATTGAATTTGAGCTCAGGACTGGCGCAGAAATTCCTCTTTAGAATGTAAAGACCCGTAAATTTTTGCTGGCCGATGACGTCATGTTTCAAATTTCGCTCTGAAAAAGTATCAAAATAAAATGGCATTTTACGCCATTTTGACGCGAGTTAGAGACTTGTAATTATTTCTTTATTTCCATAAGGACTCGAATCTATCGGAAAATGAGTGCGTCACAAAACTGAGTTTGACCTTGGAGCACTAATCTTAAAGGTAAAAACAGTAATATTTTGAAAAACTTAAAATCATTTTTTCCCATTCCATTCAGGGCTCGAATTTGACACTGGACCACAGGCCCGAGGCCAGTGATTTTAGTGTTGGGCCAGTAAACTTATGACCGTACAAGTCCGGCGGTCTTGTGTTTTTGAATAATAACTTGTCACTGTATTTTAAAACTAAACTGATCAATTGAGTATTAAAGTATTACCCACAAGAAAAACTTGATAAATCTTCTCTTAGTACTTGGTACAAAAACAGCTCAAATGTGAAACTGTGTAGAGTGTTCTACTCATTTTGATTCCGGTCTTGTAAAAAAAATTCTGGTCCAGTAAAAGTTTTGAGCTACAAGCCCTGCAGTCTTGAGGATTTTTTCCCAAATTCGAGCCCTGCCATTATTTGGAAGGAGTGCAATAGCACTCCTTTAACCTTGTCCAAGGAGTGCCAAAACAGAACTCCTTTAAATTTTACGCAAACATTTGACATGTTTGAAAACAACCGTTTATTGCAGGCCTGTGAATGGACCCTTAAAAAAAGAGCTGAAACACTATACATGATGTAAGAATGATCGTGGAACGTCAAGTGAGCGCGCGTCACGCATTTACGCTGGTCAAATTTGGGCACCTCACAATGCCTCATTGATCCAGTCACTAGGCTTATTTCACATTATTAAAGTTGTACATTGTTGTTGCCAAGCATATATTAGGCTTTAACAAAAATTTGTAAAAAAAATAAATAAATAAATAAAAATATATATACTTTATATATTTTTTTAATGATTTTTTATTATTTTTTTTACGAAAAAAAAAAAGCGGAAATAAAACATCGTCACGGTCAAGGAAAAAGCGGAAATCCGCTTTAAAGCGGAGATTTCACAGGCCTGTTATTGACAGCAAGAAAAGGATGAGGCACTTAGCGTAGGCTTTGGGACTCACTATAAGGTCACTAGTTCAATTTGCGTGGATTTCATAAAATTGGTTTTGTGCATATTTTGGAGCTCCTGGTAAATGGAATTTATTGATAAAGAGAGGTTCAAAGTATTTGTTTGGCTAAAAAGAAACATTTATTATCCAAGTAAAACATTTATTGATTGATTTTGAATAGTTTGTTTTCAAATTTATACAGTTTTCATTTAATGACCTTTTGATCATTGCACTTAATGACCTATTAGTTCTGAGCCAATGTTATTTGCTATGGTCATAAAACAAAAATAACAATCTGCACATCTAATACTGCAATCCGATATGCTGCCAGTCTTATATTGCAATCCGAAATGCACGTGAATTATCAGAGGTACTTATTATTCTTCCTGAAATTAAATATCATGAGCAGTAAAGATTTTGTTAACTCATGTTTTTATTTTGGGTTTTTTTGGTCGATCATTCAATCAGCAACATTTATTTCCATACACCAATCAAAATATTACAAAACGTAGTTAGTTAAAAGAAACAGTATTAAGAAAGGAAGCATGACTAGACCTTCAGGGGGCAAGGACAACTTCACTTTGCGAAGGGCACTTGCAAAGTGATATCCAAGACAGAAAACTTCTCGTTTTTGGATGTGAACATCAAAAGTGAAACTTGTGCACTAGGCCCTACGAAAATAACGCGATATATGAAAATTAGAGTTCATGAAGGCCCAGTGTGGTGATAAGTTCATGTAGGCCTACTACAGAAGTTTTTTAAATTTTTTTTATCTAACTTCAACGGGATTTTGCTTAAAGTTTGTGGAAAACTTTTGAAAGGGTACCAAGGCCAAGCCAAGACCAGAGGCAACAGAGGTCATGGCCTCCGTGTAATGCCAGGCCCCCCCCCCCAAAAAAAAGCAAAAGATTGTCGGCTTGGATGCTTTGTAAAAAAAAGAAAAAAAAGATGGAAAGTCATTATTATACAATAATACAATCTTTCATCTTTGTGATGGTGAATTCGCCTCGCCCAAGAAAAATCTGAGATCAATAAAAAAATAAACAAATAAACCAGGGAAAATCCTGATATTAGAGAGGTTTCGCAAGGCTACGGATACAGATATGGATACGGATACGGATACGGCAACACTTTGTGTGCTCACGTGACGCGTAACCGCAACTTCCGTGTTTTGCATGCACGCTGACAACGGATACAGGAGCTCATACACGTACGTTAAAAACGGATACCGTTTTGCTGATTTTAGTTGTATTTTTGACCTAGATTAAAAACATTTACCCTTGTATTGCTTTCAAAGGTGTCATTCGTGACATAGATAGAAATGTGTTCATCATTCGTAAGCAAAATATCGGGAAAATGCAGCATAAACAGTCGTCTCTATTTTGCCGTGCTTGCTGGAAACTTTCTTTACACGCGTTTAACCTGGTGGTTCGAAAAACGAACAGTGCAACAAAAATACTATTTAACAAATTCTCCAATGCAACAAGAACATCAATCAAAAATTTTTTGGGATTTGTTCTGCTTGCAAAACCTATGCCAACGTGTGTGTGTGTGTATACTTTGGCCTAGGCCTGACACATAACTCTATGATTGCGAAACAAAATCTGACGCGCATCCAATGCGAACGGATATCATTATCGCATCTGTATCTGTATCCGTATCCGTATGCTTGCGAAACCTCTCTACTATAGAAAGTTTGCAACGCTTACTACCATCGTCTTCAACTGACTTTAACCTCACATCTTCGAGCGGCAGAATGTGCTGTGTGCTATACTGTAAACAAAAAGAGATAAAGGTTTGAAAATTTAATAGTTATCGCTGTCAAGCGTGTTTTTAATTGCTTCTTCTTTTTTCCCCTCTTCTTTGTGTTGAAGCTATACAAATTAAGTTATTCAACAACCAGACACATCAACAGGGCTCGAATTTGACACTGGACCGCTGGCCCGAGGCCAGTGATTTTAGCCTCGGGCCAGTAAACTCATGACCTGACAAGTCCAGCAGTCTCATGTTTTTCAATAGAATAATAGCCACTGTGTGATATCTTTAACAGAATTATGTTCAAATGTTGACCTTGAGTCTGGTATGTATACAATTCTGTTGACAATCAAAATATACTAACCCATAAGACAGATTAGACAAATCTTCTCTTATAGTGCTTGTTCAAATAAAAACAAGTGACATGTTAAACTGAGTAGAAAGCTCTTTCTCGTGAAGACTTTGGTCTTTGGTGAATTAAACACTGATCCGGTAAACATTTTGAGCTACATGTACAAGCCCTGCAGTCTTGTGGAATTTTACCCCAAGTTCGAGCCCAGATCAATACAACATGCCTGGATTTTGAACTTCGAGAGGGCAAGGACATTTTCACTTTGCAAAGGGCACTTCCTTTTGAAAGTCTTAAAGTCTATGAGGAACTTATGAAGGGGCACCAAGGCTAAGACCAGGGGCAACAGAGGCTATGGCCTCCGTGGCCTGATACAACATTAAAAAAATTCAAAAAAAATTGCCATTATATAGTAGGCTTAAATCAATAAGGAACAAAGTAACAAAATAAACACAGATATTTGTACAACTTAGCATGCATGACATTATCACGTGACAGGAAGACCCAAGGAAAATAATACAAACTTCACCAAAAAAAAAACACAACTACATGGAAAAGGTTCAGAAATGAAAACATGCACTTACTAATTGATTTACTTAAATATATTTTCAGTTTTATTTAAACAGGGTGGCCTAATCAGCGAAAAAAAAAAGTTTAGAAAACACTATTATTCAGTAACCTTGTACTATGTACAAAGAACACATGTAAAGACAACAAACATTAAATTGTACTTTGATACAAAATAAATATGTGGCGTGTCATCATGGTCATGGCCGAGCGGATAAGAGCACCGGACTCAAGCTTTGGTGTTTCCGACTCAGCAGAGTGTGGGTTCGAGTCCCGGTAGTGACACTTGTGTCCTTAAGCAAGACACTTAACCATGATTTCTTGCAGGTACCCGTTTACTCCTGGGTGATGAGAAGCAATTGTACTCAAGTGGCTCGCCCCCAAAAAACACAAAGTGTCACGACCTGGATTTGAACCCACACTATGATGACTCTAAAATCACTGACCCCTAACCAAGTAAACATGTAGGTAAATAATAAAACTGACTTTTATACTTCAATTGACAGTATTTTTGACAACCAGAGGGTGCTTTCAATTGCCATTTTCCTTGCATCATAATAAAAGTTGTATCTTATTTTGACTGCTTGTATCATCATGATCATGGTCAAATAAACAATAATAATAATAATAACAACAATGAAAAACACAGCAGTCTTACTTGTTTTGCATTATGTAATTTGGCTCACGCACGCCCGCATGTGGTCAAAAATTCTGTGAATTGGAAGAGAACAAAATGAAAACTTACTTTCTTCTTGTTCATGACGATGCTGCCATAAACTAACAGATCATTGAAGAGAAAGAACTGCCTCGGCTTGGGCTTCTTCCGACAGAGTTTTGTAAGGACGCCCTCGCCCACAAGCACCCGGCCAGGAGCAATGAGGCTCTGAGAACAAAACGAAGAGTAAAATGTGGGTTTCAAAGCACGGCATGGTGAGGTATCAGTGTATCGGTTTGGGGTAGCACCAAGTCAAAGCACGGCATGGTGAGGTACCAGTGTATCGGTTTGGGGTAGCACCAAGTCAAAGCACGGCATGGTGAGGTATCAGTGTATCGGTTTGGGGTAGCACCAAGTCAAAGCACGGCATGGTGAGGTATCAGTGTATCGGTTTGGGGTAGCACCAAGTCAAAGCACGGCATGGTGAGGTATCAGTGTATCGGTTTGGGGTAGCACCAAGTCAAAGCACGGCATGGTGAGGTACCAGTGTATCGGTTTGGGGTAGCACCAAGTCAAAGCACGGCATGGTGAGGTATCAGTGTATCGGTTTGGGGTAGCACCAAGTCAAAGCACGGCATGGTGAGGTATCAGTGTATCGGTTTGGGGTAGCACCAAGTCAAAGCACGGCATGGTGAGGTACCAGTGTATCGGTTTGGGGTAGCACCAAGTCAAAGCACGGCATGGTGAGGTATCAGTGTATCGGTTTGGGGTAGCACCAAGTCAAAGCACGGCATGGTGAGGTATCAGTGTATCGGTTTGGGGTAGCACCAAGTCAAAGCACGGCATGGTGAGGTATCAGTGTATCGGTTTGGGGTAGCACCAAGTCAAAGCACGGCATGGTGAGGTACCAGTGTATCGGTTTGGGGTAGCACCAAGTCAAAGCACGGCATGGTGAGGTATCAGTGTATCGGTTTGGGGTAGCACCAAGTCAAAGCACGGCATGGTGAGGTACCAGTGTATCGGTTTGGGGTAGCACCAAGTCAAAGCACGGCATGGTGAGGTACCAGTGTATCGGTTTGGGGTAGCACCAAGTCAAAGCACGGCATGGTGAGGTATCAGTGTATCGGTTTGGGGTAGCACCAAGTCAAAGCACGGCATGGTGAGGTACATGTATCAGTGTATCGGTTTGGGGTAGCACCAAGTCAAAGCACAGCATGGTGAGGTATCAGTGTATCGGTTTGGGGTAGCACCAAGTCAAAGCACGGCATGGTGAGGTATCAGTGTATCGGTTTGGGGTAGCACCAAGTCAAAGCACGGCATGGTGAGGTATCAGTGTATCGGTTTGGGGTAGCACCAAGTCAAAGCACGGCATGGTGAGGTACATGTATCAGTGTATCGGTTTGGGGTAGCACCAAGTCAAAGCACGGCATGGTGAGGTATCAGTGTATCGGTTTGGGGTAGCACCAAGTCAAAGCACGGCATGGTGAGGTATCAGTGTATCGGTTTGGGGTAGCACCAAGTCAAACATGTCAAAGCACGGCATGGTGAGGTACATGTATCAGTGTATCGGTTTGGGGTAGCACCAAGTCAAAGCACGGCATGGTGAGGTAATCGGTTTGGGGTAGCACCAAGTCAAAGCACGGCATGGTGAGGTATCAGTGTATCGGTTTGGGGTAGCACCAAGTCAAAGCACGGCATGGTGAGGTATCAGTGTATCAGTTTGGGGTAGCACCAAGTAAAAGCACGGCATGGTGAGGTATCAGTGTATCGGTTTGGGGTAGCACCAAGTCAAAGCACGGCATGGTGAGGTATCAGTGTATCAGTTTGGGGTAGCACCAAGTGTATCTACTTTTCTGTGTAGATTTTTGTTCGTTGAGAAAGTGTCTGCCGCTGAGTAGATTTCGGAACTCAGGAGACTAACTTTGTTTTGAACAAAACTGTCCTGACGATGACTAGGGCAGGCTAGTCGAAATATTGAGAACAATTAAGAACTCAAAATTGAAACAACACAAAAAAAACCACAAATTATTATTTTATTTGCGTATCAGCCGAAATTTGCGGGTATCGGCACACAATTCGTGCAATCTGCCCCATACGCTAGCTTGTACATTTATGGGGAGAACCCTGCATACTAAAAATGTCGAGAGCCCAAAGAAAAATAATGACTGGGCCCAATTTCATAGAGCTGAACAATTTTTTCGCTAAGCACAGAATCCGCAGGATACCAGGCACATAAGGCAATGTATGGTACATGTGCCACAGTATGTTGATTGATAACCATATTCTGGTAAGCATAAATTGTTGTGCTTAGCTACTTTGTGTGGCTAAGCAGGGGTCGATTTCACAAAGCACTAAGATCTGAAGATTCATCTTAAGATGAGTTGTCAGTATCACCATAGTGATTTGTATTGTGACATACATAGATAGATAGATAGATACGTTTATTCAATGTTGCAAATAGTGTATAATACATAGTAAAATGGTCAAAATAACTGCAAATATAAAAGAGGTTAAAAGAGATTATAATACATAGTAAAATGGTCAAAATAACTGCAAATATAAAAGAGATTAAAAGGTGAGACTTAAAACAAAAAGCAACATCTAGGCCCGAGGAGAAGCATAGCTTTTGTTCCCCAGCCTATGAACGGACAGACAAAAAAACAAAAACAAAACAAACAGACAGACAGACCTAAAAATACAGGACAAAACTAACAGGTGTAAGACAGAAATTAAAGCCGTTACTATTTCCACATACAAAAATTATGCTTAGCAATTAGGAGTGATTTGGAGTTAAGATCAATCTTTATCTCTTTGTGAAATCGGCCCCTGCTCTATGGAATGGTTTGGTACCTTACCTGGCCTGAGCCTCCAAAGCAAGCCTGGACATGACTTATGCGCTTCTCGTTAGCCTCGCTGTTAACTATGTAAAGGAAAAAAAAAAATAATAATGGTATAAATAAAGCAGGGCTCGAATTTGACACTGGTCCGCCGGCCCGAGGCCAGTGATTTTAGCCTCGGGCCAGTAAACTCATGACTTGACAAGTCCTGCGTTCTTGTGTTTTTCAGTTGAATAACTGTGTAATATTTTGGTTTTTTTAACAGAAAAAAAAGTTGTTCAAATGTTGACCTTGAGTCTGGTATTTATACAATTCTGTTGAGTATCAAAATATACTAACCCATATAAAAGACAAATTAGATAAATCTTCTCTGCAGTGCTTGTTCAAATAAAAACAATTTACATGTTAAACTGTGGAGAAAGGGTCGGCCGTTATTCACCCTGTGGTTGCCCCCGGGGAATAGACCAGTGTGAAAAGGGCTTTGAGCACTTTACTTTTAGCATGATTAGTCGGGCCTGGGATTTCATTTAAGGGGAGAGCAAGAGACATTTTATTTTGTAAAGAGCACTTCTATTGAAAAATCTTAAAGTCTATCGCATGGGAGACTTTTTTTACGAGGCACCAAGCCCGAGACCAGGGCCCAATTTCATAAAGCTGTTAAGCAGAGAGTTCTGCTTGGCAAATTCCTATACTTAGCAAGAAATGAGCGGGGTACCAGTGGCAACAATGTAAACTTTATGGAATGTTGGCTGGTAACCTGTTTCTGCTAAGCAAGATTTGTCTGTGCCTAGCAAGTTTTTGGGCTTACAGGCTTTATGAAATTGGACCCAGGCAGGGTAGGGGCCATGACCTCTCCGCAGCCTCTGTGTAACTGCAAGTGCAAACAAAAATCCCGCCCGATGGTAAAATCTCTGTATCCATCTACCACCTTTTCACTCATTATGAAATAAAACAGTGTCTTATTATAATTTTATAGTCAAAAGAGACACTGCTTTTGATTTATAACTGAAAAAGTGGCAGTCGGATACAGAAATTTTTCCCCAGCAAGGCCTGTTTGGTCAGTTACAATTACTGAAAAGTGTCATGCCTCGAAATAACCCACGGCACCCACAGCAATTGCCGAGGTGCCCTGTGCTTTTGCTGTGAGTGCCCTTTGCAAAGTTCCAATACAAATTCACATTTTCCTCATATTAGAAATGCCCCTTACCAGAGGAAAATTGTCGTGCCCCTTCAAGAGCGAAGTTCAAGGCCTGAAAGTGTTAATATTAATTATTATTATAGGCCTACACTATACAGGGAACGATTTTGTCCAGTAATTTTGCATAGCAAAATATTTAGACTGAATGAACATGTTTTGTGCACACTGAATGCTAAAATTGAGAGCAAATTATGATTTTTAAGTAGCAACTGATACCGATACTTGTGTACACATTTTGTGTGGCATTTTGCTGTATGCCAATGTATGTGCTATTTATAGACTACAAAAAACAACTAACATTTAACAATACATGACTAAGCCTAAGGGAAATCGTTCACTGCCAAACCAATCACTGAACACTGAACTGAATCAGATTCATGTTTGATCAAATTTCTTCAAACCAACAATACACTCACACTTTCACTCACACTTTCACTAATTCGGCCATTTTAAATGTAAAATATCTTTAAATAAACATTCACTGTTGGTTTGTTTCAATTTTGTTTTTATAAACACTGTGTGTGTGTGTGGACTGTTGTGTGGTGGTGTGACTGCATCACTACCCCACCATGGAGCAATAATAGTTTATTGCTCCATGACCCCACTGAGTAAACCAACAAACAACGAGTACAAAAAAATGTCAACTCGTACGCCCTCGCCAACCGCAACAGTAAATCTTTGCGTTATGTTCTATTAGTATTACGTTTTTGATGATCATTCGATCACAACAAATTAAACAAACAACTTTCCAGTTGAGCGGCCGGAGAGACTAGATAGAGTAGAGTGAGTAGATAGATATGATTTTGTTTTTATTTGCACAAACAAACGTGGTGACACTGGCGACAGTTCCAAATCAAAATACCGTACGGCAGTATAAACGACAACAGGCCGAAACTTGCTTTTCATTCTAATTGAACAGCCTGCATTAAAAGTTATCATTTATTCTGAATGTGGATTTAAACTAAAGGAAGTTAAAATTACTCACCTAAACGGTCCACCATTTTTAACAAAAAATAAAGGAGGCGGCGGTGTGTGTGTGTGTGAAGTCTTGTTCCCTGTGCACCAACAATACGGAACAAATTCAAGGTAAACACCGTACGGAACATAGACTGGTTCTGTGCCCATCATCTCCACAAAACGAAGAAATACCAATACACCAGTCTAAATGTATTTCTTGTTATCATAATGACACTGGGGACCAGACTACTGCGTAAAGGGCAATTTGCAGACTCACTTGACTATAATGTTTAAGCCAATCAGATTTATTGTTTCATAAAAGAACTGTAAAGATAATATTGTTGACAAAATGTAAGGGGCACGCAGGATGGCCAAAATTAAGATCAGTGAACTGTTACGGGAAATTGTCATTATTTTTTTGCTCAAGCGCGACACAACTCGTACCAGATTGCCTTAGTAAGCATGACTCATGAGTGATCCTGTAACATTTTAATTATTCCAAACAGTCTGACACTCTCAGTATTCAAGTGAATACAAACTTTCATAAAGTTATTTTGATCCAAAAATGCTCTATTCAAAGAAGTATCATGGGCTTTCGGTTTGTGCAGCTGGTAGTGCCAGAATTTACAGATCCTAATATAGTGTGAAAACAGGTAGAATTTGGCCAGTTGTAATATTAACTAATCAATGTAATAACTTGTTGAGCGCAAGAGTATTTAAGAAGTAATATCAGATAACACCATACGGGGCTAAAAACTTTGAATTTTATTATAAGGCCTCATTTTAAGGGTTTTTTTATGATTGAGAGTTGGTCTATAAATTGTATTTATTTACTTACTATTTTATTAGATACATTAGTATTACTTTTTAAATTTATTTTATTTTATATTATTATTAGTTTTTAGTCAACCCTTATTGATACTCAAAATGGTAGAGTCCACCATCCGAAGCCCACTCCGTAGGCCCTAAAATAATGGACGGGATGATGTTGAAAAAATACACACCTTTACCAATTTGAAATTATTATTTACTGTCCACCACTTCGGAAATTTAAGTGTGTGTGTGCCTTCATAACCACTACCTCATGGAGACCAAGAACAACACAGAAAAGGGAAAACAAAGGGTCTCCATAGGGAAATAGACTGGGTTGCTCCACAAGCAATTGTGTGTACAAAGTCTATGGGAGGTCCTTAACTACAGGGACAAAGGAAAGAACAAAAGATGTCTCCACAGGGATGCAAAAATAGGAATGTGTGGGTGGGTGCCCTTACACATGCCAACTTACGGGGTACTTTTAACAATGGAACAATGGACCCCACAAGGCAATTTCAATAGGAACAATAGGGCCCCACAAGGGAATTCTTTAGAAAAGGGAACAATAGAACAACAATAGCAGTACCCCACGTACCGGATCCGTAAGGTTGTGTGTGTGTGAGTTTGTTTTCACATTCAAACCGGGGACCTATAACAAAAGAGGACAATAGGGTCCCCGGTTGGCTAAAGGTCCCCAGTTAGAAATTGTGTACAAAACCAATGGGAGCTGTTGCCAAAAAGTTAGAGTCCAAACAAAAGAGGGACAATAGGAGGTCCCCGATTGGAGGTGTTTACACACTTGTGTGTGTGTGTGTGTGTGTGTGTGTGTGTGGGGGGGGGGGTGATCCCCCTATAGACCGCTCCGATCAACAATAAAAAGGTGAGGGGATGTTTGTTTTTTTTCCGAGGAATTTACGCCCTTTGCCCCACGACTAAAAATGCTCGAACGAATTCCACCTCTCCTGGGCAGCTGCAGCGCACCACCACCATGCAAAACCATGAACCTGACCACGCAACCAATGAAGTTGAGCCTTACAGGGAATCGTGCACTATTGCACTTGATTTTCACGGACAACATTGTGACTGAAGAAACCGAAGAACGTTGAAATCCCTTCACTCCTTTCGGAAAGTAGTTCCCTCGTTATATGTAAATAATAGCAAACGAATACAAACATGTTTTGTGCGTGCGATGAAGTTGTTTTTAATAGATTAACTTTGCAGAAAATAACTTAACTTCCTCTTTACAAAAGTTTTATTTAACCAGTAAGATAGTGAAGAAAACGTCGCGTAGAAATACACAAGTGGCTCACAAAAGTACATGTCGCGCCACACACACTATTTTGTCTTTGCTCGTGTGGGACGGCCGTTTAATACCAACCGCGAATGTTCTGTTTTAAATTACAGGAATTTTCACCCATTTATCTGGATTCAGGACTCAGTCTCGACAGGAAGTGGATACGTAACGTAAAGACTATAAAATGAGTTCGCCTACAGTCCAGAAAGGACGACTCGAACCTGGGTTTTTTGTGAGATGGAAACCTGTTGTAATTTGCAGATGCATGGAACACTTCATCAAGTTTACAACTGCATAGAGATGAATGGCTGCTGTTTGGAGTCTGGTAATTGTGTCAGAACTTAACTTACTGTCTGACTGTGCTTGGAGTGTGCATAATTTATGCATGGACTCTTGCGAAAAGGAGTCTCAGCTCGGGTTGCCTGACGCAAGGAATTTCGCCCTTTTGTAGAAGGATCAACTCCACAACAGAGAGGACGAGACTGGAGGATTTAATGACACGGTCCATGCTGGTTGTTGTCGAATGAGCGAGTTCTTGGGAAGACCATTTACAAAGGGTGAGTCAATCTTGACCATGAAAATAATGAGATGTCATTCCAGTTCATAAAATAGAAAAGTACAAGATACAACAATGGATTTACGTTGAATTAAATAAGTTGAATTAAATAAGTAGGTACGTAAATATACAACAATTTAAAAATAAGAAAATACAAATAAATAAATAAATAAATAAATAATACAATATAAACAAAATATCACATAAATAAAAATTATCAATATATAGTAAAACATTTGTAAAACATGCATATTTCCCCCAAAACATAAACTTTCTGAAGCCTTCAGA
Organism: Pisaster brevispinus; assembly: GCA_023634235.1. Taxonomy (NCBI): domain Eukaryota; kingdom Metazoa; phylum Echinodermata; class Asteroidea; order Forcipulatida; family Asteriidae; genus Pisaster; species Pisaster brevispinus. Next base: position 31,927,704 of record JAMKCF010000001.1, read on the forward strand.
TGACATTTTCTATGGGGATTTTATTGCATGGACAAAAAGTGTACGCATTGGAAATGATAAGTCTTGGTAATCTGGTGGTATTCTCTTCGAAGTAACTTCACATGCTGTACAAATCAATGTTGCAGATTAGTTCTGAATGAATTGAGTTCAACTACTCTGCATTTGAAATTCCGTACTATGAAGTTTGGTCATGAACTAAATAAAAAAGCCTCGGTTGACCTCTCTATGATATGAATAAAACAGTCCTCCATACCCTTGATCTACAATGTCGGATGATTTAACCATCTAAATTATGTACCGTATTCGGGAGGATTATAGCTGTCATTGTAATTTTAAAAATGTGTTATTTTTTTCTCTATGTTTACGTGTTGGTTTTAGACTGTAAGCCTTTGGCTATAGCTATATGGACGTGTTCTTTTAAACTAAGAAAAATAACTCAAGTTAATAAGCCATTTTGTTTAAGAATGTTTAATCGTAATGCAATTGCCCGTTATGTAATACACTAGCCATTGGCCAGGCCCATTCAGCTGTATGGCTAGCCATTGTGTGGAGACACGTGTTGCTCACAAATTTGGACAAAGGCGAAAAGGTCAAGAACCTTATTTTAGTCAAAGGAAGTTGCCATCTCTAGCTGTATAGCATGCAGTTTGCGGTAAAGTGTACTAAAATACCTTGCTGTCTTGATTTATTCTTGAGAACTTGTCTTGTTATTTTTTCTACTGCCGCGGATCGGAGACTAGCGGAATGCGGAAGACAACTTGTTCTTTCTGATGAAAACTGGATGCTTGTGAAGTGTGAAATCCAGCTGCCAAAGGGCTCAAAGATGATTCAACAGATGCTGCTAAAGCGATGAGCCGGACGAATTGGGCATTTTATTATCTCATTCAACAAAACCAAGATTCAGGGAAGGGGGGCCAATCTTTAAAAATAAAAGCAAGAATTAGTTTTAAAAAAAATATGCACTGCGGTGCACAGAACCACCGTCTTAAAAACGATATGAAGTAGGACTGTATTCAATAGAGCATACACATGGTTCCTCGAAAATGTACATAATATTTCCTACAAGAAAAAAGTATCAATTTAGAGTTTCATGGTTTTATAAATTTAAATTTAGACCGGAACAAGGAAAGTATATATTTCAAAAATAAGTTTCCGTGTGCACGTGCGAGTCGGAAAAATAACGATTTATAAGAAGAGTTCTATACGAATCTACAACTGATAAAAACAATACATAAGGCTTTTGGTTGTAATGTCTCGTACGGCAACGTGTATCTGCAAAGCGTAATGCGTCCTCTACTGCGTCCCCAAAAATTACAAGATGGAAAGCTAGGAACTGTCAATTAACTCATTATGAATTCATTGATATTGATCTGAGCCCTGCAGATGACGTCATTACTCTGCGGCGACAAATCACATGACCGAAATATCTAAACCCCATGTGATGCAAGGATGTCTTTCGACGGGGGACGATCAGTTTAAAAATAGACTGTAATCGAGTCGCTTATTACGTTAAATCGAAAATAATTTAGATTTAGTCCATTTAAACTACCTAATATTTTGTGGTTTTAGTCTTAAGTTAGTGGGTATTAATGTTTACATATCATGGAGGTACCTCCATGAATATATTCATCATATTTTTTAATTGAGACTTTATATGGGGTTTTCATCAACAGTTTTCTTTTTCTACCTCCATGGTTTAACGGTGGGAAAAACGTGTCATACAAGATGGTGTGAGTATTATTTAGGCAATGGGCTTGCCTTTCAAAGTAGTTTCATATAAGTAATAAGTCCTTAAAACATGTGAAAATGGTAAAAACTAGGACGACTACTTTGTTAATATTGATTAATTACATTAACAATTCGCCAGCCTTAAGTGGTACACATTTTAACGACACGTAAAGAGTCTAGTATGTAGTGACCTCCCGTTATCGGATAGAGTAAAAGCTCGGCTTAGTCATTACAATCGGATGTGATGCAAAACTGTACAGTTGTTGTATATCAGTCACCGATCAGAATAAATCACTCTAGTTTAGACAATTATTGTGGTCGTTTCAAAGAAAACGCAAACTTGTATCTCAAAGGCTCATGTTCAGCAACGACAGACCGCTGAAAGAGCAGAAGAAAGGTTGTAAATAGTTCGGAAAACTGGAGAAAACCGGCCGGTAAAATAAAAATGGCGCCGAAGATTTGTGGACCAAAGTTATCGACTTGCTGTTCGCTGGTCAGTATATGGGGAGTTGTTATGTTGGTAAGTGATGATTTTTATTAATCTCTTTTTAGTATTTGTGTTCAATTTATATCTTGGTTTGTGGTCAATATTTGTGTTTGTGTTTTACAACTGAAAGAGTGCACTTTTGGACGTGGCCAGTAGACCGTATGTACACTGACATGCAACATTTGTGTGTAAAAATTAAAATTAAAATTGTACAAATTAATTACAATGCAACACATGAAAAGTACAACATTATTTGATAATAATATTATTTTAATAAGTTATACATTAAAATGAGAAGAACACTTTCTACACAGTTTCAAATTTGAGCTGTTTTTGTAACAAGCATTAAGAGAAGATTTGTCTAAATACATAAAAGTTCAATACTCAATGGAATTGAAAGATGCATGTACGTTACTCCTAGAACTATTCGGTTCGTTCCGCTATCGTCTCCCCGACCCTCATAGGTCATCATGTACAAAATCCTATTCGAAACTTTTTCCCCTTCACGTTTATGCACCTGGACTTCTCTTTTGAAAACGGAGCTCGCCAAAATTAGGCTCTATGTATTCATTGTTTTCACAGTGAGCTCGGGGTGGGTCCAGAAAATCCACTCCGCAAAAAAAAGGTGCAAAAAATGATAAATTCCCATCGTTTATGCAGAATCGTCGCCTTCCGATAACAAAAATGGCCGCCGTCGCTTTTATCACTGGTACGCTGCGTGCAACGCTGGTCCACGACATGCCTTAAGCTGGTATTCAATAGTGTTCTGTGCGCAACACTGGTCCACAATAATCAATGACTTATCTTTTATACGTAAACCGTTGGTTATTGTGAACCAGCGTTGCGCGCAGCATACCATTGATACAAGCGACGGCGGCCATTTTTGTTATCGGAAGGCGACGATTCCGAATAAACGATGGGAATTTATAATTTTTTGCACCTTTTTTTTGCGGATTGGATTTTCTGGACCCACCCCGAGCTCACTGTGAAAACAATAAACACATAGAGCCTAATTTTGGCGAGCTCCGTTTTCAAAAGAGAAGTCCAGGTGCATAAACGTGAAGGGGAAAAAGTTTCGAATAGGATTTTGTACATGATGACCTATGAGGGTCGGGGAGACGATAGCGGAACGAACCGAATAGTTCTAGGAGTACATGTACGTGTACTTATCAATGTCAGTTTGAGGTGTTCATGGTGTTATTCAAAAACACAAGACTGCCAGACTTGTACGATTGTAAGGGCCTTGTCACACAAGGCAACTTTTACAGGCAACTTGGAGGCAACCAGCTGTAGTGCATGGTACAGGATCACTTTGGTAGCACATGGGTAATTTTTCAAACAATGTCTTACGATCCCTAAGAAAAATATATGAGCATTCAAATGTTAATGCCTTTTCTTCATGGAGATTGCCTGGAACTGGTTGCCTGTAAATTGCCTCGTGTGACATGGGCCTAAGTTTACTAAAATCACTGGCCTCAGGCCTGCAGTCCAGGGGTCCAGTGTAAAATTTGAGTCCTGAGTAGGAACACAAGCATGACTTGTATAGCACATTGGAGCAGCAATCATGATCTAGGGTCTCATGAGTGATTTTCTATGTAAAGTATTTGCAATGTTCAATTAATTAGGATTTACACATGTTTGTTAATTGCCTCCATCGTACATGTACCCTAATGCCATGGTCATTGCCTTGGGCTTTTTTAGGCCCCATGGATCGGTCAGTGTTAGATTTCCCTCATTGAGGTGCCCTCTATATTACAAAGGGGGAACTATACCTTGCCCTGACACTGTGGGTTTACTGTTAAAAGGGTTACAAAGCCCATTTCAGAGGCCTGTTTCAGAATTTGTGTGTGTGTTTGTTTTCTTGTCCGTAGCTTCTACTCGGTGTTTTCTTCAGGGTTAACTCTATTGCCCTTGTTGAAGACCTACCTCTTCCAGAATCTCCGGCCAATCTGACAAAAGAGTCTTTGGAAGCTGCATACACGGACGTCTCAAATAACTGTTTTATTGCGGCCGGCTTTTACGTTTTGTGGCTGGCGTTCTCCGTATGGCAGCTCCGAGTAAACTCCAAGCAGCAGTTCAACGTGAATTAATCAACTGGACTCTCTCGACTCAACTCAACATTCCTTTTACCTAAAGAGATCTCCCAGATTACACCATACATCCAACAATCTCCTTCCCTGGACACCCTTCAGATTGAACAGGTTGAAAGTTTATTTCTGAAAAGATGATTCGTTTATTTTTGCTCTTCATGGCAGTACTTGTAGACACATTACGACCCTTTTAGCTCTGCTACCATCTTTATCATGTTCCCTCTCTGCTATAGCAAGATTGAATACTGTTTCTTGTTGATTTAAAAAGGGGCCTGACTACTTGCGAACGTGTGTGTTCAGCTCTTCCCACCATCAGTTTTGATTAACTATTTAGAATGTGAGGGGAGAAGTAAAAGTAAGTAAAAGGCCTCCAATTTTTGAAAGAGTGGGATACTTTGGAATGCTAGGTGACATCTTCACTGTACACTGTACTCAATTTCTCAAAGCACTCCTCTTTTAGGGTGAGTTGTCAGTATTTCTAATGTGATTTGTAAATTGTGACATCACACTTTGCTTAGGAACTAACATTCGACTCTTGTTAGGATCAATCTAACTCTTTGTGAAATCGAGGCCATTCGATTGAAATCGATGACATCGATTTCCATTGTTTGCATAGTTCCGAGCAAGTATGCATTTCCCAAAACAATATATTAACCTGATAAGTCGTCTGTTTATACATGCTGGCCTCCCCACCAGAGCCCTTATAAACCAGCTTGGTATCCACCTGTAAAACCATTACAGCCATGACAGCCATGTGTAGACTGGTCCCCTGTCTTTATCCATAAGGATAAAAACAGGCACTGGTCTTACAAACCCTAACAAACTCAATGGTATCATTAGATAGACACATACACTGACAGATAACTACCAGACTCGCAGTGATACTGCATACACGTGTGTGTAGATGTCTAAGGTACACGTGTACACAGTATTATGGCAGGCAAGGTCAAAGGTGACATGCTAAAGTCTGGTATGTTGCATTATTCGCTGGTGTTACGTCAGATATTTGGGCTACCATACATGTAGCACCCTGCTGGATCAAGTAAAAATCAACCAGGGATGAGTTTACAGTAGATACTTGTGCAGTGCATGTACGCAGTATTATGGCAGGCAAGGTCAAAGGTACATCTGACAGGTTGAAAAGGCTTGTATGTGGCATTATTCACTCGTACTGTAGTCAGATGTTCCGACTACCACACATGTAGCACCCAGCTAGCTGGATCAAGCAAAACTCAACGAGGGGATGTGTATACATGTACATCATGTGCATGTCAAGTCCCACTTACAGTATGTCAGGTTACCTGAGCCCAATTTCATGGCTCTGCTTACCACATATCTCTGCGCTTACAGCGCCTTGTAAATGGTATGATTCTATTATCAATTTAGAATTCCAATTAGCCATTTTGAAAGTGGACACACTACAAGGGCACTATTTGGTTTGTGCAGTGTTTGTGAACATCCAAACAGTGCCTTATTGTATTGTATCAATTGGCCACAATGATATGCCAAAAATGCTCCTTGTATTGGTTGGCAGTGTTGTGAAATTAACAATTTATCCAATGTAAATGAATGGTTCAGTATAATAAGTTGTAATTGTCGTTCTAAAAATGGATCTGACAATTTTCGTCCTTCCAGCCTCGGTTTGATTTACTTTGAGTCAACTAAAAGAGAGAGATTAAACAAAGGTGTTCAACGATTATTTTATTCTGTTCTATCTAAAACTGTAACTTAACAGAAAATTTGGTTTAAAGGTGCTGTGTTGTCATGGTCCAAGCAGGCCTGTGGTTGTACGTTGAATTAATAAACCTCACCCAGTAACAATCATTACTGTACATGTACGTGCACGCTTTCCACTGTATCAATCTATGGATAGTGTGAGTGTGTGCTGTAACTTGGTGAGCATTCACAGTTTCCATATGCAGCTACAGAGCTACTTTGATCGTGACTACACAGCCCCTTTTATTGATTTCTGCTCACAAAAAGTCTCCAACTTTAAAAAAAAAAAAATAAATAAATAAATAAATAAAAATCATGTGAAATGGCTTATTTTATCCCTGATTCTTAAAAAAACTGTTTATGCAAAACCACGTGACAATGTTTAGAATCTGTTCATTTATACTACAAGTATATGATAAAAAATTTGCATACTATTTGGGTGTTATTTAATTAGATGTAATCAATACATGGTGTTATAAGTTTTGGTTTTACCCTTACACCGATGTGTGTTAGCACTGTATACTCAGTACTTTCCCGAGTTGTGTGAAAAAAATCACAGGCATATTACTCGGGTGGGATTTTTTTTTACAGAACTCGGGAAAGTACTGAGTATACAGTGCTAACACACATCGGTGTAAGGGTAAAACCAAAATTAATATCCTTTATCCCCTATGCAAAATTAACATCTATTAAACATGGTGTTATGTTAAAAAGAAGAATATTTGAGCTAAAATTGTCCAAGTCGGGGATATCTGGAGTTTATTACAGACCCAATGTTTCGTTTGTGTGAGGGCATCAAGGCGTTTTCTCCTTGGTAAAGGACACCATTTTGGGGAAACTGTAAATGGCTATGGGGTTATTTCAAGGGGCACCAAGGCAATGATCTGGGGCCGATTTCACAAAGAGCTAAGATTGATCTTAACTGCCAATTGATCTTAGTTGCTAAGCAAAGTGTGATGTCACAATACAAATCACTGTGATAATACTGACCACTCATCTTAAGATGAATCTTATCTCTTTGTGAAATCGGCCCCAGGGGCAATATCCATGTACAAGCAATATCCAATCATTCATAGATGAATGTATGTATAGAAAATATCCTATGTAATTAACACTGGAAATCCATGTAGCCTAGTGTATGTGAAATGTGAAACTTTGTTGAAGTAATGTTGACAAAGAATACTTTTGTTCTAGTGATAATTGATTGGTCAATTTCATCTTTGAATCGCCACCTGTAGCTAAAGTATCCATGTTTCGAAACAAATACTTCACACTCTTTTTTTTTGTTTCTTTTCCTTTTTTAGCATGTGTACGTGTTTATGATTATAGGGGAACCATGGTGTGGGGCTTTTTCCTCAAAGTTATGTTCTAGTCTGTCTACACACAAAAATGTGTATTTATTGAAATAATATTTCAGTTTCCTCGACCGTGGATAGTTTCCTTAGTGGTATCTGATTAGAAGTCTGATGTGAGACAAATTAAAGTTAATATATTAATGTTTTTAATCTGTTTTAGTTATAATTCTTTACACTGTTAGTAGAAACCCTGAATTGACCTTCGGTGGAGTAATACGGAAATGGCTCAAAATAATAATCTGATCACTTCCTGTTGTTGCATGAACCAAAACTGATGACATCAGTTATGTCTGAACATAGGTAATAACCATAGAAATAGAACCTGGAGATTGCCGCTAAGCACGTCATTAAGCTAAGCACGAAACAGTTTGGCGTGCCATAACAAAGTTTTCCAGCCAAAAATACTATTTCATACATACATAATTTGTGACTGGTTTTCTGCTACTGTAAGTTGTGCTTAGCTGAACAATCAAGAATTTCTAGCTTACCTGATAGAGTCATTAACACCATGGCTCAATTTCGTGGAGCTGCTGAGCACCACATTAAGCTAAGCACAAAACAATTCTGCTTACCATCTTACAAGGTTACCACTTACCAGTCAAACTGTTATGTCGTACATAGTAAATTGGACTGGTTTTTTTTTGTGCTAACTTAAGTGCTCAGCTAAGCAATAAAAAAATATGTTTACTTGCGAAAAACGCTTAGCATGTATAGATAAGCGGATGTATTGTTGTTGCTAGTGCTGTACCAAAAAAGTGTAAGCGCTGATTTGTCGTTTAAAAGAGCCACGAAAGTACGCCTCGAATCCACGCACCGATGACGTCACAGAGTTCTTTACTTAATCATGTCGTATGTTCTCTCCTTTGTGTTTTAGCTAATAACTGTACAATCCATTGGAATATTGTAACGTCTAGTAGAATTTGTGGTCACCATCTAGGCGAATATTAAGAAAGTACTCGATACCATGTGAATATAGTTACATTCTGTATAAAGTCTGTGTTACTGACTTATGTTAACATTAATTTGTAAGGGCATGTATTAAAAGAAAATTTATATAATTAACATGTGAAAATATAAAATTTACAAACAATTATACAAATGTCCACTGTGCCACATTCTTTTCTTTAAAAAAATCGCTACCATAACTGTACTAATTGAATCTCACATCATCTGGCCATAGATATCTTGTCATTGTTTAATACTGACGTCAGTTCCTTCAAAGTTATACCGAATAACCGAATACTGGTGTGTTGAAATCTTCGGGAACATAAACCTTATTTTCTTTCTATATTTTCGATTGGCTTTATGAAGTATGAGCCTATATCACAGCCGTAATATAAGTTTAAGTTGACAATATTGAATCCACGTTGTGATTGAGTTTACCAGAGGGAATACAGATAACGAATGTGTCTTTTTTCTTGAAGCCTTAACTTCTCCTTTAAACCTTTGTATTCAGCCGCGCTGTACTGTCTTCGCCAAACCTGAAACACCAAACAAACAAGTTACGGGAAAAGAATTAAAACTGCAATAAAGAAAGTTTCTTGGTTTTGTAGTTTAGTGACAGAATCCGATTATGCTAGGGGAGACACTGTCAAACTCGTTAGACATAGGAGAAACGAGGTTTGTATATTAGGTGTGTCACCCCCCCCCCAACACAAATACACACACACCAGTGCACACATTCTCAAAAATGCATCCTTGTGGAGCATTCTTTTGTTCTTTCCTTTGTCCCTGCACTAAACAGTTTCCCATAGACTTTGTACACAAATTTCCTTGTGGAGCACCCCAGTCTTTAGAATTTCCATGTGGAGACCTTTTGTTTTCCCTTTTTTGTTTTGTCCTTGTCTCCATTAAGGTACCGAATATGAGCCCACCCGCATGTTTGTAAATGGTATAAAACCGAGAACATCCCATGTTTTTTATTTAGCGACGTTCCCATTGGTTTTGTACACGAAACAAACCAAGGACTGTCCCCGATATGTCATTATTTTTCCAGGATCCCTATTGCTAAAGTCCTCGGTTTGATATGAATGCGTGGACATGTTCACACACACACACACACACACACACAGTCTATTTTTTGCATCCCTGTGGGGACATCTTTTGTTCTTTCCTTTGTTCCTGTAGTTAAGAACCTCCCATAGACTTTGTACACAAAATTCCTTGTGGAGCAACCCAGTCTTTAGAATTCCCCTATGGAGACCCTTTGTTTTCCCTTTTCTGTTTTGTTCTCGGTCTCCATAAGGTAGTGAATATGAAATCACACACGCCATAGTTTTGCATTATGCAAATCAGACACCACATGGAGTGGCTTAAAACACTTGCCGGCTCATAACAATGTGTTTTAATTCGCCCATGCGTGTGTGTTGGGTTAGTTGGCGGATTGTGGGAAAGATTACAATAGACCCTATGCACATGACGTCATTTCAGTAGGGCGCCCTCGCCTAGAGGTCAAACGGAGGTATCTCATTGGCCAATCCTGTGCGCCGTGCGTACAAATCTGCGCGTCTCGATTGTTTCGTCACTGTTTTACCTCTAAGATGGCGGCTGGATGACGTCAATGCATAAGGTCTATAACCATCCTCTCAAAGGCAAGACTAGATTCATCAATATTAATCATTTCAAGTGTCAATACAAACTTCATCGGGGTCTTCCGGTGACCGGCGTGCATTGGGAGATGCTGAAGAGACCGTTGCAGGAGCAGACCTCACCCATCTGATTCTACTCTCTGACCTGCTGATTGTCACGCTTTTAGAAATGTTTCGTCGGTGGTTTTGATTTAAGAAATTGCCTGGAATAGTTGCATGTTTACTTGAAGGACTTTGTCTATCAGTAAAACAAAAAGCAAAAACGGGAAAATGTTATCAATTTAATTGATAATAAATTTTCATATCATTCTTTGTATAGATACATTAACACTAACTTTCATGGTCGAGTTGTCTAGAGCACTGAACTCAAGCTCTGATGGCTCATCTCAGTCATCATAGTGTGGGTTCGAATCCCAGTTGTGAAACTTGCATCTTCGAGGAAGAAGACACTTAACCATAATTTCTTCCAATCACCTCGGAGTAAATGGGTACCTGCTAGGGTACTGTTGATGTGAATGATTAGCAACCTGTGTGCCCATTAGTCTGCCGGTGCTGCATGCTCCACATGAGTTCAATGAATTCAGGAATGCGTAAAGCCCACAGACCAGGGGTCGATGTCGCAAAGCGCTTGAACATTCATATTGAGATGAGTTGTCAGTGTTACCATAGTGATTTGTATTGTGACATAACACTTTGCTTAGCAGTTAAGATTGATTCGCTCTTATGATAAATTTTAGCTCTTCGATCACAGGGCCAAGTGCACGTAAGTGTACGGCACTTTGATTGACACTGCGTCTGTGGCAAACTAGAGTGTTTTCCATCCAAAGTGATTAATATAATTAAGTTACCTAGAATAGCTTTGCACCCCGCTGCTGTTTGCTGTCGGTGCCTGTCTGCGTGTTGCCCACTTATTTTCAGGCAGCGATGGAAAAAGTTGCGGCACGCCGTGAATTTGTTGTTTTTCGCCGAGCTGATTTCTGTTGGTTTCCTGCTTTTCGTCTTTAATCTCCATTTCCGTAGATGATGAGACTCTGCTTGTGTGACTGTATAAACCAGGTTTCGTTCCTTCATTTAGGCCCGGGTCTGCCATAAATGCGGACATACCCTCGGGATGATTTGTGGTTATCTTATCGTTTGTAGTTTTGTCGATTTCTGTTGAAGAACTCTCCCCTGGATTTTCAACAGCCTTTCGTCTCTCTCGCCGTTCTCTCTTACGGCGTAACTTTTCGTCGAACAGCTGAACTCGATGGTACAAAGATCCTGGTCCAATCATGTCTATGAGTGGACCACGATGGGTCATCCAGTAATCAAGGTGCAGGTCGTCTTGAGATGAGGGAGTTGTTTCCCCCGTGATTTTCTTTAGTAGAATCTCCAGGAATGAGATCTGAAATTCGGTCAAATTTAACTTTACCAAAGTTTTTGCAAATTATTTTTACTGTCTCATACTTTAGGTATTATACAGGATTGTAGAGCTGACAAAATAGTCGTTGACAGAGTTCATGTTTTGTGCGATCAACCAAACTTATACGAAGAAAAAAATGCGAACATTTTGGTTTAATCCTTTGTTTAAGTCAGGAGTAAATAGTACAAAAAAACATGCACAATTTCTTTCAGCATAAATCACATCGTCCTTTGGTTGTACCCGAACCGATACTATCTGCAGTTTTCTCGAATACGACTTTGTGTACTCTGCCTTGTGGACGTTAAACGTAATGTTTCGTTTCCCTAGCTACTTTTAAGACAAAACAACCATAAATCAAAACACACTTAAGAGGTAAAAGCGAGCTAATGATAGTGAAGTGAGCAAACTATCAGCCTAAGTTTCTTTTTTCTTAGTGTGTTATTTGAAACTTTGCATGGTGGGAGTATAACAAGTAAGGTTTGCGGTAACACCATGTGGGAATCTCGTTTGATGTATGTTCTGAACCAGCGGTTCTTTTCAGAACTACTCAAAAAAGATTTCCACATGGTGTTACCGCAAACCTTACTTAGTGTGTTATTTACCAAAGTTTGATTTTGAGCTATGAGTGCCCTTCCCGTCAGCTTAATTTTTGCCGCAACTCTCAATCCGTCTAAGGTGGTCGTATTCCTTTTTGGCGTCACCAACTTGTTGAAATTGCCACAGTCTAACACAAACGTATCTACGGCTTCGAGACACGTGACAGTCTGCACGTGCGCAGAGATGTCACACGCTATCTCTAAGTCACCTTTTGGTAAATCAAGAAGTGTGATTTATGTCAAATTGTTAAAGCAACTTTTTTAAAAAAAATATTATGACGTGACCACTAAATTTTTCCAAACCGTTATTTTCACATCGTGTTATTATTATTTAATTATTTTATCTATATATTTACTTAGGATTTAGTCTCAATATAACCCGCTCTGCTTGTGTAGTTTAAAGTGGCATCGCTCACTTTTAACAAATCTTTTTTTGCGAACATATTTTGGGAGATAATATTTAACCAAAAAATAAAATAACATAGGCTGTTTAGCATATGCCATTTACGCGCCACGAAACTTGCAACAAGTTAAATGTGCACATCCCTTCTAATAACGTATTATTATTAACTCATAACTCTGGATAGTTAACTTAAAAAAGAATTTAAAAATAAAATAAAGAGTATCTTGTTATTAAATCAAAACGCTTACCGTCAATTTACCACTGAAATGAGGCAAGGCATAATTGTCACTGTATAATAATAGTAATTATGTCACTGTTTTGTCCGCATGTATGTAAATTTATTAGCGGTTTACTCTAATCTTAATCTGAATCAATTGTATTTTTTTTTCAAACTCTTGTTTACCTATTACGTCCCCTGGGCCAATGGTGCAAACATCGATGATTATGTCGTTGGCAACGCCCTTTGACCTAGCCTTGGCTTCAGTTGTTTTGGCATCGTTAATTTCCGATACAGGCCTTTGCTGCAAGTCCCTGGTAAAGCAATTTCAATTTCCAGTTAGTCTTTGACCTACCCATCCACACTTTCGGAGAAAAATGAAATTCTATAACAATGATTAACTGAAGAGTGGGTAGGATGGGTAAAGGTTTGCGTATAACTTTGGCGTGTAGTAATGTTTAATGCAGTGATGGGGACCACCAGTTTAGGCATACATAAAGAAATGTACGGAACGCTAGAAGTGCCATCCAAAATTTTGAGATCGTGGGATATTTTACTGCAGGATGACAGTACAAACGTAAGATAACACCATCTTCAGATATCTTAGAATGATAACATCTCCCTGATATAATATTTTTCAACACACTGGATGGCACTTCCTGTGCTCCGTAGAAATGTTGTGAAGTGCATGGATAAATAAATAAATAAACAAATAAATGAATGAATAAATAAATCAATAAATAAATGGTCGATGACTTGCCTTTCGATAATCATTCGGTTTGGTTGTCGACATGGAGATATTGACACTTTTGCTTGTCCCTTTAAGATGAAATACAGGTCCTGTACAACTGCTCCTTGTTGAACCAAACGATTGCCAAACAGCGCCCTCTTGCGCCGTAAACTCAATGCAAGAATAGACTTGTGTCGAGCCTTCCACTTACTACATTAAAAAAGTAATTAAAAAATGAGCGGAGTTCTCGTAGGCTTCTTTTCAATCCAACATCTCATCTCAGTTATTTTATTTATGTTGCTTTGATAAAGGCAATGATTCGATCAGCCTGAACAGTCGAACGTCACACCTCGTGGCTCGTGATTAACGCCAGATATCTGCCTGACCGGATGTTGCCAGATGTACCTTTGACCTCGTATTCATTTCATAGGAAGATTTGCGGTCAATTCACACGAACATGTACACACGTTACATAGCGAAACAAACAACACTACAAGATGTACACAACATTACGCATGCTGCATGCAGACGATCGAAAATGCAAGCTGACAAATTACATCCCCTTGGACTATAGCTTACGTCACAGCACGTTTATCCAATGAAATCATTGGGCGTGTAAGACACTTTATCCTTGCGGACAAAGACTGGAGACCAGTCTACCACTACAACTGTACTATGGCGGGTTGCAAACCAGTGGAATATTTCTCCGCAGGAGAACTCAAAATTGCGTGTACCTTAATTGCGTTTGTTTTAAATTTAAATTACTACAAATTTAAACAGAAAAATCATACTCAAAAAGTGGATGGTTTTCTACAAATTCTTTCTTCTCTTCAAGATCTCGTTTCTGGGCGAACTTAAGTGAGCGGCTGTACACCTTCCGATCAACAACAATGAAATCCGAAGGTTCATCGGCAACAACCGAAGCCTTCCGAATGCTCCCGGAGTCGATCAGTGCAAGCTCCCCGAAGCTCGTACCGGGGCCTGAAAAAAATTGATCATAGACATTATGAAGATTATTTTATTCTTTAAAAAATTTGTCAAGATTTGGGTGGGGGCGGGCGGTGGTGAACATTGGAAGGGAAATTGCGATCATCAGCTTACCAAGTGATCTCACGCATGTGCCCAGCTCATCCCTAATGGTTCGCGGTTGTTCTGGATCATCGCTGGGGGCGCTGGTAGAGGGCTCATCCTCATCGGCGGCGATGTAAACTGATATTGAACCGTTCAATACGATGAAAAAACTGTCGTGAGAAAGAGGTTGAAAATGTACAAATTGAAGAGAACTCAAGTGATCGTAATGTGTGCCCATCTTGTTATCCAAAACTGAGGCAGACCTTTTCTGATTAGTTGATGATGTGTGTATAGCATGGCAATGGAGTAAAGATGTATTAGTTTAATTGAACTTTATTCTCTTTATTTATTTATTCGTAATGTTTATTTTTAAGTGGTATCTTTACGCCGCCAAATACAGGCTCTAACAAATAAGTAATATTTTGTAAGATTATGACCAAGGGATCCTCAATTTCAAATAGATTAAAACTGAAAACCATATGCCTTAATATACACTATTGGGGAAGAAACCCACAAAATGGGGGCAAACCCAAGCAATCTGGTAAGGACTGAAACCTGTACATGATTGTAAGACTCTGGTCCCCATCGGGATTCGAACCAGGGACCTACTTGAGAAGGGGAAAAACCACAAAAGTCAGCCCGATCACTGTACTTTACGTTAATTTTGTGTTAACTTCATTCTTTTTAGGCTTATTTATCCTACTTATTTTTTGAAGGGTATCTTAACAAAAAAACGCCATCACATGGTCTTGACACTTTTCATACACACAAAAATCCCAATGGATTGTTTCAAGAAGCTACCATCACTTTGGTAAAAACATTGTCTATGTATTGTTGGGAGTTCTTGTATCATACATCAAGCTGTTGATAAACCAGCTTTCATGTGATACACTGCAAAAACTTGGGTGTTAAAATTGACACCATGGGTGTTGTCACATATAAATACCCCCCAAAAAGAATCAAAAATTTCACCTTAGGGTGTTAAAATAGCACTGATTTCTGCAAGAACACACATACTGGTGTTATTTTAACACAAATAACTTTGATTCTCTCTTTGGTATATATATGTGACAACACCCGTGGTGTCAAGTTTAACACCCCAGTTTTTTTACAGTGTATTAACCTACCTATGGCCCTTGTCTCCCTGCTTTATGATGACGTCATCTGTTCCATATCTGCGAAATACACAGTTCTTGATAATATCCTTGGTTACGTCTGTGTAAAAACAAAAGTATAAAACATAAACATTATGACAAAATTATGTTCAGTCTGTTAAAATATGTTTTAATTAGTTCAAACAGCGTGTTTTCCTTTTGACTGTTGGCAAAAGCTACCATGCAGACGGTTGGTGTAAATAGATAAATGAGACAACTCATTCATGAGCTGTCTAAATGACAGTTGGTCTTCATTGTAATCTGGCAATTTCGAGATTCTTCTTTAAAAAAAAAATACACCAATCGTCTGCATTGTAGCTTTTGCCGACAGTCAAAAGGAAAACACGCTGTTTGAACTAATTAAAACATATTTTTTTACATCATTTTGAAGTTGTTTTTTGCTTTTTAGAGTCTGTAGACATCAATAATTAAACAAGCCAGAAAACAATATTATTGTTATACATTTTTAAAATTATTTTTGTGGTCTTCTTCTTCTCCTTTCTTTCTTTCTTTCTTTCTATTTTTTTTTCTCTCTCTCTCAATTTTTTTTTTTCTCTCTCTCTTTTTCTTTTTTACAGTTTATGACGCATCCATTCTCTAGCTAAACAGGCCGAACGAAAAATCTAAGACACGTAAAATTGTTCCTGTTTGTTTGTGAGGATAGTCTAAAAAAATGTTTTTAAAAGTATTTGACCAAATAACTTGTTATTAACTAATTAGAGATTTGGTGGGGTCATCTATATGGCAGCTAGGCTGCCAGCCTGCAGGCTAAGCATGGTGGTTTATTATGATTGGGGGTTATGAAGGCAAAATTGTTTGATTGTGTTAGGTGATAGCGGAAGCTGCTAATCATTACATACGGTTTGCCGCATTGTGTTTAATGTAAGCCCCCTTTACCGTTATGCAAGGAAGAAAACAGCTCAGTTTTGCGTTTAAACCACGGAAGCAGTAACTCGATATCCTTGTCGGCTCTCTCATTGGGCAGGGCCGATGTGACAGCTATTACTCTCTGGTACATGTTGGCCATTATTCCTGCGAAACAATGAGGCAATGTAACATCGTTAACTCCCGGGCAGTTTTCATTAAAGGGTCACTATTGCCAAATCAGCTAACCGCATTATTGATACACTGAACATTATAGAATCTACAGTCCGGCCAATGTTGTTATTAATTTTAGGGTCAATAAAGTTATCTACTGCCCTTACAGTAATACACCGAACATAATTCTACAGTCCGGCCAATGTTGTTATAAATTTTAGGTCAATAAAGGTAACTACTGCCCTTACAGTGATACACCGAACATAGTTCTACGGCCCGGGCAATATGTTGTTATAACATTTAGGTCAATAAAGGTATCTACTGCCCTTACAGTGATACACCGAACATAGTTCTACGGCCCGGGCAATATGTTGTTATAAATTTTAGGTCAATAAAGGTATCTACTGCCCTTACAGTGATACACCGAACATAGTTCTACGGCCCGGGCAATATGTTGTTATAAATTTGAGGTCAATAAAGGTATCTGCTGCCCTTACAGTGATACACCGAACATAGTTCTACGGCCCGGGCAATATGTTGTTATAAATTTTAGGTCAATAGAGGTATCTACTGCCCTTACAGTGATACACTGAACATAGTTCTACGGCCCGGGCAATGTTGTTATGATTGTTTGTCAATGAAGGTAACTAATGTCCTTAGTGTGGTGCACTAGTTCTACAGCCCGGACGATGTTGTTTACGAAATTTAGGTCAATAAAGAAACCTTTTGCCCCGGGAAGATTTTTGAAAAGGTAACTTCAACTGCCCTTAAAGTGACCATAATCATGTCAATAAAAAAGTAATAATAATAATAAAAATACAAAGCCTGGCGAGGAAATGAATATTCATCTCAATTATAATAAACTCGATTATTCCCCCCCCCTAGTGAGACAATGGACATGGTATACTACGCACAAACTCAGTAGCAAATAAATCCAATACATACTGTTTTATGTTTTTATCCATTTTACATGATGCAATCTGACCCAAAAGCAAAGAAAACTGCGGATTTCATAAGACCAATCACCATGATTTTAAGAAGCCATGCATTCATAATCCCTGGTCATTCTGATGTGCACGCCATCAACGTCACACATAAAGTCGTTAGAGGTTTATGTCACTGCTCAATGGTGAGAATTTAAAAAATAAAACAATATATATAGGCCTATATGTTTCTACTCACCAAGCGTGATTGCTTGGCCCATTGAGCCACATACAGACTCCTTCATAAACACATAAACATCATCAGTTTTTGGAAGCGTGAATTAATTTCCCCCCCCCCCAAAAAAAAAACTGTTTAAATTGACACCATGGTTGTTGTCGCATATAGATACCGAAGAGAGAATCAAAATTAACATCATAGGGTGTGAAAATAACACCGATGTAATTGTTAGGGGAGAAATAAGTGTAATTTTAACACCCTGTGGTGTAAAGTTTGATTCTTTTTTGGTATCTATATGTGACAACACCCACAATATATAGGCCTATAGATTTCTACTCACCCAGCGTGACTACTTTGCATCAGGATTTGGTAGCAACATAAAGCACCACCTGATCTGGGGGCAGATTGTACAAAACCCACACTTTTGCTTCGATTTATACGCAGAGCATTGCCCGGAGCGCTGCCCGTGTTGTACCCACATCTGCTTCTACGCAAGCCCATCACCCTTCGTACGTCGCGTAGATTCCTAACAACAGTTTCCAGGGCGAGATGAGTTTTTATTTGTACGCTTGATGATAAAACAGGAGGATGATGTACCAACATTGTCATTGCATTGATGTTTCATGTTTGCACTCGCGAAATGTTACGTAACTAACAAATACTGTGATAATATGAAGAACGGTGGTTCGTTACCCGAGAGATTGTTAAAGACAAACAGTCGGATAGTCTAGAGTATAACAGAATGAGCGATGCTAATTTGCACCAAAAGCATTATAACGGTGAACGTAGACTTCAGTTTGCTGGATCTCGTAGAACACTCTCATTTAGGTAAATTTGAAACGGGGAAAAAAAAAGAATATTACACTCATTCTATAGGTCTAGTATTTAACCTATCACCGTCAACCCTGTCTAGACCAGGGGCACATATATTTTGGCCCGTAATTTTTCAACGCTGCATCCACTCACCAACAAACTTTCAAACTGTTCATTGTTAGAAAAAAAATAATAACAATAATACAAAATATCGGAATTCGACTGTTACCATGGCAACCGTTTTTTTAAACAAAATGTTCAATTGAGATTTTCTTTTTTTTCCCCCAAGAAATCGGTAAGAATGTGTCACGTGATGGTGTTAATTGCATTGTGGGAATTCAAAATGGTCGCCATATCCGGTTGCCGTCTTGGATTTTGTGTTTCAGGCCGTAATTTGGGGGTTCAAACTTATATATATATATGTTTTATCAATGAATAGTTCTAACATGCTATTTTTGCTTATCACAAAGATAAGCCAATTATTAATAATATTATAGCGCTCCAACGGTGACCACTGTAATAGAATAATAGTGCACGTTATTGATCATGTCAAAACAAACAAATTTGAAAAAAAAATCCAGCATTTGGACAAAACAAAAACGGACATTGTTGGAAATTACAATAGTTTGGTCATGGGCAACAAATAACTCCAAAATGTCCTTTGGGGGTAAATGTTTGACTTTGTTTCAAGACACCATGCATATTTAGGTGATCTGAAACATGTGTGGCAAGTTTTATAAAAAATCGCTCAAGAAGGGAAGGGGCACTATAATAGTTTGTTTACACAGTTTCGATTTATTTATTTAATTAATTTCATTGGTTTAAACAAATCTCACTTAGCCGCGCACAGACTCCTTCATTAACATCATCAGTTTTCGGAAGCGTAAATATATTTTCCACAAAAACTGGGGTGCTAAAATTGATATCATGGGTGTAAAGTTTGATTTTTTGTCGGTATCTATAGATAGTTCCCAATAGACGCCATCTTTACGGGCAAATTGCATTTTGGCTTGCAGGCGCGTCAAGCGCTCAAATTAGTAACGCAGCCGCGCTGTTCACTAACCAATATTGTGAAACGAGTTTTTTTAAATGTGCGCGTGCTGCACGCCGTTCTCACGCAAAACGCATGACTATACATTCCAAATTGCCCGTAAAAGATGGCCGATTTACGTCATATTGCAACCTATCTATATGAGACCCACTGTGTCAATTTTAACACTCCAGTTTTTGCAGTGCATCCTCCATTTTTCAACAAACAATCACAATCCCGACCCGCTTAAGAAACATCAAGAATAAGGTTGTCCTGCTTTTGCCAAAATAGCGAAAACATTATTTGTGTATGTTGGCGACTGTACACTTCCACATCATGTCATTTCGGTTGCGGCAAACGAAATAAGCAACAGTGATTTGGGGAGTAAATAAAAATGCAAAGTCCTCAACTTTATTGACAGTATCTCAATCATAGATATTTCTTTGACTGGTATAACTTTCATCACTGAGATTTCAATGGCAACCCTGTGTACCGTATTTAAATAAAAAAACAGATAAAAATCCACCATCATCTCCACATTTTAAAAAGGTGAAAGGTTTTTCTCCTTACCCCAGACCCCAACACTGAGGTTCTATAAACATCCCATGTGCTCCTTAAAAACCAAACTAAGATCACAATAAATAATGCGAGTTGATCTCATTATATGTACAATCGAAACAAAAGTTTATTCCTTTAATTCTCGGATGAACCAGACAAAATATAAAACAAAACACTTTTACAAATTCAATTTATACCAAACATTAACCCCACAAAATGGGAAAAGTTAAGTTCAGAATTAGTTTGTTCCACATTTGTTTGTAACGTTACTTTGTCTTTACTGAACACCGTCATGTAAAAGAAACACACATTACCGACTCTACATACTTCTATATGTCTGAATACATATGATTATAATAGACCTATTGCCTAATATGACGTCACATTGTCAAACATCGTCCTCACCAGCCTCGCTACCATGGGCAGCGCGCCGTATCAATACCTCTCGTGTCGCATATGAGCGAGCAAGGCATGCTGGGAAAAAAGTGGCGCGGCAAGATCGATCACCCCTGAGAACGAGGTTGCGTCCTCACTGATTCAAAAGGAGGCAGGTGTTCTTGGTGCATGAAAACGAATGCGTGACCTCAGCGTACCAGCATTTTGGCACGTTATGCAAGGGGTTTGTTGACCCGACTTACATTACATTGGTTGCGCCATTTTGAAAGTCTGATCCCTGTGCTTTACCTGCAGGGCGCATTTTAGAGAACACCTTATCTTTACCATGCAACTTGACTCCAAAAATGGCAGACCACAGGGAAGACACAGTAGCCGTGTGTGACGTCAGAGTGCAAGGGGTCAATACAACTACTTCACGTACTTAGTTACAAAAATATTTATACATTTATTTACTGGGTAAACTTATCTTATAAAGACATGAAAGAAGATCAGTACTTATAAAAAATATATCATTTTTCTTTTCTGAAAACTTACTACAAAATACACTGCAAAATATGTCTCCTGAATAATTTCAACCAATATTTTGAATGAATTGAACCAACGGAAGAGTTAAAAAAATAAATAATAATTACAGCCTTAACAAAACATAATTTTTCTTAACTAGAAATTTTTGAATGAATCTTCTGTTTCTGAGTGGTAATCTTTTGACACAAAATGCACTTGAGTTAAATGAACATACTAACATTATACACAACTAATTAAATATAACATAGACCTTGTGCATAGACGTCATCCAGCCGCCATCTTAGAGGTAAAACGGTGACGAAACAATCGAAACGCACAGATTTGTACGCGCGGCGCACATGATTGGCCAATGAACAACCTCATTTTGACCTCTAGGCGATGGCGCCCTAGTGAAATGGCGTTATGTGCATAAAGTCTATATGTAAACGTCTTTAAACAGACGTACTCTCAGGTCACCAACTAGGTAACAGTTTCTTCATTTTCAAATGGCAAAAAATGCCTGCTATCGTATCAAATAACGTACTATGATCAACATAATCCATTTTTTTCCTAAGATTAAATATAACTCAATTTAATTTACATAACATTTTACAAATGTATTTATCTGAAACTCAAACTGTCAAACAGTTTGTTTCTTCAACATGAAATTTTAAACAAGTTAGTTTGTTAAATATAAGTTAAGTGACATAAATAAAAAACCATTAAATTGTAAATAGAAATGATGACGTTTTTGCGTAAGGAATAAATAACAACAGGTCATAATATATTATGTACATTGGGTTTTTCTTCTTCTTCTTTTCCCGTTAAATTAACTAAATTCTGATCAACAGAATAACCCAAATCTGAAAAATGTTATGTTTTAATCAAAAGGTGTGTACAACCATGTGTGAACACACATCTAAATGATTCTTAGGAGTGCAGTGGTGAGATTATTTCTATATTTCTATATGGAAGGCTCCATTCAACGATGGGAAGCCGAGTTGACTGGAACATTCAATCTTTTTAACAAATGAAAATAAGCATTCTCTCCATTGCACGAATGTGAAACATTCTTCTCTTTGTTTCATAAAATGTCCAAGCAGATCGTTGTCATTTCATCAGGGGTATATAACAATAAGAACAAACAAGCTGTCTACGAGGGTGTTTTGAAATCGAACTGCTGTGTATTTTGACTCTTAAAATGTTCATGGAATTGTTCTTCCTCAATCAAGAAGCAATTGAATACTTTGATGAAAACTCTCACTGTCAAGTAAAATGATTGCGTTGCACCGTTCATGAATTTATGTGTTTACTTATTTATTTATGGATTTATTTATTTACTTATTTATTTATTTATTTATTCGCAATTTGTTCGCTTAATCTATTCCTTCATTGCACAGCAATACTTTGAATAATTTTAAAAGGACCGTATGTTCCTGTGATCTTTGAAATGCACCAGGCATTTCTTATGTTTGTAGTTGGAGCATTAAGCCCTTCTCAGGCATCTAAAATCACACAATTCTATGCAACAAGAATTTTTTTCTTTTGCATTTTTTTTCTTGCAGCTTTGATGACCAATTGAGCCAAAATTTTCACAGGCTTGTTATTTTATGCTATATTAATTATGGATACAACAAGGAATGATACTGTTTTCTGACAATTACCAAAATCATACCTTGCCTTTAGAGAAATTGTTACCATCGGGCTATTAGCGGATGGTTGCTTAGGACTTAGGTCTTACACATGCACAGGCAACTGGGATTTGTTGGTACTCCGTGTTGTACCTAGAACACAAAACAAAAGAAAAGAAAATATGAGTTACGATAACATAATTAATAGGTGACACTTTTGCCGTAGTGAGAAGATGGACACTTTGAGGTCATTGTACTTATTAGAAGAAAAGAACGGCATAAAATGTATTGTTAAAGGATTAAGCTGACAAAATAGTAGCTGACAGTGCTCATGTTTTGTGTTATCAACCAATATATACGAAATAACAAACCTGTGACAATTTTGGGCTTAATCCATTGCGAGTCAGAGCACATTTTTCAGCATGTAAACATGCTGTCCATAATTTTGGTTGTAACAACCAAAATCAGCCGTTGCCGTTTTCTTTTTAAAAATTATTTTTCTATATTTTTATTTTATACATATAAATATATCTTTTTAGGTATTCAGACACAGTTTTCTGGAAAATGACTTCAATTACGAGGGAAATATTTCACTGGGACAAAATGGTTCTACTATGAACTTCATAATCAGTCAGCTTGCAGAGTAAATTAAAACAATGATGTTTTTTATCCTTACATTCCGTAATACCTTTAGAATTTAGAAACCTGTTAATTTAAAAATCATGTATTAGGTCCAGTGATCCAGCCTTTCACACTTTACTCTGATTGGTTCTTAGCCACCCCATTGTTTGTAAATGTATAACTCTGATTGGCTATATTTTCCCGTTTTTTCTGGATTCTCTCCCTTAATCCTTTGCTCCTCTTTTTGCTATATTTGGATATGTTTGTGTTTGTTCTTGTTTATGCCTCTGACGAAGGTCTGGTTTGGATCGAAAGCTAAGGCCATCTCCCCTATTAATTTGATATATAATAAATAAAATAATAATAATACTTACACATAGAGTCCGTTGACGCAGTTGCCTTTCATTAAAACCTTCATACGAAAGTAAACTGGAAGGCACTTGTCGTCCGTTGAAAAATCGTCACCTCCAGTCCGAATGCAGTCCGGGCAGCGGCATACAGCAAACATGATCTTGCTTGGGTAACTGTAGAAGAAGAAGAAAAAAAACATACTTAAGACAAAAGGGTACTTTTTTTCTATAAATCCTCAGAGGGTAAAGATTTCATGAAGATTTATTTTAAATAACTGTAGTTCAGTCTTACATTTCCTGGCTCGATTTTACAAAGCACTAAGATTCATCTTAGGATGAGTTGTCAATATCACCATAGTGATTTGTATTGTGACATCACACTTTGCTTAGCAATTAAGATTAATACACAGTTAGGATCAATCTTAGCTCTTTGTGAAATCGGTGTTTTATAAGCAAACTATACTTCCAGATTTATTTTAGGGGGACTCGTAATATAACCTTTTCAATTAACTTGTCATGAATCTATCTTTGCTCTTTTGGTCTGTACTGTTTCAATGAGATGATTTCAGAAGTATGCTTCGACCTTTTTTTCAGCCATTTTTCTTCTGGGATGGGCTGTGATGAGCTTGTACACACTCTGGTTCGGAATGTGGTGATGCATAACTATTGTGCTGCAGTCAGCGCAATGTGCACAATTACAATGTGTACATGTGATGTACACACACGAGGCTCCGTGGATAATGCGATTACTAATAATTTCTTTTTAAACCAAAGAAAGAATAATTGTGCGACCGAGCTCCTTTTTGTTTTAGTACAATGCAAAGAATGACAATAAGTATTTGCATTGGATTTACACAGTAGAGCTATTTAGGTCCTGGGAATGGTTCAATGCGCATGAGCATACGTCAGCCCATCACATCGTCTTTGGATCAGGTGCTGGGATCGAGCGAAACTTCTTGTCCCCTTTTCAACTCACCGGTTAGGATCTACATTTGCAACATAAGTCCATGGACAAAGACTCCTCGTGCTGATGTCATCATGCCCATCAGGGGCATCCAGCAACTCACGGGGGCACGTCGTGTTAACATATTCCCCTATTTGACCTCGAGGTGCCACTGCCGACTCTTCCCCAGGTTGGTTGCTCTCTTCGAGAATTTCTTTTTTCAGGATGGCTAGGGCGGGAAATTTCACGTTCTGGTTGCTCTGTTTGAAGTTGAGACGGAGTTGCCGTGCTGGGGGTTCATAGCAAGGCACGTCGTACTCGTCGTCATTCGGGGCAGATGTGGTCGATTCCCGTTGTGCTGCTGATGTGTCAGCCAAGACGTCCACTTGCAGTTGTTCCATGCTGGTGGTTGGGGCTGGAGTCTCGTGACGTGTAGATGTTTCTATCGCCACAGTGCTATCGCGTGACGTTGTGATGTCACGTGTCGTTTCCCCAGGTGACGTCGATGACGTTTCTACCCCATGTTCTTCGTCAGTGCCGTCGTGTCCCTCTTGATGACCTTCTTGTCGAAAATTTCCCAGCTCATTCGTCGCCTCTTCGTGATTATCAGCATCGTCTTCCTGTGCGTGTGCCAAGTCGTTTGGGTAGTTGTCGAGAGACGCCAGCTCGTTGGAACTTAATTCCTCCGTCAGCATGGCAACGGATGTTTCCTCGATGGCATCTCGTCTGATGATGCGACAGATTGAGAGAGATGCAAGGGAGAAGACGATTAGGAGTTGAGTTGTGGTGTTCTGTAACGAAAAGAAAGGTCAATAGGTCACTGGGCGTATTTTTTTAAACCTGAGCTGTTGTACAAATTGTAGAACATAGTCTACAAACAACAGGTTAAATTAGCTTCGGTTAACTGTTGTCATTGCGAGCAGTGAATCCTGACAACAGTGACGTACGGTGTATGCAGAAAGATGTTCAACAACCAAAGAGTTGGGACACAAAATTGTATCAACATAGAAAGCTATGGAAAGGGAGGATGCTTGGACTAACTCTACGCGACAAAACTAGACATACCAACAAGGCAAACAAACTCAGATCAAAGACATCGTGAACAAGATCAAGGAAATGAAAATGGAGATGGACAGGAAACAAATATCAAGAAGGCGTGACAATGGACATTGAGACTAACAAAATGGCAATCTAGAAATGGAAAAAGAAGAAGAGGAAGACCGAAGATGGAGAGACGAAATTCAAGCATACACAGACACGACAACTTGGACCAGAAGCAAGAAGAACCAGAGAATGGAAATTGCACGAGGAGGGCTTCGTCCAGCAATGGACGAACAAAGCCAGATGATGATGATGATAATGACGATTGCCAAATTAATAATAAATACATTTTACCCACAACAGAACCCCATTGCACAATACTTCCTGGACTTCAACCCCATTTGAAAAAAGGAGACGAAGTTCCAAACCCACCCATGATTCTGCAATCGAATTGTTTTGTAAGAAAAAACCCACAAACAAACAACAATCTCAAATGCTGACGTAATGTAAAAGACTGTCGACAGACGTCATAATGCCGCAAAAAAATATAAATGTTCGTTTGAACGCGGATCCTTGGTTTAGTGACGTATGTATCCAGGGCCCCCTTTTGTTAAAGTTATGACTCATAAATGCCGATTGCTTTGAAAATGTATTAATAAATATTATTTTTGTCTATAAATTGTGGTTTGGCGTGGCATGAGAGAAACGGTATAGAGTCAATGTGTGACGTATTTATTTTCTTCATTTCCGGTCACCTGACAGATCGCTTCAAAAGGCAAGGCCTCCTAGTACACATACATTTTAGGTCCAATTTCACAGAGTTGATTTTGAGATGTCAATTATTTTTCTGCTAAGCCAAAACTGACCAGTCACAGATCGTACAACTTGTTGGTATTTTGACTGATTTTTCTGGTAAAGTGTAATTGACGCGCTTAGCAACTTGATGTGGTTCCTTAGCATGTAATTGAACCATTGATGTTCTACAGTGTGATAAAGCTCACTTACGCGGCATCCTTTTGTTTCATTACCAGATATGTATAACAATAATAGTAATAAGCAGTTGTTTGCGTGCTAAGCATTTTTTTTGGTGCTTCAAGGCAGGGTATGCCTGTGGTCATTGTCAAAGACCAGTATCCTTTCTTGGTGATTCAAAACATATTATGCATAAAATAGCAAGCCTGTGGAAATTTGGGCTCAATTGGTCATCGAAGTTGTAAGAAACTAAAATTCTGAAAATGTGGAGAACCCAAGATAAAATATCTTAACAGGAGGACAACATCCTACTTCTAGGATGTTGTCATCTCGAGATAAACCCATGTCTTGAAGACGACATTCTTGTTTCAAGAAGTCGTCATCCCAGGATAATTTATCCCAGTATGGTGTCATCTGACGTGTATGGTGTCATCGACCTGCAATACATTTTCGCAGGATCTCAACATGTCGGCTGGCATTTCCGAAGCTCCGTAGAAAAACAATTACGCCAATCTTGTACAATAATGCTCTCACTAAAAAAAAAACCCGAATGTACTCCGTTGGAGAACTTGGTAGCGTTGGTTCATGTATATGCATTAATTGCAACTTGTTTTATAAGATCAACAAAAACCGGATTGTGTGATCATTTTGCCAGGTTAAATATACCTGTGGTTATTTTAGGAAACCAGAATATTCTTTTGCTGCAATCTATTTTAACAGAATAACACCGCCCTAATGAATGGAATGACGACATCATGCGGCTACCTCACAAAGGCTACGAGTAAAGGGAAAAGTTAGGGAAAGTCCCGTTTCAGTTTACCTTGACACACCTCATTGCACAACAATAGTTAACTGTCTCACACCTGTGTACCGAGGTAGTTCGCAGGGTTTTGAGGAGATTCAAACAAGGCCTGGTACATTGTGTGTAAACCCAGGTAGCCCATTGTAAAGATACAAACAGATTTGCACACAGATTATAGAGCGCCGAAGGCGCAAAGTATATGGGGCACCGAAAGGCGCAAGATGAGGAACTGAAGACCTTTGTGGTGTTAGGTCATAATAATAATAATAGCAAAACTTATAAGGCGCACATATCCACCTTAAGAGTGCTCAAGGCGCCGACATGAAAACAAAGCAAAAAGTAAACCAAGAAAATTGACAATGAAAAAAGGTTATATTACAATGATCGAGAGAAGGCTTGCGACATTAAATGAGTTTTGAGGTGAGTTTTAAATGTACTTAAAGAACGCATGGGCGCCATTTCAGCAACTTAATGTTTAACTATTCTTTCGAGCTGTTACAAAGTGGTTGAAAAACTCATGATGCTTTGAAAATTACCATGCTGGCTTTGTACTGCTCCGTTGAATTATCATTCAACGGTCAAAAGGAGTAATTCAATTTTACCAGTTTAGAATTCACTGGTCAAATAAGATCATTCAATTTCATTACGCCGCAAGACTCACTCAAATTCGTAAAAGCTCGCAGCAAGAGCTGGTCATACCATCAAGTGTAAATAGTTACTAGAAACTTCACTTAAGAGTGGTCAAAGTGTAGTCTTGAATGCCTATAAATGAAATAGAAAGACTCAAACGAATCTGAATGAGAAAAACGAAAAAATGTGTGCACGAAAACGAAATTGAACGCGATAATAACTATTGAAAAAAAACCTAGTTTGAGTGGATTAGGGGAACTAATGCGTGAGTTTGAGTGCGTGTTAATGACTCAAACCGGGGAAAATGATACATTACTTAGACAAATGGCAATGAGAAACCAACACACAAACAATCAAACCACATTCAAAAGTGTACTATTCAAAAGGCCATCATGCTATTCTATGATCAAAATGAAAAGGGATACAATATATAGACCCACATGGCTCCCTTTCATAGAGCCAGTGCATAGAGCCAGTGCTCCAAAAAGAAGCTAAGCACGACAAAACTATGCTAACTAGATAGAATAAAGGTAACCACTTGCCAAAAACACCATGTCACATGTATCAGCTGTGACTGATTTTGTGCTCAGTTTTTGATCAATATGCTTTTTTTTTAAGCAACACGAAATAGGACAGAGGTAGTCAAAAATAAGTTTTATCCCAATGGTATAGCTAAGCTTCTGTGCAGCACACAGTTTTATTAAAGCAAAATGAAATAAATAGTACACATGTATAGTCTAAAATAAGTTTGTCTCAGAGTTGTGTACAGCTAGACTTGTTCAGTATACCTTTTGAAAGCAACATCAATGGTAGTTGAGCTTACCTTTAGAAGCATATTGGTGGGAGTCAGATGTACATGTACTTGATAATGGTGATGTTCTGGAATTGTTCTCACGCTGAATGGCAGTCTCAGGGTAACTTTTCTCCTAGTTTACTCCCTCTTCTACGTCTAAGTTTTTTGAATGGCAGCCAATGCCGGAAAGCAGAGCTTTTTATAGTATACCATTGAGTAGTCTTCCGTTTCTAAACCTGCTACTCATCCTAAAACCTGCGAGGGTTTCCCCCCCTCGCATTCACTTCCTCAAAACCGGGCATTTCGTCATCAGTTGATCTCGTCCCCAAGTGGGTGCCTATTTTGGGGATGACGTCAGGGCAAATCGACGAAGCGGAAAATAACACTACTGGGAAAGCCACTGCACTCCGCCATGCCGTGAGATGTCACACTGCATATTCATGAGGAATACACAAGCTGTTTGGTCAATGTAAGCTACATGTAGAGAGCGTGTTGGTTCGTTTTGTGATTGGAGTGGAAATTTCCATATTGAAGAGAAGTCTGGATTGGGGGGGGGGGGTTATAATAATACTCGTTAAGTTGTAAAGTTATGGAATAATCCTGAGATTTTTCTGCGATAAAGTCTGAGCCACTGTTACCATTGGATACAAAATAAATATTTTGTAATTTTATTGAATCATTCCAGGTTTTCTGCGATAAAGTCTGAACCACTGTTAGCATTGGATACAAAATAAATGATTTGTCACTTATGGAATTATTCTGGGATTTTTCTGCGATAAAGTCTGAGCCACTGTTACCATTGGATACAAAATAAATATTTTGTCACTTATGGAATTTTTCTGGGATTTTTCTGCGATAAAGTCTGAACCACTGTTACCATTGGATACAAAATAAATATTTTGTAATTTTATTGAATCATTCCAGGTTTTCTGCGATAAAGTCTGAACCACTGTTAGCATTGGATACAAAATAAATGATTTGTCACTTATGGAATTATTCTGGGATTTTTCTGCGATAAAGTCTGAGCCACTGTTACCATTGGATACAAAATAAATATTTTGTCACTTATGGAATTATTCTGGGATTTTTCTGCGATAAAGTCTGAACCACTGTTACCATTGGATACAAAATAAATGATTTGTCACTTATGGAATTATTCTGGGATTTTTCTGCAATAAAGTTTGAACCACTGCTACCACTGAATACAAAATAAATGATTTGTCACTTATTGAATTATTCTGGGAATTTTCTGCGATGAAATCTGAACCACTGTTACCATTGGATACAAAATAAATATTTTGTCAATTATGGAATTATTCTGGGATTTTTCTGCGATAAAGTCTGAGCCACTGTTACCATTAGATACAAAATAAATATTTTGTCACTTATGGAATTTTTCTGGGATTTTTCTGCGATAAAGTCTGAACCACTGTTACCATTGGATACAAAATAAATGATTTGTCACTTATGGAATTATTCTGGGATTTTTCTGCGATAAAGTCTGAACCACTGTTACCATTGGATACAAAATAAATATTTTGTCACTTATGGAATTATTCTGGGATTTTTCTGCAATAAAGTTTGAACCACTGCTACCACTGAATACAAAATAAATGATTTGTCACTTATTGAATTATTCTGGGAATTTTCTGCGATGAAATCTGAACCACTGTTACCATTGGATACAAAATAAATATTTTGTCACTTATGGAATTATTCTGGGATTTTTCTGCAATAAAGTTTGAACCACTGCTACCACTGAATACAAAATAAATGATTTGTCACTTATTGAATTATTCTGGGAATTTTCTGCGATAAAATCTGAACCACTGTTACCATTGGATACAAAATAAATATTTTGTCACTTATTGATTTATTATGGATTTGTCCCCCTGTAATTTAGTCTAAACCACTGCTAACAAAACAAATATTTTGTCAATTATTGATTTATTCTGGACTATTTCTGCAATACAGTATGAACCACTGCTACCATTGGACGAAAATGTATTTTGTTTTATGTCATTAACTATGTAATTAAGAACAACAAGTTAACTGAACTCCCTTCCTTAAACCATGCCTGATATTTGGCAGAGGGGGTCTCCCCCCCATTTTTCATTATATATAATAAGTGTAAATAAATAATTTAATTTAATTAATAAATAAATAAATACATAAATAAATAACAATAATAAAAAATATAATAATAGATAAATAATAATAATAATAATAATAATAATAATAATAATAATAATAATAATAATAATAATAATAATAATAATAATAATAATAATAATAATAATAATAATAATAATAATAATAATAATAATAATAATAATAATAATAATAATAATAATAATAATAATAATAATGAATAAATACATAATTAAATGAAATACAATAAATAAAATACAAACATTTAATTGGTGTTATTATTTTTTTATTATTATTTATTCGGCCAAATATGCAACAATCAAACATACATACACGAGAGTGAACGAATAATTCATTATAGAATAGGATAGGTATTAGGATGTCTAATTTATAAATGTACAGACTGAAATTAAAGAATGGGTTTAAATAAAGCAGCAATTGAACATGGGCTAATAAATAAAGGCAACATTAATCGTAAAGGCAAGACAGAAACATCACAAAAAAAACAATTCATTCAAAGTGTGAAGCCGTGTCTTTGCATACTGGAGAGCATTGCTCGATATATCTTGCATGGTGTGCCCCCCCCCCCCCCCACCCCCACCCCTCCAATTATTGTGTCTTCATTGTGTTGTGGGAATCTCTGAAATTCTTTAGAGGATTTTACGAAGGGGTTGCGTAGTTGATTTCCCCAAAGAAAACCTTCACTAAAGTTAGTGTCACAGAATACAGTATGCATTCGGAAGTATGCATTAGGCCTGTATTTAGCAAAATAATTTACCAAAATAACATTGGAAATGATTTTTTTTTTTACAATTATTATGACTGACAACATCTACAAACCCTCTGAAAGGTCTTGGGATTGATAATAATGGGTTTATAGCTTTATCCCCGGGTGTGATGCGATTTCACCAAACCTACTTCAAACTGTAGTAGTGCTCTTGTCATACGATCAGTTATTACGTAATTTGTGTCTTCCAAGGTTAACTAAAGATAAGGACTCGAACCTGCGACCATCTGAGCCAGAGCTGTGACTTGCAACAACTTGCGATTAGAAGCAATTTTCGGTAACACCCCCCCAAAAAAAAAAAAAACACGCTCACACACACACACACCCAACCTTACGGATCCGGTTTGTGGGGTACTGCTATTGTTATTCTATTGTTCCCTTTTCTAAAGAATTCCCTTGTGGGGCCCTATTGTTCCTATTGAAATTGCCTTGTGGGGTCCATTGTTCCATTGTTAAAAGTACCCCGTAAGTTGGCATGTGTAAGGGCACACATTCCTGTTTTTGCATCCCTGTGGAGACATCTTTTGTTCTTTCCTTTGTCCCTGTAGTTTAGATCCTCCCATAGACTTTGTACACAAAATTCCTTGTGGAGCAACCCAGTCTTTAGAATTTCCCTATGAAGACCCTTTGTTTTCCCTTTTCTGTTTTGTTCTCGGTCTCCATAAGGTTAGTGAATATGGAGGCACACACACACACAGCATAAAATTTAAAAATAATAACAAAAATCGCATGTGTGTACACAGGGTGCAGACGAGACTCAATGTTGGGTAATGCTCCATTTTGGACCGAAAATGGCGTCCATCAACCACGTGTCCCTCACCCCCACCCCAAAACCCCCCCAAAAAAACCCAAAGAAATCCCCCCAAAAAACCAAAAAAAGAAGAAAAAAAGAAAGAAAGAGAGATTCCTCCATGTCGCAATTCTCTCAATTCACATATCTTAATAAGACTGTGTCAGACTCTATTTTTCGCCGGTTGGTTAATCCCCATTCCTTGACCATCTTAATTAGTTATCCATCGGCCGGAAGTCAATAGTGTCCGCATACCAAACCCATTGCCAGATGACCATGATGACGTCATCTTTTGACCTTCAAGGCCACTTCATTCTCCTACCAACAATAAATTCAACGGACACACTACCTTCGGATTGGGCGCAGTTGGCTATAAAAAAACGTTTGTTACGAATTGAATATGACCGGAAAGACGTTTTATAAGTAGAATGTCATGATCCAGACAATTTCCCCAAATTGTTTTTCCTTTTAGTGTTCGGTCCGCCGCTTTGTAAAACCAAATTGTTGAATCCTTTGGGCTTATTCCTTTGTGTGATTAAGGAGGAAATATTAAATTTTAAAACCCCCAAAACAACAAACAAACAAAACAAAAACAAACATAATTTTCAGCATGTACAAAAAACTGTCCAAAATTGGGGTTGTAACAACCGATATCGGCTGTTGCGTCCCCTTTTGTTTTCTTTGTTTATTCATTTCTTCTTTACTCGACTATGACTTCATTTCAGAGGGAA
Organism: Pisaster brevispinus; assembly: GCA_023634235.1. Taxonomy (NCBI): domain Eukaryota; kingdom Metazoa; phylum Echinodermata; class Asteroidea; order Forcipulatida; family Asteriidae; genus Pisaster; species Pisaster brevispinus. The sequence goes on from JAMKCF010000001.1 coordinate 31,960,983, forward strand.
ATAATTATTTCAAAGCCAAAAATGGTTTCAGTGGGAACTTCCTAAACCAGTAAGCTTTCAGACTCAAATTAAACAATGGTGTTATCCTTTCATCGTGTGTAACACCTTTAATCCAAAAATAGTATTAGCTGTTGCAAACTGCTTACCAACCAAAATGACCTATGCAAAAAAAAATAGTTAGTGGCCTGACGTTTCGACCCTAGCAGAGTCTTTCTCAAAGGCTAAATGACAAGACTACAAACATAAACAGGTACATCAGTAATGTATACATCCGTAATGTATACATCAGTAATGTATACATCAGTAATGTATACATGTACCTGTTTATGTTTGTAGTCTTGTCATTTAGCCTTCGAGAAAGACTCTGCTTGGGTCGAAACGTCAGGCCACTAACTATTGTTGTTTGTGCACCTTTAAACCATAATAAAGGAAGACTCATTACCGGCCATCCATTCACTCCACCCCCCCCCCCCCTTCCGCCCCGTTAAAAGAGGAAGAACGAAATTTAAAAAAATCAGCGCTGTTTTTGTACCTTTTCATGCCATCACAGTCTTTGTAAACTGTTGGTATCACACGCACGAAGGAACTCTACTCGCACAAAGCTGTCAACTTCATGAAACGCAGTCAGCCGTGCCACACTGCCACACGCAAGCAATGGGTGAACCTTCCTATTCGAGTTTAACACGCCGTGGTCACGTGATAGCCTTTGTCCCACTGACTCAGCGGGTTTTTGTGTTGGGAAAAAAAAAAAAAAAAAAAACCCGTTTCATGTTGCAACGCTCCTCTCCTTGTAATAGTTTCTATTGACCAGGATACCTTTGGAAAACTTATCTCCAGCCGCGCCCCGTTGTCATGGAGATACACTACGCGTACTCGAGTTCCACTCCGTTTCCGTTATATTATATTAATTTTGGTTTCCGTTAGTTGGTCTTCCCAACGCGACTCTTGGTAATATTTGCTCTTCGACAATCAATCTGAATCAATCATACTGTCCTTATAATAATAATAATAATAATAATAATAATAATAATAATAATAATAATAATAATAATAATAATAATAATAATAATAATAATAATAATAATAATAATAATAATAATAATAATAATAATAATAATAATAATAATAATAATAATAATAATAATAATAATAATAATAATAATAATAATAATAATAATAATAATAATAATAATTATAATAATAATTATAATAATAATAATTATAATAATAATAATAATAATAATAATAATAATAATAATAATAATAATAATAATAATAATAATAATAATAATAATAATAATGATAATAAATTATAAAGTAAATAAATTCGGGGATCAAATCTGATAGTAACGTTTCTCAGATTCAAATTTTGGAGATATCTTTTTACATAACCACACTACTTCGAAGTGAAATGTTTCTTAAAATGCCTTATACTATTGAATACTTTATCCTATGGTATTGGAAGAAGTTCGATTGTTTTAATCCTATATAAATGGAGATATATACCCCCAAAAAACAAAAAACAACAACAACAACAACAACAACAACATGTGAACATTTAATTTCAAAAGGTGGTCGCGTTTTTTAGATACCGCCGAAAATCTGTAGCGAATAATGTCCACGCAGGTCGACTTTAATAGAATACACAATCTGAGAAACGTATAAAAAAACTCTGACAGTAACTTTACAAGACTCAAATGTTGGTGGATAAAAACTGATATCTTTAAAAATAAGCACACTACTTCGAAGTGAAATGTTTCTCAAAATGCTATCGAAAACTGCAGGACTTCTAACCAATAAGTGGGGGGTTTGGGTTGTTTTTTTCCTATTAATTCTAAGAGTGATTACCAAACGTAAACCTTCCGTTTAAAATGCCAATTTCTTCCTTTTCCTTGCTTAGGGAGGTGGGTGCGACAATCCCTCTTATGTTTGTTACCTTTTTGGCCGCGGTAGCGATCACGATCGCGATCGTTCGCTACATTTGATGACACAAACAAGAATTTTCCTCTTTGTTCCTTTTCTTGTTTTCTTTTCTTTTTTGGGGCACTATCGTGATGTTATCGTGTCTGTGGGTGGGGGGGGGGGGGGGCTCTGGAAGTTTGTGGGGGAGGCCCCCCCCCCCCCCGCTATGCCACTGCTCTACGTTTCGAATATCTGCTCTAGTCATCGTCAGGAGATTTTACATCCGGGAGCTTTCAGATTGAAAACTAAAACGTGGTTTCGAGTTTTACAAATCCTGATTATAAATGTCTCGAGCCAAACCACATTCCAAATTGATGTCGTATAAAAAGTATGGTCAGACCATAGCCGGTTGGTTAATCCTCATTCCTTGACCATCTATCGGCCGGAAGCGATCAATAGTGTCCGCTATTGATCAATAGTGACCCGTTGCCAGATGACCATAATGACGTCATCTTTTGACCTTCAAGGCCACTTCATTCTCCTACCAACAATAAAGTGAAAGAAGCCCGTGCCTTGTGCACGTTTGCAAAGGGCGTTTGTTATTGTGACCATTTTGGGGTCGTTTATAGGAGGCAGCGTGGAAATGGTTCTGAACATCCGGGGTCGTTTATGGAGGCAGTGTGGACATGGTTTTGACTTTTTGGGGTCGTTTATAGGAGGCAGCGTGGAAATGATTTGAACATTTTGGGGTCGTTTATAGGAGGCAGCATGGACATGGTTTGACCATTTTGGGGTCGTTTATAGGAGGCAGCATGGACATGGTTTGACCATTTTGGGGTCGTTTATAGGAGGCAGCGTGGACATGGTTTTGAACATTTTGGGGTCGTTTATAGGAGGCAGCATGGACATGGTTTTGACCATTTTGGGGTCGTTTATAGGAGGCAGCATGGACATGGTTTGACCATTTTGGGGTCGTTTATAGGAGGCAGCGTGGACATGGTTTGAACATTTTTAGGGTCGTTTATGGAGGCAGCGTGGAAATGATTTAACCATTTTGGGATCGTTTATAGGAGGCAGCATGGACATGGTTTTGAACATTTTTAGGGTCGTTTATGGAGGCAGCGTGGAAATGATTTTGACATTTTGGGGTCGTTTTGAGGCAGCGTGGAAACGGTTTTGAACATTTTGGGGGTCGTTTATGGAGGCAGCGTGGAAATGATTTTGACATTTTGGGGTCGTTTTTTGAGGCAGCGTGGAAACGGTTTTGAACATTTTGGGGTCGTTTTTTTGAGGCAGCGTGGACATAGTTTTGAACTTTTTTAGGGTCGTTTATGGAGGCAGTGTGGACATGGTTTAACCATTTTGGGGTCGTTTATAGGAGGCAGCATGGACATGGTTTTGAACATTTTTAGGGTCGTTTATAGGAGGCAGCATGGACATGGTTTTGAACATTTTTAGGGTCGTTTATAGGAGGCAGCATGGACATGGTTTTGAACATTTTTGGGGTCGTTTATGGAGGCAGTGTGGACATGGTTTTGAACATTTTTGGGGTCGTTTGTGGAGGCAGCGTGGAAATGGTTTTGAACATTTTGGGGTCGTTTATGGAGGCAGCATGGACATGATTTGACCATTTTGGGGTCGTTTTTAGGAGGCAGCATGGACATGGTTTTGAACATTTTTAGGGTCGTTTATGGAGGCAGCGTGGAAATGATATTGACATTTTGGGGTCGTTTATGGAGGCAGTGTGGACATGGTTTTGACTTTTTGGGGTCGTTTATGGAGGCAGCGTGGAAATGGTAGTGATTGTGTTAGTTATGTTTTCTTTGTGTTCTTAATTCTTCTAACCAACACATTGATTGCGTCGCCGGTAGTCTCGCGAAGTTTAAAGTAATAAACTAACCAAGGGAAACTAACTACATGTACATACGTGTTTCTATAGAATTTAACCCACACATCCAGTTTTTGGGTGGCAGAAACCGAACTACAACCCCTTTTCTTTCGCGTCTTCAATCGGTTTGTGTGGTTCTTACAGACAGGGTAAATGTGAATAATATTCCTGGTATTTTTCTATTTGCCTATTAGATTGTTCAACCGAAGGCAATAAGAGATGATGAAAGTTTTGTTGAAAGGCAAAACTTGAAATTTCACCGGAAAACCTATAGCCTTACAATTTTCGTTCAAGTCATATTCAACAAAAGTGTTTGGAATTTATAATTGTCACGACGTTGCATGGCTCAATTATTGCCAGAACAAATTGTTTCTCGCCCAACAGATTGTGGTTTTCAATACGACAAAATATTTAACAAACCCTTTCACTTCAGCCACGGATAATGCACAAAATACTTGAAATACGTCACACACACACAAATAAATAAATGGCTAGATAATGTATTGTGTTGAGCAGACGATAGAATTAATGTATTTGTCAGCACCCCTTACAAACATTCTGCCTTTTGATTGGTTTAAAGCGCGTCACATGATATGCCTTACTTTTACTAGAAAATGCGCGAACGCGATACGCTGCACACGTAGCATTGGTGCTATTTAAAGTTATGGTTTTCCCATTGATCTATATAGTAGAGATCAATGGGTTTTCCCTATACCTCGTGAACAAACACGGTCCACCATTATATGGGTTATATGTTTACTCCACGAAATGGCGGACTGTGTTAGTTCACAAGTCAAAGGAAAACCACACGGTTTTGAGGCATATTTATGTGGATCATTTTATTCTACTTTAAAACATCTTTCCAAACCATAATCATTTCAATTCATTTCATATCAAACGCTTTTTATAGCCCAAATCGCCCAATCCAAGGCAACGTGTGCCTTTAACAACTTTGTGCTAAATTGTGGTGCTTGTGACATGGTACTTTGGTTGCTAGCCTCTATTCTGGTAAGCATAATTTAGTTATGCTTAGCCTAGCTACTTTTTGTGCTTAAGCAGCTAGCTCTATGAAATTGTTGGCTCCTGTTCTTTTGCTCCTTACCAGAATACCATTGAAAATGCATTGAACTAGTTTAATAATTCGCATTGGCTTTTAAATGAACTTCAAAGACTCGAGATCCTTTCAGAATGGACTTTGTGCATTGACGTCATCTATCCGCCATCTTAGAGGTAAAACGGTGACGAAACAATCGAAACGCACAGATTTGTACGCTCGGCGCACAGGATTTGACAAAGTACAACCTCCTTTTGACCTCTAGGCGAGGGCGCCCTACTGAAATGACGTCATCTGCATAAGGTATGTAGACCCCTTGCATTGGCCGCCATATTGCTAATGATACGGACGCGTAATACTATCATAGACCCCTTGCATATAATGCGAAGTGCTACGGGTACGCTGAGGTGACGCAAACGTTTTTACGCACAAAGAATCGCTATCGTCCAATGAGCTGCCTCTTTTTGGCCCCAGTGAGGGCACTTTTTGATGCAAGGGTTCTATTGGCCGAGAGTCGTGCGCTGCGCGTACACGCGTGCACTTTTCCATTGTTTTGTCATCCACGACGGTGAGCCATAGATATAGAGTATAATACCGAGATCGGACGCGCGTACAATACGCTGGTTCAGCCTGGGCGCTGACATTAATCACGTGCTTGAGGCAACGCGCAACTTTTGAAATGGTGTGGTGACGAGCATGCATTCGACGACCAAACACACATTTCGACAAGCACGAGACGAGCTAAACCTCTTTATTTCCAGCTAGTCTTTATTTCCACCTATTTTCGAATAACGTTTGCCGGGCATAATTTTTGTGATAGCGTCAAAATGACTTCTTAAAACTCTAAACATGAAAGTTGGGCCATGCCAAGCAACTTTAACGATGTTCTCTTTTTATTTCATTATTTCATCGACAAAAGGATTGTTGGATTGGACATAAATTATTCACACAACATTATTTTCCACCGGTCTTCGTTTTTACGGAATAAAACCTCAGATCAGCTGTGTGGTGTGCTGTGTCTATTAATTTGCTCAGTACCATCTTGCTCGCATAATTAATAATGTCAATAACACGAAATTGACATTGTAAATACTTGTATTCTGCGCGTTGCCTCAAGCACGTGACATTTTACTGTGTCAATGGCGAACCAAAGTTTTTGCTACACAGGCAGTGGAGCGCGCGCACGCACGTCCGGTATTCTTTACCTATGCGGTGAGCATGCAAGGTATAGGTCTGCTGTATGTTTGTCATTATGTCTTTGAACCATGAACGAGTGGGGGATTCCAGACAAAACTGCACACAATCGTATGCCAGCTTTAGAGGGATAGAGTCGGTGTGGCAGGAGATTCTTTCCCCGGAGTTTGTGTCCCCCAAACAACAATGTTTTTCGTCTGATAGCGCCCTCTTTTGAATCAACTTCCTTCAGCCCTTCAGCCCTTCCATCAACTTCCTTCAGCCCCTACCGGAAAAGGAGAGGTGGGGCGGGGGCGGCGTCGCGAAAACCTTGGGCGTGTAGCAGATGCGCATGCGTGTGACCCAATTACCTATCAACACAGGGGGGGGGGGGCTGCAGGGGAAATGAGTTTGCCGGGGTATGCTTTTATTGTGGAAGGGGAACGCTGCAGGGGGCCACCATCCTCTTTAATATGTTCATGGTATTTGTGGCCGCGGTAACAAACACGCACTTTCCTTTTATTTCTCTCTTCTTTCGCTATTTCGTTTTGTGAGCACTTTTGTCGCAACTTTTTTCGTGCGGGGGGGGGGGCACCTTAGCTTCGCCGCTGGTTGAATAAAGCCTGGTTCATACTTGCGAAACAAATTTAATCATACATTTGCAAGGAACAATGAGTTCAACTCTTGCGAAACATTTGCTGCTAGGATCTGTACTGACATGTGACGTCATTTTCGCTTAACCACGTGGCTTAACCACGTGTGCATATCCAAGTGATCATTTTATCTCAAGGGGTATCCGACAAAAACACAAATCCGGTTATACTTCCTTAACGCTTCCTTCCTGAAAGACCAAATGAAGCCGAAGATAAACCCCAGAGACTTGAGTGAGGGAAAGAACCTAGCTGAGTGATGGGAAATACACCCAGATGGGAAATCCTGTCAAACCATGGAGCAATACGATAGGTGCCCAACATCATCATCCAAGATCCACTTCATGGACCACTATGGCTCACGACGACTTTAGTCAATGTCTTCCTCGATCTCATCGAGGGCGCGGTTTGTGTTTTTAGAGGCTGGAGGTTAAATATGAATTTTTCTTTGAATTGCACAAAACAATGTCTTAGAATGTTTAGGATATTCTAAAGTTTTGAGTTTTTCGAGTTGAAATCTATTCGTTAGACCAAAGTCTGCATGTCTCATTCGATATACTTGTGTGTGTGTTTTCTGTATTCTTTCGAGGTCTGTTGAGTCTTTACGTTACATTTTCTGTTTCAAATTTTAAAGTGATACCTTCTCCAAATACCGATGACCATAACAATTTACCTGGACAATTTTAAGAGCACTGGAGAGCTGTTGGTATTATAACACATTAGAAACGACCCCTTTAAAGTACTGTAGCTTGAGAGAAAGCGGTATTTTTTCACCCCAAAATTTGAAACTGGGAAAAGCTTCTTTTATACCCGTCTCTTACCCGCTGCAAATCGTGAGAATTGTGTAAAAAAAAACGAATTTTCTAAACAGCAAGGGACGGCCATTAAAATGTACAAACTCGGTAATAGACCTTATGCATTGACGTCATCCAACCGCCATCTTAGAGGTAAAACGTTGACGAAACAATCGAATCGCACAGATTTGTACGCGCGGCGCACAGGATTGGCCAATGAACAGCCTCCTTTTGACCTCTAGGTGAGGGCGCCCTAAAAAAATGACGTCATGTGCATAAGGTCTATTGTTCAAAGTACAATAAGAGTACAATGCAGGAAACAAAGATATAACTCTTTGGTTCTCAGCAAAGGTACAGTTAAGCTTGTGTTTATTGGAGGAAGTAAACACCTTTAAATTTGGTCACGCGCCATTAATGAAATGACTTATGTCACGTGATCGTTAAAGGGGAACAGCAACCAGCTGATGACCGACAACCACTGATCTCTTTTGTATCAATATAAAACCGGGAAAACGAGTGTTGATGTTTAGAGGCCATCTTTACGGGAAACTTTGGGTTTAACCGATCTGCAGGGGCTGGATCCCACCCCGCTAAGTATATATCGATACATTTAATAGACTCCCCCTACAAAAAACTCAAACAACAACAACAAACAAACAAACAAACAAACACCCCAACACCCCGAGAAACAAACAAACAAACACCCCAACAAACACACAAACAAACAAACAAACACCCCAACACCCCAACAGACACCCCTACGGACGAATACCCCAACAAACAAACAAACACCCCAATAAACAAACAAATAAACACCCCAACAAACAAACAAACAAACAAACAAACACCCCAACAAACAAACAAACAAACAAACACCCCAATAAACACCCTAACAAACAAACAAACAAACACCCCAAAACAAGCAAACAAACAAATAAATAAACAGACACCCCAACAAACAAGCAACACAAAAACAACGACAAACAACAACAAAAACAAACAAACAACAACAAAAATGATCAAACTCCCATTGTTTAGATTTTTGTTGAGAAGCCAGTGATTCAATTATTTTTCATTAAACATAACTGAAAACTTTACCGTATCTGATAACAGAGTCACTTACCCCCAAAACCAACAACCTTTGTCCGGATAAGTGTAGGCAATAAACAAAGCGCTGTGTTCCATTGTGAAACATTAAATTGTTTATATATTAGCCATCAAAACCTTAAGCTTTTCGGTTTCATCTCGACATGATTACCATAGATCATGTGACTTGTGATATCACATGTGCAAAAAAGAGTCACAGACTTTGGGCTTCATGCAGATACTATTTGTACACAGACCAAAGGAAGAACACCAACAATCTTATCATGGAGCTTGCATTTTCTGAGTTGTATCAACTTCTGATATGAAGACTGGGGGTACATCTCAAAAGTTGATTAGCTGTTACATTTTTTATTTGCTAAGAATTTATGTGATAACTATGGCACACAAATTTTAAAATGTTCATTTTTCGGTGCAGTATCTCGCTTGTGGGAAATGACTTTGAATGTACACTCACTCTTTTGTAAAACAAGATTATCAAGGTAACAAAGAAAGAGAGAGTAAACAGCCATAGCCAATTTATTTAAATTATAAATAACCAAGAACTGTTTGCAATAACAGTATTACCGAACAAGAAGAAGAAAACAATCCAAATCAATATAGGGACAGTTTCAGAAATAAAACAGATACTTGTGTTTAAAGGCAAAGTATACCGGGTTTTTTTTTGTTAACCGTTTGATTGTTTTAATCAAATACAAATGTGGATGTTTACAATTAAACTAACCTGTGAAGGTTTCATTTCAAAAGATGGTCGCGTTTTTGAAATATCGCCGAAAATCCGGAGCGAATAATATGTCCACGCAGGAAGAAGAGAAATGTTTCTGACAGTAACGCTTTTCACATCCAAATTTCTGGGCATACAAACTGTGTATTTTTAACATAACCATATAACTTCGAAGTGAAATGTTTCCCCAAATGCTTTATACAATCTAAAGCTACTGTAAGCTTCTAAGCATACGTTTTAATTGATGTTAAGAATGATTACAAAACGTATACATTCATTTATGCACACGGACAAACACACATAGCCCTGGTCCATTTCAATTTACCTTTCGCTGCCGACAAAGTTAAAGATGTTAGGTTTGAATCGGAGATAAAGAAAAATAACACGACACAATGAGTTGTTATTATTAGCAAAATAAATTTCATTCTAAAATTCTAGCTTTCTTTTTATCTTGCACGAAAATTGTCAATGTAGACATTCTAAATACCGGAAATTCAGAATCATGTTATCTTTCGTGCGATTTTTATTTTATCAAAAATTAATAAAATATTATTCTTCCCTGTTTATGTTTTAAATTTAGCTTTCGCTGTTAACTACAAATCTAATTGTACTAAAATGTTATTTCTACAAAGAGGGAAAAACCTAGTTAATTTGAAGTACACATATATGGTCTTTATACATGTTGTGATGAAACACATTTTGTATGGATTTTTGATAACAATTTGATAGACCATATTACACGGAGAAATTCGCGGGCAACAACTTCTTGCAACTTCCCAGCAAGAAGCGATGGTCACTAGACCTTTATCAAAGTGGCCAAATTTGGTTCACCCCATTCATACACAAGTCGATGTGACCGAACCGAGGCTAGAAGGGCAAAAATGGTCAGGGCTCGATTGCACAAAACACTCAGATTCATCTTAAGTACTACCATAATTATTTTTATTTTGACATCACACTTTGCTTAGCAATTAAGATTGGCTCACAGTTAAGATCACTCTTAGCTTTTGTGAAATCGAGCTCTGGTCTTCCTCTGGTTATACACATCGTCGCTTTTGAACATATTTTAACGAATAAGATGGTGGTGGAATGGTAATGTCTAATAAACTTTCATTCTTGTGGATGGAGAGACACTGTTATATAGACAAATTGTACTACAGCAGTGTTCTATAGACCCCTTGCATAAGACGTAACATTCTATAAACGCCATCCCTGAGACCAAAAGGAGGCAGATCATTGGACGATAGCTGTTCTTTGTGCGTAAAAACGTGCGCGTGACATCAACGTACCTGCAGCGTTTCGCGTTACGCACTGGGATCTATTGATTGCTATAGACCCCTGCACAACGAGGAACGCACCTCCGAACAATGCGCGTCATTTTGGGAGTCAAATCTGTTGTGCATGTTTTTTGCACGATTTTGACTCCCAAAATGGCAAACAGGATAGGCGCGTGTGAGTGCACTGCGCGTTGATCAATGCATAAGGTCTATTGATTTCTATTATAATAAGGGAATAAAAGAGTGACGACGAGTTCTTAAACGGCCGTTTAAAACCGGCAGGGTCGTGGCCGTGCGATAAAGGCCTGAGCCAAAGGCCCTAGCCGAAGGCGAGGGCCTTTATCGCACGGCCACGACCCTGCAAGGTTTTAAACGGCCGTTTAAGAACGAGTCGCCACTCTTTTATTCCCGTTCACAAAATGCCCTTTTGTTAAAAAGCGAAAAAATGTTACAAACAATCTGTGACAATCTGCTTCGCAGCGAATTTTCGAAGTTTGTTCATTTTCAAAAACTTTTTAAAAGTTATGTTTGGTGCGCGTTGGGTTGTGTGTACGCGCGTGTAAAAATAGATTATGCGCTGGTACTAATAGCTATATATTGCGTTCCGCGTAATTAAATCGGCGTACATGAGCTTGCGCGCCCAACACGCGAAGCCAGCCGGTTTTAAACAGCTCTAGCTATGTCTTTATCAGCCGTTTAAACACCCCCACGTGACATGCCCTCTACCAATATGAATAGCGAAACTGTCTGGGGTATTTATGAACAGCCGTAATTTAAACACCCCCACATGCTCTCCACCGATAGGAATAGTGAAACTGTCTGGGGTATTTATGAATAGAGATCAATGGTCTATAGGCCTACACAATCAATTTGTCCGGCATGCGTTGTGCGTGATGTGTTGTGTGTTATACTTAGCGTACAAATCGTAAACATGTGTAATGCGTAAAAATACATTGGTCGCCATTTTATGTTAAACAATGGAAACGTGCTATTTTGTAAACGTGTGATATCACAGGTTACATGATCTAAATCTACTCGTTGTTACCAAAATTAGAAAACCTATAAGCGTACAATTGAATAACAATTCTGAACTAGAAAATGAGGAGCTTAAGGCAATTTCTTGTTGGTCGAGATATTTCATTATTGGCAAGGACAACAACATTTTTATTAACATTGTATGATAAAGATGATAGGTAAATATTTTTGCCGATATTGACCAGAAAAATTAAGAACATTATTTAAAAAAGCTTTTTTTTTTCCTTCTTTTTTTCCCTTTTAATTCAAGAACATTACAAGCTTCCATTAAAGTTATTGCACGAAACAAAAAATAAATGCGCCACTGAAACCGTTAGTAGTACTTAATAAAAATCTAATAACGAATCAATGTTCTGAAATTATCTCAAGAAACTGTGCATGCTACATGTTAATGTTGTACATTGTCCATGGCATATATTCGAACATTTTGAATGTTCGTTTTTGAAACACAGCGTCATCTATCAAAATTCGTTCAGAGGAATTAATCAACAACTTAATATTACCTTTTCGGCAAAAAACTTGCCAGGCAACTTAAACTTAAAAGCTACTACATGATAATTTGAATATAGGTTAAGGTTTACTACTACTAAAGAATATTTGATACAGTGATAGCTAATGAAATAAATATAAATAATTGTTTAAAATATTTGCAATACTTTTGACCGCGTGAGGGAGCGCGTGAACCACATTTTACATGATGCAGCCAAAAAATTATGTGTGTGTTTTTTTGTCATATTTGTTACTTTTAATTTGTTTCGCTAATGATAAAAAATAACATATGAAGTCACAAGGATGTTTGTCGTTGAAAGCGCCCCCATGCGGTAAAAATAATACAGTCAATGAGCGTGACGTTGCCACATATCAATATATATATGTTTGCACAAGCAAATACTTAAAAATATACTGCACAAAATAGGCAAATATCATAATCTCATACTGAGATTTTGTCATAAATTATTTTCACTTTAAATCTTTACAATCACGTTAAATATATAATAGAACATAAGCATGGACTTGTATAAGCACTCAAGCTTTAGAAAGTAGGGGCAGAAAGAGAAAGGGGGAAAACATGTACATTCTTTGGGTCATAGATTCAAATATTTTTGAGTGAAACGTTATCAAAGCTTTACTTCTTCGAAGGGAAGCCTTCTCAAATAAATGAATACTATCAACAACTTCTCACCTACTGCGTGACTAGTACAAGTCGATTTATGGAGGTGTTGGCTAATTTATGACCAGCTTGTTGGAACGAGACCAAAGACAGCATCGTAGTAAAGGGAAAACAAACAGTCTGTGTGGATTAACCAATCAGAAAGTGGGTAAATAAATAAAGTTATGAATTTAGTTAACATTGCATTTCTTGTCATTGTGTAGAAAACAACAACTTGTTGATTTTTCAGCGTGTACTTGTAGTCTGTATCGCAAAATGGAGGTAAGATTTCACATTTTCGACTTCTTGAGGAAATAAATAACAATCAGGGAATATATACAAATAAATAACATCATTTTAAACCAAACTACGACAAATATGTAAAGTATAACAACATATTTCTATTACATAGGCCTACTTACAAATCCCGAACTAATCAATAAGGTTACATTCTGTTTTATTTAACTCGCAATTGGTTGAACCTTGCATGACCCCGCTTTAAAAAACCTAAAAACCATCAGACGTACCCCTTGAAAGTCCAAGCCATCGAGACAATTCCCACTCTGGAACTCCCAGGGGTGGTCATAATTTGGTGGCTAACTTAAATATTTTGTGTATTATTATTAATGTCAACGAAGCGACCCAGAGCAATTTGTTATTTTTACTTTACCATGGCATCATGCAAAGTTTACTGAAGCATCTGGGTTTTTTTACATTTTGATATGTATTTTTTTGGTTCGTTAGGGTGGGGGTACGGGTAAATTCACTTAATTCTAACCAAACTGTCAACATTTGATTACTTTTTGGGTCACATGACGTGAGTAAAAGAAAGGAAATTCTTTTGTTTTGCTTTTCTTTCTTTTTTGCAAAAACGTATCGGGCTTATTTTGATTGCAGCAATAAAAAAACATCGTAACTTGGGGTCTTGAAAAAAAATTTTTTGGGGGGAAGACAGATAGGTAAAAACCTTTATAGTTGTGGAGCTTTCATAGATTAAAAGTACAACTTTTTCTTGAGATTCACCAATGCCGTAATTTGTCTTTAAGAACACACACGCATAAAAAGAAAGTTCTTACATTTGTAAATTGGAATCTGAACTTTCTTACTCAGCTTAATTTCAAAAATCGTTTTCAATAAATAGTCTTATAAAAATTATTTATAAAAATATAAATCACTTTGTTTATGTTTGAGGCACGGGAAGAAGGCCGGCCCTCTTAATTATTTAAAAGGCACTAAAACACTACTGTACAGAAATGATGGCGTCTAAAAAATACATGTACCACAAACTAAAATTCACTGATTTCAACCTGACCTATGGGTCAATATTGATTAATTGACCAATCATTGGCAAACTTTCGATTGATCAATTAGTCAACCGGGCGTCATCAATCTGATCGATTAAGTAATTGATACTTTAGCTGAGTGGACGGGTCATACAAATTTGGAAAAAACAGTACAATAAAAATATTGATAGTTCTGAATGGCCCTTCGTGCGTCACCGCTCCTAATTGCCTAGCCATGAGAAAACGGTATACTTTCAGCATGATCAGTTAATTAGAGACAGAATACGGAATGGGTAAGTGTTGAAAGGGGGCATTGTTATGGGGGATGATAATTAGTTAATAGAGTTCATAACATTATCAACCCACCAGAAAAACATCATGTCGCCTGAAATACTGTTCAAGTCGTATAAATTGTATTTTAAGACCCAAAACAATATAATACCCTCGGACAATTGTCATTGGTTATATTGTTATTATTTTTTATTATTATTAACGTTTAAGTGAGCCGGATAGGGGAAATATTTTGGAGATTGTGTCTTTAATAGTACAAGTAGGGAATTCGGCACACAGTCAGAGTAGGCCTTTGTAGTGAGAAAGACATCTTGCTTTGGACCGTTGCAGATTTGTCCTTTGAAAAAAAAGTAGAATTACAAAGTAATTTTCTATTCATATTATTTTCAAAATGGTTGCCATTGGGCAGGCCCGCAAGAACACATTTTTGCAAAGGGGTGCTGGTTTTTTCAAAGATAATTGGCGTGAGCCATACAATTGTCAGCGTTCAAAGGCAACTCAGTACGAAACGGTGATAAGTAAATAAACAAATAACCTTGTGGTTTGCTATAATAACACTAGACCTTATGGGTGCAGCCCACTAAATAAGGAGAAAAATAGCCTCCTTCAAATTGTGTAGGCCCTCAAAATATTCTCGATTAGACAGATTGGAGATCCAAATAAAAGGGAAACAGCGCAAAAATGTTGCCCAGTTGTGACATGGGGATTGTTGACTTCCAAATAGAGGTATTTCGGATGGCATAGGCCCTGAAATAAATGGTCCTATTTGCTAAGAGGTGTTATAGGGACATTCAAGATCGATGCTCGGACGTTTGTAAAATTAATTACACCGGTGTGGGGGTCTTTTATTTGGAGGGGGATAGCTCAATTTCACAAAGAGATAAGACATAGTCTTATCTGAAGTTAGGACCAGTAACTGGTCTTAACTTATCTCCTAGCATTGCCTAGGACTAGTCCTAAGTTAGGAAGGGTTTTGTGAAATCGACCCCAGGGACTCACCATATTAAATCGAGCAGAGTTTATTTAGTGGGGTGCACCCTTAACAACATAATATCACTGAATAGTTCAAACCTGATGTAGTTAAACCCGTTTGTAATAGATAAATGGCGCCATCTTGCGGTTGCCTATTGTAGACTTTTGACACACACAGCTGCAACGGGGACGTTCTCGTAAAAACCTGGCACCCATCTGCGACAAAAATGTTTTAACAAAGTATTAATTAAAATCAAAGATACTGGGAAGAAATGGTCAATGGCACGTTGAAATCAAGAAATATACACCAGACTTCGTACTCCGGACTCCGGACTCCGGACTCCGGGCTTTGGGCTCTGGGCTCAGGGCTTCGGGCTATGGGCTTCGTTTGATGTTGGAAACACCGTACAAAATGTTGAAAAAGGCCCCAATTGCCCTTTCCAAAACTCCAGTCCTGTTTCATCTTGTTTCCCCAGTCACATTACACCGATGTTTCTACCTTTTGGCATTTGGCATTTTCAGTAATGAGAGGACACAGGCCCAATTCCGTGGCCCTGCCTACCGTACGCAAAGAATCGCAAGCGCAGAATTCCACGGTAATAAGGAGAGCCATTAATTTGGGCCCGGGCTGCTTAAATCTCAGCCTCACTTTCGTACAAACTCTTCTTTTGACACAGCGAGGGTGCTATAGTATGCCCCTCTTTTCCACAGCTGTGTATTAGATTTGCGGCATGGAAGGACAAGCTTTCTTTGGTCACGTGGTTGATGGACGTCATTGTTTTGATAAAATTGTAGCACAAGTCAATGTGCAGTAGTCCAGCACCATGTGTGCGCGCACAATAGACACTTCCATTGGCCGACACCGTTGATGAAACGTGCACAAGTGAAAGGTTATCATTGGCTGAGAGTCGTGCACTTTTCCCATTGATTGTCATCAAAGACGGCGGTCAATGACGTTATGTGCAACCCTTCTATACACAGCTCTGTCTTAAGCCTAATTTTTTTTACACAAAGGGTCGGTAAAAACAGGACTGAACACTTACTCGTCACCGGATTTCCTACTAACATGAACTTGGTAGTAGACGAGTTCACAATGGCTGTCGGTCATCTCATTACCAGCACTGTCAATGCACTTTGGGTATGCACCAAGGTTTGCAAATTGCATTTCCTTCGGGAGTCTAAGTGTAGAAAAGAAAATAATAAATTATACACTTGAAAGCCCTGCAAAGAGGGACGTTGTCAGTAGGTGCTGACATGTTTTATTGTTCCCGTTGTCCTAACCATATCGTACACACTGGTCAGCCCATTCATATGCCATGATATCCTAAGCTGGACCATTCCACATGTCTTAGAGGGGGTTTCAATCAACATGGGACAATGGTTTGGTAAGGAGGGGCAGGACAATCTCTGCCAGCATCTTGTATGTCGATATTGTCAATGTTACGAAACCAATTCATAAACTTTAAATAATTAAGCAAACAAGTAAGCTTAAATTAACCCAGGTAATACCTATATGGAAACAACTTATCAGCAACGTCACAGTGACAATGCAAACAAACATGTCCCTCGCTGCATGCAGGGTTGGAAGAACATTTTAACATTTAACTCTTTTAATTGTGATTTAATAGTATTGAAATTGAAGTGTAAATATAGTTTTTGCATCCGCCGGAGGGTTACGTTTCCTGTGCTTAGTTAAACACTGAGGTAATTGATAAGTTAAAAGTAGGGTCCTACTTTGGTAATGACCCGGGGGAGGAAGGGTGCAACTTCTATCTGAAAGCCTTTTTTTTTTTTTTTTTTTTTTTTTTTTTGCTTTAGAGATGGTAGTGGTAGTAAGCACCATGCGCAATTATTTCGTCTGAATTGCCCCCATTGATTACACTCTGATGGTTGCGTCCGTCCAGAACTGCAGTTGGTACCCGCTGTCATCACACTTCGCTAAACGTGGATGGAGACGTTTTCTTGTGAAAATACCGTGACATTTTTTTCTTCTTGGCTGTTTCCCCAACAAGTAGAAACTGAATTCAGCTGAAACTTTCACGTGTGACTTTTATTGTATCTTTCTAGATAATTTTGCCCCCAAATTAGCATTACGTTGACAAAAAGAAACATGTGACCCAACCGTTATATAGGGCCTGACAGGACCGGGCCCCTGTAGGCCCTATAGACCGTATTGAATAACC
Source organism: Pisaster brevispinus (assembly GCA_023634235.1). NCBI lineage: Eukaryota > Metazoa > Echinodermata > Asteroidea > Forcipulatida > Asteriidae > Pisaster > Pisaster brevispinus. The sequence goes on from JAMKCF010000001.1 coordinate 31,978,463, forward strand.
CCTTTGTTGCTATGAAAGTCGCCATCTTGTAGGGCAAACCGTATGCGCGTCATAACGCGTACATCAATGAGCACGCAGCGATTCTATATCTATGAGCGTTCCCGGTTTGATTTCTACGGCACATGCACGCACACCATCACGCACACGCTAGACGCCATGTTGTAGGGCAGATATTTGAATGGTGACGTCATATTCAATACGGTCTATATACTGAAACAGTCTGCTTTTTCAATTTCAGCAGATTCAGGTCGTGACATGGACTAGAAAGCATAGCGTGGAATCTGTGGTCATTAGTATGATCATCAAACGAGATGACGACAGTGTGGTAAACCAGTCTAACACAGAAAAAAAATGGACACTTACATTGCTCAAGACACCACTATGAGTTTACTCAATGTGCAGTGCAATAAAACACACACACGATCCAGAGAACAAAATGCAGACAAAATACTTACTAGAAAGAATTAATCGTGAATGAATGGGTTTTCACCTTGGATTTAAAGAGTGAAGGATATGATTGCCCTATACAAGGGAGGTATGTTTTTTACTTACTAAAAATAAACTCAGGTGTCGTCATCAGTGATATTTCAAACAAATCTTTTTCACTTTTCACTTGGATTTAATTTCCTTCAAGCGCAGCCTTTAATGCAAATGAGAGTAATTTACTTACTCAGTGTATATCGGTGTTTATTCTAACCAACTTATTATTTATTCGTCCGGATAAGTAGTTCTGAACCACGTGGCCTTAAAAGACACGATCTATTTCTGAGCAGACCTTTTACGTGTCTACGGATGTCCCGTTCGGAAACGGGCTTCATATATTTTAATGATACCCGTTTCCGAACGGGAAATCCGTAAACACGTAAAGATCTGTCCAGAAATAGACCGTATCTTATCGAGCCATGTGGTTTATTGATAAGTTGACTTCCCGGCTATCGTGTTCCGTTATAGAATAGACCAAATTCACCCGGGGCCCAATTTCATAAACCCTGTCAGCACAAAAACTTGCTTAGCACAGAAAAATATTGCTTGGCAGAAACTGGTTATCAGCCAAACTTTCATAAAGTTTACATTGTTATAACTGGTACCCCATTCTTTTTTCCCCCTTTTTTTTGCTTAGCATTGAAAATTGCTATTAAGAAGTATTTTATGCTTAACAGCTTCATCAAATTGGGCCCTGACGTCTTATAGATAATTATGACGACACACGATATTTATGGCGACACACGATACATCAACTGCATGTGCCAATTTGGAGGTCAGATTCCACTTCCCTGTATGAAACTGCGCGCGCAGTGCGCATTTTCGACACAGCGCCCACAGTTAGACGCGCATCATATCTTTCCGTGCATTTTGACTCACATTAATATGAACATGAAATAATCACGGAGAAGCCAGTCGTGAGTTCGTGGTAGATTTTAACATACTGCGCAAGTCTGCGCGCGTCCCCAATAAGCTTAGTCCCCAACGTTTAGCACAGTTAAACTGCATGACTTTATATCGTTCGATCATTGTACAACATTGGTTATTGTCAAAATTTAGTACCCGCACTTTATGTGAATCCAACACGTTGACCCCAATGCACCTGACGTCTTCATCACGATATTTTGTTGTTGGAAATCAATGTCTCCGTGTGTTGTACAATAATATCCACAATGCGGTGTGAATCTGTGTGTTAACGTTTATTGTCACTCTTTTCTATGTTGTGCACGCCCACCCTCCAAAGGGTTGCCGCTGCTCACGGTGCATCGTAATGCAGAAGTTTATTTTGTCCATACAGGAAATTAGTGGGTTGCCAACAACATCCTTATACCATACCCCCCAAAACCAGATCTTCTGTCTTCCCGAATTGATATCATCAACTCAATTACAACAACAGAAGAACAGATCGGTTCCACCAAAAAATCTAATAAAGGTATCACATGTGATGTCACAAAGTAGTGTAATTAAAGTTGTCAGGTCAAATTATTTACCAATTTCACGCATGCACACCCAACACACAACTCTCAGCCAATGATAGGTCTTCATTGACCTCTGGTGACGTCACATGCAAAGGGTCTATACTCTTTGCATGATTCAACCACTTGGCTGCATGTGTAGACAAGTTAGACACAGCTCAAAACCAAAACTCAATTTGTACATAAAGATGGCGTCTCTCGAGGATTATTTATCTTTACACGACGTGGAACGCACCTACGCACACACACAATACACGATTAGCATTTCCCCCATTAAGAGAGTCAATTTCTTTTCGAACATTTTAACTCTCAAAATGGAGGACATGATAGGCGCGCGTAAGTGCGCTGCGCGTTCCGAATTGGCCCATAGACTGTTCAAGTTTCGCGCGTATTCGAACATTTTGGACCCGTGCGCGAGTTCGTTTCCTCCACACGTTGAAGTAATGTACGTGGTACCAAAATGTTCGAATACGCGCGAGACTTGCATGCACGGTCTTATGATAGATGTCAGCATGTTTAATTCCACGGACTTACCTCGATTCACTTTCATTCACGGTGTAGCTCCACTGACACATAGCCCGGTCAGGTAGGTCGTGTGAGAGTGGTCCCGTGGGTAAAACTGCAGTCTTCTTCGCGAGACATTCATCGCTTGTGCTCTTTGCGATGCGTCTGCTGTCTGTACCAGACACCGCGGGTAAAACATCTCCCGTTGTCACTTTCATGCCAATCTCTGTATTCTCTGCAAGCGACACGATGTCAGTGAGCTGGTCGTTACCACTTAAGTTGAGATCAGCGCTTACTCCTCTCTTGGTCGGCAACGACTCGAGGCTCATTTGTAACTCGGTGTTCTCGATCAAGCTGTCGTCACCGGAAGACGTCGCGCCAGCAGGCGTGCCTTTTGAGCTGGTGGTGGCACACTTGAGATTGTTGCATTTTGATACAGTTGACTTCATAAACGTTGGGGCAGTATTCGCCACTGAAGAGAGTATGGTGATGAAAAACAGTACAGGCAGTACCAGTGACTGGCTCTGTAATAAAGTAAACAATACTCATATTTATGTTGAACCATATGGTTTTACATCATGTGGGGAATTTGCGAACCGTTTCCTTATCGTTGGCCATGCCAAAATAAAATATTGTTTATCGGACGTGCCGATATAACATTCATAGATGTTCTACATACAATTTTAAAAACCAGATGGTAACAATTTATTCGATATAAGCTTTCATCTGTAACAGAATTGCGGAATTCCGGTGTTTCTGCTTGCGGTTTTATTCTATACTGCAGTACCGTGTCCCATAACCGCAATAAAGATGTTAAATCATTACATAACCGCACGCGTCCAATTTCAAATTGGAATTCAACACCCCTTCAAAATAATAAATGCTTCTATGTTGAAAAAAAATTCCCTTGAGGTTTCCTGTTCATAAAACCCATGCATTGACATCATCCAACCCCCATATGAGATGTTATCCGATGATGAAACAAGGAAACACATATTATTTGTACGCGCCGCGCATAGGATTGGCCAATGAACAACCTCCTTTGGACCTCTGGGCGGGCGAGGGCGCCCTACTCATATGACGTCACGTGCATGGGTAAGGTCTGTACACGTGGTTTCCTCATCGCATCGCCACGAGGATTTCCCAGATAACCTATTCAGTATGTCATGTTTCTCAACTAGAAAAATACGAAATAAGTGCACGCCGTACACCCCCCTTTCGTATCCCATTAGACTTGTAACCATGGACGATTGTTACATATCTCAGTCGTTTTCAGTTTTCAGGATATTCCCTATTATTACGTCTAAATTTCATGAGGCTGGTCTAAATTTCAGGGGCTCTTACCACTTCGCTCACATTCTTCGCTCACGGCCTTAAAAACACAGTATAATGTATAATGATGCACAATTAAACTAACATCTTGCTGTCCGTAGACTTATTGTTGATCTCCCTAGTTTCTATCTCCCCTCCCTTTTCCCTACCTCTTCTACCCCCCTCTCTCTATTTATCTCCAAAAAGATATCCTGTCTAAATCATAACATTGTTAACAGGTGGTCATATTTGGAAGAAATAAAAGTTTCTTTAAAAAAAGGAAGAAAAACATAATGATAACATCATCAGCAGTACAAATTGTAGGGCCTACCTTTTTCATTAAAGTCAACAACTGATTTTGTGTACTTTGTAGATGATAGTTATATAATTTGCACAAATTAAATACCAAAAAGCTGTCATGTTTAATTAATAACACTACGTATAGGTAATCATATTTTCGAGAAACAAAATATAAGTTTCTTACATTCCTCTGAAAAGTTTGGTAAATACAAAGGAAAGTCCTCACATAGATAGCAATAAATTGATGTATGTATAGTTACACTGAAGATGCACGTGAAGAGAGATATTTGAATGATACTAGATCGTATACAGTTCGTTAGATATTGGCCATCAGAATTCTAATGCTGTGCAGTTATTGCAAGCATACCGATACACAAAGCGATTCTTACCTTAGGATGAGGATGCATTTTCACAGGATTTGTCGATACGATGTTTCTACAGAATGCTGTCGAAGCTATTTTAGTGAATAATGTTGCTCTATGTGCAAATTACAATGTAGAAGTGTTGCTATACGATTTCGCTGCAGAGTACTGTCGAAGCTATCCAAGAGAAGGCTTAACTTGTGTTCTATTTGCTGACACAATTTAGAATTGTTGTGATGAAGGCAATCGAAAGGAATGGTTTGTTTCCACGAGTGAAAGTCGTTATATAATGGTTAGCTCGGATGCAGGGGAAACCCCCTGACTAGTCTGTGTGTTTGTAAATATAAACTCCGTGTCGTCATCCTGTTGGGTTGGAAAATTGATCTGGAGTGAACAAACAAGGATGCGGAAAACATATATTTTAATCAAAGTCACAAGCATGGGTAATAACCACTGACTGACAAATATCGCCTGGGAAAAAAAAGAGTTAAATCGGGGTTAAAGAAAACACACACAAGACAAAAATACAAATTTTAAGTGTTAACAACAATTAAATAATTTTCCACAAGGAAATGACAGTATAATATTAAAATACAACATATCAAATTATGATGATTGATAATGAATATTAGATTATACCCACACACACACACACACACAAGTGTGTAAACACCTCCAATCGGGGACCTCCTATTGTCCCTCTTTTGTTTGGACTCTAACTTTTTGGCAACAGCTCCCATTGGTTTTGTACACAATTTCTAACTGGGGACCTTTATCCAACCGGGGACCCTATTGTCCTCTTTTGTTATAGGTCCCCGGTTTGAATGTGAAAACAAACTCAGACTTGTTTTGCAGTCGTTGTGTGGACATTCCTTTGTTCTGTACACTTAAGGAAAATCCTATTCCTCAACACTGCAAATAACGTTGTGTGGACGTGTGTAAGTCCACATAGTGCTTCAGATCCCTACATTATGTGGACCTCTTTTGTTCTCAGGTCCACACTGCGTATGTAGCGCTTGCCCACACACACGCAAAGAAAAGAACAAAAACAGAATATATTTATTGATACATATACCTATTTTTAAACAAAAACGGTGATTTTTAGAAAAGAACAAATTCAGAAACGCCTGGCAGCTCCCATTTGTAATGTTTCTGGAATACCGAAGTAATTTCTAACATTATGCGGTTGATTAGTGACGCTTGTGGGTTGGACGAGGGAAAGTACGACTCAGTCATTGTGCATTGATGATGAAATAGCTAGTTCAACGTGCTTTATAGGAACAGTGTACCGTAATAAATAAATACAAAGTTTCCAGATAATACATTTTAAGGTTAAAACCTTCAGTTGTATATGTGGGGTTCCAACCGGGGTACACGAACCTGAAGGGCACGGAACAATTAGCCCAACCTTGTCCACTCTCCTTCAAAAGGAGAGTCTCCTTGCATTCTCTCCTGTCCGTTTTTTGTGTTATGTTGTTTTGCTTACTGTTTTGTATTTTGTCTAGGGCTGTTCCCCACAAGCCTTGGCTTATTTGAACAGCCTCCATACTCACAGCTTCTATTATATAAAAAATTTAGTCTCGTTATCATTAGTCATGTTTAATCTTTGCTTGTATAGTACTACTATATTTTTGTCCATACGATTCTGTCTTTTCTTATTGTGAGTACGTAAATAAATGTTTCATTGAATTGAATTGAATTGAAAAAGGGCTTATCCACATTGTTGTTCTGTTGTATGTGTGGGTATTTGAGCGTGTCTACCTGTTAAAACCGAGGACTTTAACAAAAGGGATCTGGGTGTTTGACAGAGCGAGGACGTCCTCACTTCACTTTCGTGTACGAAACCAATGGGGACGTCGCTATAAATAAAACTAAGTACAAACATCTGGAGAACAAAGAGAAGTCCTCGATTTGCAGGATTTATAAACATGGGTGCCTTTATATTCACTACCTTATGGAGACCGAGAACAAAATAGAAAAGGGAAAAACAAAGGGTCTCCATAGGGGAATTCTAAAGACTGGGTTGCTCCACAAGGAATTTTGTGTACAAAGTCTATGGGAGGTTCTTAACTACAGGAACAAAGGAAAGAACAAAAGATGTCTCCACAGGGATGCAAAAACAGGAAGGGGTGTGTGTGGTGGTTTTTTTTCTTCTTCTTCTTCTTCTTTTTCTTTTTTCTTTTTTTTCCACTTTTTTTTTTTTTTTTTTTTTTTTTTTGCTTTCTTTCTTTTCATTTATTTCTTTCTTTTTTACGTAAAATCCCTGTACGAAGAATTGGGAAGTATATTTATAACAAAATGTCAGACAAAATCGAGTATTGAGGGCAGATTTTAAGTTTACTGCCGCTATGGTTTTTCTCCCTGTTGCAAACAGTGTCAGCCATACCGATGAAGAAATGAAAAATATCGCCGCCCCACCCTTCCCCGCTTTGGCTTATAATAAAACACTCTATAAATTGTACAGAAACAAAAGTAAGCGGAAGACGTGCTTTCGGACGAATACACTTATTCCAACTCAAAACATTGAAAACATTTAGGCTACCTCCATGAAATTGAGCCCGTGGTTTCACAACTGTGCTTTTCAGTTTCTTTGCCATACTATACCTGAGGATACACAATCTTTATACTAACGTAAATACAAAGTACAATGATTAGTTATAAATAATATTCAATCTGAAAGTCGTTTTTATTAACAACAAACAATTGTTTAATCAACATCGCATCAGTGAAGCGTGATTGAAGCTTAATTGCATGATGTGTTAAATGGCAATTAAGAAATATGTTTTTAAATTGAAAAAAACCTTTAAGTTTCTTTTCTTTTTTCTCCTTCTTTTTTTTTTATCCCGGAATAACATTTTATTGCTCTCTAGTCAACATACATTTAAATAGAAAATAAAATAAATAAAACATCGTATCTTACAGCAAATAAGAATTGAATTGGTTACAGGAGGTTATTCACAGAGTATACAGAATACTTATTCCATTTCGAATTAGATTTCTGTGAAGTTACATTGACAACTGACAGATATTTTCTCGCAGATATAATAACTCTTCAGATCTTTTTAAAAAGCTACGATACAAGGACGTCTGCCGTTCATTTTCATTTTATAAATGTGAAAGCGAGCCATTAAAAGAATAAGATTAAGGCATTTGTATTTGTTACCAGTAATACCGAACAACATCAACTCGTTGTCTACTACGAGACTAGCCTTGGTATTTTCCTTAATCCAATCAAAAGTAGAGTTCTGGAAGGAGATTACATAACTACATTTACAAAAAAAGATAAGTGAGAGATTCCTCTTCAGACTTACAAAAGGTACAAACATCGGATTCTTTTTGTTTTACTTTGAAAATAAAGGAATTTTAAGTTTCTTTGCCAGGCCACACCTGAGGTACTTTTCAAAATTAACGTAAATGAAATGTACGTGGATTGATTAGCTATAAACACTTTTCAATCTGAAAGTTGTTTTTTATAGTTTTTTTGATATTATTTTTTATCAAAATCGCATCAATTTGTGGCGTGTCATGGCCGAGCGGTATAGTTCACCGGACCCAAGCTCTGGTGTTGTCGGCAGCAGAGTATGCAAAATTGTGTCATTTAACACATCGTGCAATCAAGCTCAATTGATGCGTGCGATATTGATTTGAAAAAAAGAAGTTATTTAATAAAAACAACTTCTTGCTTTGAAAAAATTGAGAAGGTAGTACATTTTGCTCTACCTGCCAGGCTCCTGGTGGATGATACCCATGCCTACATCCTTACGGACTGTGAAGGGGGTTACCCTGTTTCAGCCCCAGGAGTAGGTGGCAACGTGCCACTGATGGCAGTTGATTTGGGTCGATCAGTTAAGTGTAGCCCTCACCTTGGAGTGGCCGTCCGTGGCATTGTGATGTTAGGCGATCTCCCATAAAAATGTATTTAAAAAAATTAAGTTTACGAGTTAAATGACAATCAAGAAATTTTGCTTTTAAATTGACTAGTTACATAATGACATTTGTTTACGAATCTATATGCCAACATGGAAACCGTTAAAATAAACAAGAAATATATAATTACGTTACAAGTAAAACTATAAAACAAAGACAAGGCCGTGTCCGAAACGGCGACTTCGGCTACAGCTACAGCTAGATCAGCGCGTCTGCCAGTGTTGAAGAATAGGCAGACGCGCGCAATCTAGCCGTAGCTGCTGTAGCCGAAGTCGCCGTTTCGGACACGGCCTAACATAATATAAACCACAAGGGATTTTATTTGTTCATCCCCAAAACAACACAACATTTTAACCAATTTTTAATGGTATGAGCACCAGTCTTGTAAGATGGTGATAGAACTATGCCTTTTACTATGGACCAATTTCATGGGCCTGCTTAGCGGTTAGCAAATTTTCGCGCTTTATCTTAGCAGAACACGTGCTACTCTGCGTGACACCATCAAAAAAAATCACACTATTTCACCCTGCCTTACTTTTTGAGTAACAGTTTGATTTTAGCGTGTAATACATTTTTGTGAATAACCCAATCACTTTTAAATCACCCAAAGCATTAGATATAGACCCTTTTGACTAAATAAAATCAATTCAAGCAAAATTGTATTTTGAGATGAGCCCACATGTGTCCTTTTCTGCTCAATCAACAATTTCTTGGAATAACACCCTTTGTTTACACAACTTAGCAAGGTTAATTGATAAAATTCCTATGGGAATTCCTGGAGAGCGGGTCATTGTTGGATTGTGTTAGTTAAAAACAAAACCCGATGGTAATAAGACACTTGGCATGCTTTGTGGCTAGGTGTAGTTGTAGATGTTGGAATTTTTTTTTATTTTTTGAAAAAATGGCAGAGTACCGACTTTTTAATTAAAAAATGCAGGGTTTTAAAAGAAGGGTATACCTTTGGTAGTTACTTCAAAGGTTAATGACCATAAAAACTTACTTGGTAAAAAGCATTTTGAGAAACGATTCCCTTAAAAGGAATGTGGTTTTAGAGGAAAGGATACGAAAAACATTTCAATCTGAGTAACGTTTCATATCATGCATGCACAGGTTGTGTATTCCAAATACGGATTATTCTTCCAGCGTGAACATAACCACTCCAGATTTCCACCTTAGTTTTATTGTATAGCCCATAATATATTTGTTGATATAGGATTAAAACAATCGAACGGTTCCAAAAACCAAAGGTACACTTAGCCTGTTAAGCGTTGGCGTATTTCACACAATTTCGAGGGCGTTTGTTATAAATTAATGAGACTTGTTCCTTACCTTTGAAGGATTTATTTCATTCTTGGGAGTTATTTTGGCAAAATTCCTACCTTTCAGAAGTTAGTATAAACTTCCGACTCATACAAAATTCAAGGGACACATTGTCTATGGTTTTGAAATGAAATAACTATGGTGGAACTATGTTTTAAAAGTGCAATTTAATGATACACACAAACACACCTCGAAATTGTGTGGTTTTCATTTACTTCGTGAAATAACACGGACCGCCGTTTTGTAGAACCACATTTTTGGACTCAACGAAAACCACACAATTTCGAGGTATGTTTGTGTGGATAATTATATTTTACTTTTCAAACATATTTTCAACAATACTCAGTTTATAACAAACGCTCTCTGTAGCCTAAATCGCCCAGTTCAAAGGCAACTCGTGTCCCATTAATCTTCGCTTCCGAATCTTGTTTTGTTTTCCTTCTATGGTGCAATACTATAAGTGTGTCTAGACGATCGTGAAACAGCCGTTGAACTTGGAGGAAGTAACCTTAGATATATAAAATGATAAGATGAGGAAACGGAATAACTTACGTGCAGTTACGCAATGCAATCATTTTCAACGCCTAGAAAGGTTTGGGTTAGGCCCTAGAGCTATACACAAAAATAAAATAAAAAAGTTTTAAGTTCATTCAGGTTTTATTTATTTCTGTTTTTCTTTCTTCTTTTTTCACAAAAAAGTGTACCTTTATCAATTTTAAAGAAGGTGAAAAAAAAACATCAACAATGTTGTCGATACAATTCAAAATGATTCAGATAGGTTATACACAGTTCATTGTCATGGTAAAGATAGGAAAATGGCTTTTAAAGGCAAAACAGGTACCGTAAATTGTTGAGAACAAAAGGGTCTTAATTTCAGTCTGAACGTTTATATTATAGAAAACCCTATAATGCCGGCAAAAAAATAAAAAATCTAATTCAATATTAATCCGTTATTAATTACGGATTCATTATCAGTTGTTACTGATTCCCAAGTCCGTTATTACGGATTCAAAATCTGTTAATTGCAGATTTAACCTCCTTTATTACGGATTCACAATACAATAATTACGCACGTTATCATTGACATCAACATTTTCCCCATCAAGTCATAAAACGTTGAAGCACGAGGACTATATCGCCAAATTTTCACTTTTGAGTTTTCACTTCGGTGATTATGATTCCTTTGTCAAACGCCACTTTCGCAAAACAAATGATTATTTAGGTTTGCCGCCCATTATTCAACGTTGCGTTCATATTATACATACTCGGTCTAATGATTTGTGGGAGTAAACATTAAATTTGACCCCGTTTCCAGTAAAATTTAAAGATCGATATGAATCAAAAGTGCTGAAAATGTGTGTCTATTTCTTTGTTTTTAGGCGTACAGAGGCTTGATTTTTCACCCTCCAAAACGCCAAAGCTCAGAGCTTTCGGGGGTTTCGCTCCCTGAAACCCCCGCCAAGGGCTTCGCCCCTGGACCCCACCAGGGGCACTTAAGCGGCCCCTGGACCCCACTAGGGGCACTTAAGCGGCCCCTGGACCCCACGCCGTAACTCCTGATGTCCCCCCCCCCCCCCTCATTTCAAGACAGATTGACGCCCATGGCATGACTGTTGCTTAACCCAAACGGCATCCGCAGATATTGGTACAGGCCCCCAGTACAAGCTCTGAATACCGTTTTGGGATGTCCTCGTCTTCTATAGCAACTTGGTGGTATCCTTGAGCCGAATCAATATTGAGCTGAAGTACTTGGTTGTTCATGTACAAGTCTACAACCAACGCATTTATTTTATTTATACTTTATGTATACTGGGTAAAACCAGCTCAGCCTGAAAGCTGTTTTCCACTGACGCCCAGTCGGACAATACTTTACAACATTACAAAAGTGTACAACCAAACAGTAAAAACAACGAGGGTGGGGGGGGGGGGAAGAAAAGTGGACATAAGGACTGCACACAATTAAAAAGAAAAAGACAGACTTTTCTAAAATTAAGATCTGAGTAAGTGTATGCTAGGTTTGTTTCTAATAGTAGCTGGAAGCTCATTCCATAGTGTTGTACCTCTGTAACTAAACATTCTTTTGGTATTCTTTAATTTTAATCTTAGGTAGTTTAAAATTACCATCAGCGTTGGCTCTAGTGTTGTAACCATGGTTATACGCGCGACAATTAGACTGGTTCCGTAGATATCATGCAGTGAGTATTGCTTAATCCACGGCAACCATCAATGGCCGTATGTGAACACACATGTCAGACTTGAATTAATGATACTGGTAACATTTCTTTCAGTTTCTACTAATTATTGCAAAGTTTTGGTTTCAAACCGAATGAGGCAAAGAAAGCAGCCAAAAAAACCCAAAACAAATTAAAACAGAAACAACTGACAACACAGGAACATTATTTATATTAGATGTTATCAATGCCAACAGAAAGTTTCCACTATTTTTCAGGAAATGATACATCATTTTGGTAACCAAGCAAGGGTACCCACATAATAAACCTTTTGATACGTCACAGCCCGAGTTTTTGCCAACCGAGGCTGGAAAACTATGGAAAACCGCAAAAATGCTCAACAAAAACAGATAGCCACAGTTATTAACAATGCTAAACAAAATAAATATTCAAATATAGTGTTGAAATTGTTGGAAACAAAGCAATCCATCGTGGGTGAGAGGTGTTTTATTTAATTGAAAGTTTGCCGAGAGTTATGAATTTTGTCACAATAATTATCTGTTTGAATATTTTGGTAATATTCGGCCGTCAATCCAACCAGCTCGGTTTGTATATCAGCAGTGGAAATGTCTATTTAAAAAATTTCCACATGAATACTGCGGTCGACGTGGAGTAGATAGACGAGTGATCGAAGGAAATTGACATAGCTGAAGGAGGGCTTTATCCAACAAAAGATAAAATAACGATGATGATTTTATCTGTTGATTCGAACGCGCACAACCATAATTATGCGTCGTGCGCAAATACCGCGTGGGGCACCCAGGTATTTATAATTCACTGCATTGTGATTGGTCGGTGAGCCACTTGGCTGTGTAGAAAAAATTGGAACGCTTAATGCGGCTCGTAACCAATCCATAAGCTGGGCCCAATTTCATAGAGCTGCTTAACGGCCGATTTTGTGCTCACTGTGCGAGTTTCCATTTCATAGCTCTGCTAACCGTAGGCACACAAAAACCTTGCAGTGCTTACTGTATGAAGATGAATGACGTAACAACGCAAATCCATGGTGAACGCGCAAGCTGACCGCCTAATTGTCTCGCTAACCTGTGAAATACGCTTACGCTTAAGCAATTTCGGTTTGCGCTTACCGTTAAGCAGCGCTATGAAATTGGGCCCAGTTCATAAAGATGGCGTATAGACCTTATGCACATGACGTCATTTCAGTAAGAGGTTGTTCATGGGCCAATCCTGTGCACCGCGCGCACAAATTTGTGCGTTTCGATTGTTTCGTCACCGTTTTACCTCTAAGGGCGGTTGAATGACGTCAATGCACCCGTTTCATGACGCGCAGCACACTTACACGCGCATTTCCTGTCCGCCATTTTGGGAGTTAAAATGTACACAGGGGATTCGACTCCCGTAAATGGCGGAAACTATAGACTCCAATTGCCTTTAAAAGGTGCATTCTGCGTTGTGCAAGGGAAAAATATCGGGGACTTTCTTACTAAATTCCGCTTATCAATTATAAGTATGACTGTCGCACCATTAATTCTTGTTCCTGTTCACTCTGAAAATGAAATTTTTTAACTAATTTTAAACCAAACAAAATATCCGTTACTCAATTATAAACTAGGTACATCCTCCAGTTAATCTTTCACAATGTTTGTAAAGTATCTTGCTCAAGGACACAACAATCACGCAAGTGTCACGACCGGGACTTGGACCTATACTCTACTGATCAGAAACACCAGAGTTTGAGTCCGGTGCTCTTAACCACTCGGCCTTGGCCACATATTAACCTTTGTATTAATGTCATGATTATAAATAATTCATGAACTGCAAATAATATTTGGGCTGTGGGTCCGGTTCTAGGCTGAAACTTTACTTAGTAAAGGACTAAAGTGGGAACAACATCGTGAGGATCTTTTTGGAAAATGTATTTATTTATAATTACTTTTTTTTCATAGCCATTTTGTTTGATTCGTGTACCCATTGGGCATGACAAGGTGCGTCGGTTTGCTTCAGTGCAGTAGCAAAAAACACAGAAAACAATTCAACTAACTAACTAACTAACTAACTAACTAAATATAACAAACACTCCCACAAACGAACAAACAAAAACCAACAAACTAACAATCATAAACAGTCGTATTCCTTTTAGAAAACAGGTCTACAATTACGTTTTAAATCCAGTCAGTCGTGTAGGAAATCTATTTCCATATCAGTTCATTTCCCCCTTTTTTTATGAACAACCATTTTTGCATTTTATTCCAATTCTAATTTCACCAGTAATTATGGTTATTTTAGAACGGCTGATAAATTTATCAGAGCACTGTCTTGTAATAAAGTCCAATGCCCTTTTAAGGGGTCATAAAGTTTATCATAATACTGCCGGATTTTCCTCATCAGAATTTTGAAAAATCATTTCCCGATTTGTTTATTCCTATATAAAAAAAACCTAAATTTCCAGCTAAACTCTTTAGCATTATGTAAATTTCGCGTTCTCATAAACGTGTATAGGGTAAACCACATCCGAAGTTACGAGGGGGGGGGGGGCTGTGTTATCGTGATTACAGCAGGCCTGTGGCTCTACATGGAATTATTACTCCCACAAAGTTACTTCCATCTGGTACCCCTCCACCCCAACCCCTCCACTAGAGCAAGTGCGCGTGCTGTAACTGCCTAACTGGGTGAGAGTTCTTAAAGGGGCACACCGGCTTCGTTGGGCTATTTGAGCTACAAAGTAGGCTAAAATATGACTCCAAAGGTCTTCTAGGAATGGAGAAGAACGGTTCCTAAAAGAAACCATCAAATTTTGCCGTTTTCGAGTATTTTTCAAAAAACGAAGGTCACGTGATTTATCCGAACCAAAAAAGTGGTTCGGATAAATCACGTGACTTCGGAGTTAGTTTTACTTCCAGCCGTATAAAAGTAAATGTACAGCCACAGGCCGGCATTGACCATGACGACTCAGCCCCTTTAAAGACCAACGTTTTTGGAGCTAAAATTACAATATATCTCTTCGATACCCAACAACAGTTAACCACAATTATTTTCCCTCATATTAATTGTCCGTATACGTAATACTAATAGTCCGTTACTATTCCGGGTGGAAACAACAATGAATAAGGTATCCTGAATAAATGGATACAACAGTGGTAAATCATGACTGTACTCAAAAGACCCCGTGCATAGACTATAATTATTTCATTGTCGTCATCAAGCCGCCAACTTAGAGGTAAAAACCGATGATGAAACAATGGAAACACACAGTTTTGTACGCGCGACGCACAGGATAGGCCAATGAACAACCTCCTTTTGATCTCTGAGGCGAGGGCGCCTTACTCAAAAAACGTCATGTGCATATTATGGTCATTGATCTTTATTATATAATAAACTGGGATTATATAATAACAATCTCTCAATATAATAGAGATCAATGCATAATGTCTATGGACCTTATGCATTGACGTCATCCAACCGCCATCTTAGAGGTAAAACGGTGACGAAACAATCGAATCGCACAGATTTGTACGCGAGGGACGACGGTGCTTTTTTTAAAGAAACTCCATTTGCTAACTATGCCCGAGCTTGTGAGGCCATTACATATAGGTTGAATGATAACATAATGAACGTCAGTTGGGCAAAATTCTTAATTGTTTACAAGTAACCGGAAACGCAGGTCAAGTCTTATTATCATGTTTTCTTTGTTGATTCGTTAAACTTATTTTACTTTCACATATAATTAAATTACCTCAATTTCACTTTACCAACATTATGATACAACTTTTGTTTAGCCGTACAACTACATAAAACTAAAGAGTTCGGGGAAACAGAATCGCACACACGTAAAACTCAGGTTAATGAATTGATACTGTAGTGGTTAATGTAATTAATAAATGATTTATGTAATCAATAAATAATTGCTGCAATCAATTACGACTGTAATAATATATCATTACTGTGTTCAATTAACTACTGTACTAAATAAATCTTTACTATTACCATTCAATCCTGGGTGTAATCAATAAATAGTGACTGAAATGAATAAATCGTTACTGTAATACATAAGTAGTGACTGTAACCACTAAATATTGACTGTAATCAACAGACAGTGACTGTAATCAATAAATAGTGAGTTTATTCAATAATCAGTTACTGTAAGCAATAAATAGTGGCTGGGATCAATAAATAGTGACTGTAATCAATTAGTGACTTGAATCAATAAACAGTGACTATGATCAATAAATAGTAAATTTAATCTATAGTGACTGTATAATCAATAGTGATTGTAATCGATCAACAGTGACTGTAGTCAATAAATAGTGGCTGTAATCAATAAATAGAGAAAGTAATCGATCAATAGTGACAGTAATCAATAATAGTGACTGTATATTCAACAGTGACTGTAAGCAATAAATAGTGGCTGTAATCGATCAACAGTGACTGTAGTCAATACATCGTAGCTGTAATCAATAGTGACTGCAATCGGTGAGTTAGACCTATAAGACATTTTGCTGACACCAACTGCGCAGCCTGTTTACCGTGGTTTACAGGGGAAGAAACAAAACTCCGCTTCCCCCATTCTTTGTCACTTACGATTGAGTCAACCATTTGCCAACTTTTAGTCGAGACCAGGAAGTCCGAGACCAAGACCGAGATCAGGTCACCGTGTGATCAACAACATTTATAGGTAACGAGACTGATACCGAGAACAGACTTGAGACGTATAAAGGGCCCACGATGAAATAAAAGAGACTGAGAATAATGAAGTGTGCAATGTCTAACAGAAATAACATGATTCTAAAAAACCATAAATCAAAATGTTCAAGAAAATAATATAACAAGCGCTTTGAGACGCCCTAAGAAAGAGCGCTACATAAAAAGTTGTTTTATTATTTTTAACTATTTTGTAACAATCTTAGTCGACTTCCTCTTAAATTGTTGCGGTACCCGCTGCTAAAATAAGATTAAAACTGCCTCTAGTTAGCCGGGCAATCTCGGTGGTCTTAGGGGTAACACATCTGCTCTAGAATTGGCAAAGATTGGGGTTCGAATCCCACCGCCGAGAACAGCCTTGCTACGATACGAACCCACGATGAAATAAAAGACTGAACAACAAATCTAGAAGTGTGCAACGTCTATAGAGAAAACTCTCTCTCGTGAATGAAAGTGTTTTCACTTGACTGTTACTCTTCGTTTTTTGTTTATAAAAAACAAACAAAATGCCTGTGGAATTTTTTCTTCTGTCTTTTTCCGGGCTACTACCGATTTTACAAGGCTTTAAACACATCGGTGTATTGGCAAAATCAAATACATGTAGTAATATTGTGAAGAAGTAATAATAGCGACTGGGATCAAATAAATCTTTACTTTGGTTAATTATGAGTCGGGCCCAAGCCAGGTACCTGATTTACACCGACACCTTTGGAGGCCAGAAGGAGAAGGACACCGCACTGCAAAAACGGTGACTTTACACTTGACACCAATGGTTGTTGTCACACAGATAGCCAGAGAGCATCGAAATTGACACAATAGGGTGTTAAAATAACAACAATGTATTAAGTTGGCAGATATTAGTGTTATTTGAACAACCTATGTTGTAAATTTTGATTCATTTTTGGTATCAATTATGTGGCAACACCCTTTGTGTCAATATTAACACCCAAGATTCCGCAGTGCGGCACGTTTGATCAATAACACTAGATTACGAAAACTGATTTACCGAGAAAAGCCCTGAGACGTAATAAGAACCAACGGTGAAGTGTGCAATGTCTACGAATAAATGCGCTCATGAATAAAAGTATTTTAAATTAACCGTTGCTCTTTGTTTGTATTTATCAAAAAACAAGAGCAGCCCATTCAAAAGGAAAACAGCTTCTAATTAATTTGGACACAAAAACTGATTTAAAAGCAACATTACAAAGGACATTATTGACAACAGCCCTCCACTGGTCTCTACGCTCCATTTGATTGCTGGTAGGTCACACAGCGGTAAATGCCAGAGTCACACAAAATGGGTTTTACACAACAGTGTTGAGCAACTTGTTTGGTGGAGTGGGTGGGGGAAAAAATAATTAAAAAAAACAAAAAAAAAACACCCGATTATTATCAAACAATAAAGCAACGGAAATAACTTAGGCCTAGTAGGCGTTTTTTTCCAAAGGTCCAATGCAAAAATCCATGTATTTTTCAATTGCTTTCTGTGGGGTGTTTCTCAATTCACTTTGATCCGGGAGGGCCTTTTTCTCTCCAGATAAAAGTGTAAGCGGGGGCGGGGGAATCAACGGGTGTACACACGGTGCTTGATTCCGGACATCACTGTAGTCAGTCCTCCAATCACCGGTCGCTATTACGAAACCAGCCTTGTTGTTTCCCGTTGCCATTACCTCGTTCGTTTCCGTTCAACCTACGCTTCTTCTGTACAGCTTAGGACTTCCTAACTTCCGTTTTGTGAGCCTTTATGCGTGAACTTGTTTAGTCAATGAACCAACTACAATGTACCTCTAACGTATTGAACTCGAACAGCTATATCTGACAACGCTACAGGGCCCAATTTCATAGAGCTGCTTACCGTAAGCACACGAAAAGGCATGCTAACCTTCCGGCGCTTACTGTATGAAAATGAATGGCGTAACACTCCACGGTGAACGCGCAAACTGGCCGCCTAATTTTCTTGCTAACCTGGGAGGCCCCACCCCCTCTGCCCACACCAAATGAGATCGAACAACCCAATTGATAGGTTGCATACATTAAATATCCCAAAAAATGTTATTGCCCCAATCGCCACCCCCCCCCCATGAACATATCTGGTTACGCCACTGCAGGCCAGTTAGTTAACAAACACAGTAATTGTTTATTTTGTAAAATTGGTTCTCAGCTCTTGTGTATACTTATTATTATTATTATTTTTTTTTTTTTTCATTGGAGGTGGATTTTATATTTTATATCTTCAGATGTACTCACCTTCTGATGAGTTTCCATACTAAGTTGTGTTTCTCTGGCAGCTCATGTGCAACTTACATCAGTGTAATACAAAGAAAGAAATTATTAACCAATATTAATAAAAACCAAACAAACAAAAAAACATAAAATCTTGTCACATTATTATAGCTTTATTAAATGTTCTTCACCGCAAAGTATTTGTACAAACATATTTTCACTGTATAAAACGTTGCCTTGTCATCGTGAGACAAGCAAACATCATTCAAGACAACAAAAGACATCTTTTTCTGAAGGTAAATTTGTACATAACCTTAATAAATTGTAAAGACTACTTTTTTATTGCTATGTGCTGTAAAAAACAGCAATCATCTACGAATATTGCTTAAATAACTTTATACACATTAAAGCCACATAAAACACACTATTTTTTTATACAGATACAATTTGAAATACACATTTAAAAAAAAATCTATCAAATAAAAAACTTTTACACATTAATTGTGCAAGGAAGCTGATGCTCTAAAAAGCAGGAGAAATGTCAAAATACTGTTGAATACAGCACGGACAGAAACGTATACATGTATTTCCAAACGAAACTTGTTTTAGATACCTTTCTTTACCACAAACTTCTTCATTAAATACAAATAGAAACAGGATCTGTTCCCCCAAAACAACACTTTTTGAGACGTTCATGTATCAACTGCTTTATCAACGACTGGAACAAATAATATATTATTAGCAATGAAAATAATACATTCCAATTAATCATAAGTTAATTTCCATTCAATATATGGTACAATAAATATATACAGCCCAATCATCCTATACATTTCAAAAATAAAATGTATAAATGTCAACACCA
Source organism: Pisaster brevispinus (assembly GCA_023634235.1). Taxonomy (NCBI): domain Eukaryota; kingdom Metazoa; phylum Echinodermata; class Asteroidea; order Forcipulatida; family Asteriidae; genus Pisaster; species Pisaster brevispinus. The sequence continues at coordinate 31,998,123 of JAMKCF010000001.1, forward strand.
ACCAAAATTTATACAAATACCACGACAATATATAGAGTTACAGCAGATTTACTCATTAACACAATTTCTGTGCCCGAATTAGTGGCACTGTTTACCAAAAGAATAAAGGCTATTTTTGTGGTTCTGCTTATTGCCGAATTCTGCGCTTGTGATCACCATTCTTCGCTTACTGGGCAAGCGCCGAATGTATGCGCTAGCTGTATAGCGAAGAATGCCTAGTAACGTGGAATACACACGCGCGTACACATGCAAACAAATTCCTTAAAAATTTCCGTAAGCAAAGAATCGACGCTTACGGAAGCAGAGAATGTCGTGCTTACGTCAAGCGTATTTCACGGGTTAGCAGGAAATTTTGGCTGGTGCGCGTGCCTACTCCACGTAACCAGGCATTCTTCGCTTACACAGCTAGCGCAGAAACTCGGCGCTTGCAAAATAAGCGGAGAATGGTGACCGTAAGCGCGGAATTCGGCGGTAAGCAGAGCCATGAAATTGGACCCAGACTTTTCCCATGAAACATGTAAATTACACATCGCACCTGCGCACTAAAGGTCCATGTCACACGGCAACTTACAGGCAACCAGCTCCAGGCATTCACATTCGAATGTTCACCTATTTTTCCTAGGAATCGTAAGACATTGTTTGAAACGTTACTCATGCGCTACACGAAACTGATCCTGTGGCATGCACTGTGGTTGGCTGCCTCCAAGTTGCCTCGTGTAAAAGTTGTCTCGTGTGACAACACACTACTAAGATCTGTTAAATAAATTCAGATGAAGGGGAAAAGGGAATAAGATATGACCGGGGGAAAAAAACCCGGTTAAAACAACCTTCTTAAATCGGCAATATAAACCAAGCTATTTGAAATTCATAACAAAGAAGGGAAACAAAGCCGAAGGAAAGTTGAGAAAACATAAATACATCATATTATATGTAATGACCCTTATATTAATGCATTAAAAATGTAGATATGTGTGGCTAAAATATGCACCCATGACTCGTAATAGATGGATTGCACGTCACGACGTCAGTGGCCGCCATCTTTGATGACAAACAATGGAAAAGTACAGGCGTGTACGCGCTGCGCGCGACTCTCAGCCAATGATAGCCTTACACGCGTGTACGTTTCATCAATGATGGCGGCCAATGCAAGGGGTCTACACTAACCGATATTTTGTTTGTTTATTTTTTAGTTTTAGTTTTTTACTAAAGCTATGACTAAGGCTGGGATTTCACAGTTTATTTTATTTGAGATAGAAATCCACTCTCATCGATTGAAACAAGATAAAACATGTAGATGATTTTGCCTCTAGTTTCAATTGATTATATTGAATTTCAATCTAGAATTCGAAAACATCTTTCAGTCTGTGATGAAACACTTCTATTTTTAAATATATAGGTCAAAAGGAAAATGCTAAGAATAAATTTCATCGTTGAGAGAATTTCAGTAGATTGAATTTAAATCTATAACTTTAAGAGAAAGAAAACGTCTCTCAATCTGTGATGAAACATTCTTATTTTTAAAGAGGTCAAAAGGTAAAAGCTGAGAATCAATTTCACCGCAACAGAGAAAATGGCTGCGTTATGCGTAAAGAGGCGGATGTTTTCAACAGAAACCCTTGCATATAAAAACACCGCCCTCACGGAAGTCAAAGGTAGACCTATCACTGACTGTTGAGAGAGGCGCGTACACGCTTTTCCTTTCCATTTGCTTGACCCCAGTGATGGCGACATATACAATGAGTCTATAAATAAACTATTAACGTATATCATGTGTTCAACTACTGTAGATCATACAACATATCGTGCATTGACGAAGCCTTATATAGCGTCTAAGGCCACGCGAGCGCGAACAGCGCTTCGCCACACACACCACACACCACACACCACAAATCAAAATGTTATAAAGTAGTGTCGGGTGATGCGGTTTTTAAAAACCTCGTTCGATGAAACTCCAATGAAACTTTAGTAGCCCCACTGTCACACACCGGGCACTGGCAACGATCTGTGGCCCGGTGAGGTCTCTCTACCGCAGACGGTAAATCGCTTGCCCGGGTAGGCTCAACAGTTCTTAATTGAATTGATTGAAACCAATCGCGCACATCAACGTTCAAATACACGCTTTATTTCACGGTAGTTTGTAGATGTGCAATGTACATGTACTTATACCAAGGGTACATTGTAATGTTCTTTGTTCTGCTCTTGTTTGGCTATGCGGGTTTTTTAAGTTACGGTAGTTTCTGTCTAAACATTTTAACAATTGTGTTTACTTGCCATGATTTGTTTTACTTTTCAATACAATTTTAGATTTATGTGTATTATATAATGTCAATTTTTATTCTTTTAATGAGCTGGGTCTGGGAGGGCACATCTTTTTTGATGACAGTTTTTGACTTTTGCCTTTGGACGGCCTTTGCTCATAATATTGTATTGTCCAAAGAATTAAAATTTAAAAAAATAAAATAAGTATATAATGTAGAAGTACATGTACTAATCACATAACCAGAAGTTGTAACGATTTTGTTTTTCTAAACAAACAAACATTGGTATCTTTAGGCCCGCCGTAGAACTTTCGCTTTCGTTTCGCTTTGAGCTAGAGATCACAATACGCCATCTTTACGGGCAACCTGGGTTTTGGCTTTGAGCTGCGTCAAGCGTTCTAAAAACTTGTTCGGCTGTTATTTTTATAACTCCTGAGCTTATGTGGAAATTATGACATAACAAGTATTATTTCCTATATGAACAGTGTAGTACCTTTCCTGCCAGAAAGACCCCGAAATGTACATGGTCTACAAGCAATCAGTTGGCAGATTTCATCTTCTGCAAAAATTATTACAAATTTCCTTCCATTATTTTTTATAAATCTAAATATAACAATCTATATTAAGGCACTCTGACCACTAAGCTACGGTGACGATTTGTATATTAACTTATTCGTTAATTTATTTACTTGATAAATTTATTTATTTATTTGCAATTCATGATACTGAACCATCAAATACAAAAATCGTTTTGCTTAAAAAAAAAACTTTCACAATTTCAAACGTGATGGACGAATGAAATATTTTATTCTGGATGGAATAGTTTTCTTATTTTATTTGTCAAAAATTTGTAAGACAGCAGAAATTTATGTTGCATCAATTACACACTTTGAATCGATTATTAGAGAAGAAATACGAAAGTAATACATGTACAAAACTTGCAAAACTGGCACTTGCAAAATACTTTGAACTCAACTTCAAAATCAGTGCATCTTATAAATACAAAAAAACATGCAGCAAAAGATAAATTTAACAAGCATTTTTTTATAAAAAACTTGAGGCATGATATGAAAATGTATACAAAATATATCTTTGGTTTTTAAGCCCCTAATATGTAGAAGGCAAGATTATTATTAAAACACTTGTATCAGATATTCCATAATGGATATCTCGTTAAAAAACCTACCCCTCCCCCCCCCACCCTAAACCCACCACCACCATCACCTCGATGTTAACACCCCCACCTCAACCTTAACACCACCTCTAAATGTTTCAAATGATCTCACATCCGATTTGTCATCATTCGTTCATAATGATGAACTTCAAAGATGAGGTACTTCATACAAGAACTTGAGTTTCTTACCTTGAGTAGGTCACAACAATTTAAGAAATGACGTGTTACCTCCCAATTGCTCTCCTGTTTGTAAGTCTCAAGGATGGGATGCTCTTTGCAAGGTTGATGTTACGTGACTGTCTGTCCTTTAGGAGGTCTCAATTGGACAGAAATGAGCTTCTGCTACCATAAATGAGTCTCTCTCATAGTAAAACCCTTGGCATGGGAATACTCCTACTACAGTAGCCTTGCCTGGAAGAACATCTTAAGCCCTAAATGACTCTCAGATCATAGTCCGCATCAAAAATCTGGAGACAATTACCAAGACCAAGTTGTAGATCATCAACCAGTAAAATGCATTATTAACACATACCATCCAAAAGTGACAACTCGGATGGGTTGGACAGATCCTACGGAAACCTGTTAATGAGCCACTTAACATCTATGCTCTTTACTCCCCATCTCATGGCCGGTGCAGTCAAGGCTGTCAGTGCCTACTACACCCAGAGTATATCGCAAGATTATTGTCACAGGATGCTCTGCTCTCCCCGGTGTAGAGATCCAGAAACTAGCTCACGACAAGATAAAATGGGGAAAGCTTGTGTCCGCCTTCTGTACAGCAGACTGATGATGATAATGACGACTCTCAGTTCATGAACGTCAATTCTGATCATCTCTCTCTTCTTGATAATCCTTGGCACAGGGAGGCTCATCTCAAGATGAATTTAAGAACATTTTCTTGTCTTGAATAGACCCGCTGCATATGACGTCACAAGCCCAAAACAGTCCCCTCACTGGGGGTCAATGAAGAGCTATCATCAGCCGAGAGTCATGCGAAGAACATACACGCATCCATGTTTCCATTGTTTGACATCAAAGATGGCGGCCAATGCAAAAGGGGTCTTTAGGTGTTATCTCCCATAAAGTGATGTCACTTCTGACTTCTCAATCTTGCTTATAAATTATTTTGAGATAGACCCTGGACTCTGCTCAAGTTTAGACATTACCCTACTCTATGTTCCCAGAACATACAGCACAGTTGGTGACCACGCACTCCAGGCGCGTGCACCTTGACTCTGGAATGAGCTTCCACAGTGCATCTGCTGCTACCCTTCCTTGGACGCTTTTTGCGAAGGCTCTGAAACCCATCTGTTTGAACTATGACCTGCATGTTTAACTGGATTATTTGGTTAACTTTCTAGACTCTGTTCAACGCTGTGAAACCATCTTTGAATGTAAGAGCGCTCTATAAATGTATTTATTGTATTGTATTATAACTGTATTTTGGATGGCATGCTTTTGCGTAAAGCATTCACCTGTCACCACTGTGGCCCTGATTCGATTCCCGGCTAAGGCCATATGTGAGTAGAGTTGTGCTTTAGTTCTGTCCTATGCCACAAGGTGTTTTTTTTCTCCAAGCCCTCCAGTTTGCCTGCCTCCGGAAAAATCAAACACTTTTTATCTAAGGCTGTGCTCGGTGGCTGACAAAGACGCTGTTTTGCATGCCTGTGGCTTGAACACGTTGTGGCCAGGTCCGTCGCAAATCAGCTTCTCAGCTGCGAGTAAAGATGATTGGCCTCCAAAATTAAAAAGGATTTTCTTGCCTTTCATGAGAAATGATCTCGCCTCTCTCTCTTCGTCTCCCGATCCCGCTTGTCATCCTCTGAAGCGGGATGCTCCTTGAATGTGATGTTCGCATCCTCAAGGGTCGAGGAGGAAATTCTTGTCTCAAACCTGTCTCGTCCTCGCTCTCGCCTCTTCCTTATAAAACTGTGAGTCAGAAGCTGAGTCGCTGTCGGTCTCTCATTTTGATCTCTGGAATAAAGTTAATCGAAAAGAACGTAAACCATACTGAAAAAGGGAAGCATTTGAAAAGTAATTGATACCGCTACAAAAAAAATATTGACATTTCTACTGTTGATGGTATTTCAGGTGGTCTGACCTCAAGAGCATCGACTCAAACCTTACTCAAGACCAGGATGAATGAGGAAACATCGAACCAGGCTAGGTAAGTACTGTTTAACTGTGTAGCCGTAGTAGAAAGTAATTTAGGAAAACGTTCCCAAAGAGTATCCACACCATACCTTCAGCCAATCCATAATTTCAGCTGATTTTGAGTCTTCGTTTTTAATTCTTCAGGAAATAACAGATGCCTGTTTTTTGTCATAAACCAATCTAACAGTTATTAGGATTTGAAACTTTGCATGGTGGAGATTAAATCTTGTATGGTTTGCAGTATACTCTACGTAAATGAAACCTCTCCTCGAGTTGTGATGGACTGGGAAGATCCAATGGTGTAACAAATCAACATTTAGGTCTGTATGCACTTATTAATTAAATTTGGTATAAAAAGTTGCATCCCCTTAGGCTGATCTCTCTCCTACCACTTCCCAGGTTGTATCGTAAACTTGGGTGTGATCCCTGGCTATACAGCAGTTAAAGGTTGTATGGCTTCTGACTGGCACCCCAACAAAGATAGGGAGACCGCCAACATAGGGCTAGATAGCTCAGTTGGTAGAACGAAGGCACATTAATCCGGAGGTCGCAGGTTCACGTCCCGCTCTCGTCAATTTTTGTTGTTGTCACCCCCCAAATGAAGTAAAGTGATGCTAACCTTGTCAGGCAGGCGTTGACGAACTCTCTGGCCTGGCGAGAGAACTTTTCGGGCAGCTGTGGTATAGGTCCTCCTGATCCTATGGCAAAGATGGCCGACATCGGCTGCATCTCTGACCACGGTGGCTTTCTCAGAGCCATCTCGAAGACGGTGCATCCGACGCTCCTGAGAGGTGAATAAGAAAGACATCTTAAAACACAGGAGAAGATAATAATAATAATAATAATAATAGTGGATTCTGATTAAGCGCTCATATCTGTTACTCAGTGACGCTCAAGGCGCTTCAACATTGAGTATTTTCCAGCAAGGTATTTTGGGGGTGAAAGGTGAATAAGAAAGACATCTTAAAACACAGAAGAAGATAATAATAATAATAATAATAATAATGGTGGATTCTGATTTAGCGCTCATATCCGTTACTCAGTGACGCTCAAGGCGCTTAAACATCAAGTATTTTCCAGCAAGGTAATTTGGGGCTATGTTTGAAGTATGAGACTGACTCCCGTACATAGCACCATGTAATGGTTTACAAGGTGCTGTGGCGCAATTTGCTGCCAATCAAACCAGGAACACCGGGGCTAACCACTTCTCTTTTGTCGATAAGTGCACTGGGTTCTTTTACGTGCATTACACAACACACGGAACCAACAGCTTTACATCCCATCCGAAGGACAAAGCAATCAAGGTTAAGTGTCTTGCTTAAGGACACAAGTGTCACGACTGGGATTCAAACCCACACTCTGCTGATCAGAAACACCAGAGCTTGAGTCCGGTGCTCTTAGCCTATTTCAGAAGATCTGACGCTTTTGCACTGACACAGCGATAAAACTCTCCAGTGTTATTATCATAAAACTAAAACAGAACCTCTGGCACTCACCATATGTCCGATTTCTTGCCGTGACCCGTCTCCATAATAACCTCTGGTGCCATCCAGTATGGTGTGCCCCGCATGGACTTCAGCAGATTCTGGCTCTGACTGATGTTGATGCAAAGCCTCTTAGCACAGCCGAAATCAATTAACTTGATCACCCCATTGGACATCAACATGATGTTGGCACCTTTAATGTCCCTGTACAAAATACAGACAGGATAAACATATAAATTAAACGCATTATACAGGATTGATTACGAGAAGAAAAAAAATCAGTTTAATTTTAGTCTAAAAACTGACCGATTATGAAGTTCATACTAGAACCAATTTTTCTGTGAAATTTTGCCTCTGAAATGAAATCACATTCAAGAAAACTGTGCCTGAAAACCTGTAAATAACTGCAATCAGCTGATTTCGGTGGTTACAACAAAAGTTTAGGACAATATGTTTACATGCTGAAAACTGTGCATGGTTTTTCAATAATTTCTCCTGACTCACACAATGGATAATGCCCAAATGTTCACTTTTATTTCGTGTATATGGTTGATCACCCAACACATGACCACTGACTGCAACTTTTTTGTCAGCCCAACCAAGTCTTTATAATACCTTTAATACAGAGGGAACTTTGCATGCTGACAGTTTTACCAAGTATAACATCCACCTGTGCTTACATGATAGAGTGATTGCTGGCATTTACCTGTGAATGACGTCTTTAGAATGAAGATACTCCGTTCCCTGTAGAATCTGTTTTGTGTAACGGCAGAAGACAGGTTCTTCCAGAGCCCCAAAGCGGGCCAGAAGGGATGCGATTGAGCCACCAGGGATGAACTGCATGAAGATGTTGACTGTGTTACCCTCGAGGGAAACACCCAAGAACCTGAGATATCAAGACACAAATAATCCAAATAATATTCTTTAACCCCCGATGCAAATTTAACATCCATTAAACTGATTTGGGTTTGATCAAAGAAAAAATTAGTGGAGCGGGACTTGAACCAACGACCTCCGTATTAACGTACCGGCGCTCTACCAACTGAGCTATCCAGCCCTATGTTGGCGGTCTCCCTATTAGTCAATATCTTTGTTCGGGGGTGCCAGTCAGAAGCCATTCAACTGTTAGCTGCCGTGTAGCCAGGGATCACACCCAAGTTAACGATACAACCTGGGAAGCGGCAGCCATGGGATCACCCTAAGGGACCCTCTATTAAACTGCTGAGGGAACCTGCTGCTAAAACATAGGATTCGAACTGCCTCTAGCTACCAGGCAATCTTGGTGGTCTAGTGGTAAGACATCTGCTCTAGAATGGCAAAGGTCGTGGGTTTGAATCCCACCCGAGGAATTTTTTTCACAGGAACTCGGGAAAGTATTAAGTATATAGTCCTTTACACACACTTGGTTCTTGCATCTATGTAGCACTTTATCACACCCCCAGGGGTGTTTCAAAGCACTCATTATTTGTCTTTCAACAGGATAAGCAGAGCTGTGTTTTGAATCATGAAACCCATTTATGTAGCACCTTCTAATGGTTTACAAGGTGCTTTGGCACATTCAGCAGCCACTGCCAGAAACACCGGGGCAAACCCCTTCTTTTCCTGATAAGTGTAACTGGGTTATTTTACGTGCATTACACAACAACACACGGGACCAATGGCTTTACGTCTCATCCGAAGGATGAGCAATAATGGTAGGAGTCTTGCTTAAGGACACAAGTGTCACTCGAACCCACACTCTGCTGATAAAAAAGCTTGAGTCCAGTGCACTTGACCCCTCGGCCTCGACACGCCATGCCTTGTGGGTTTCGTGTACTCACCCGACAATATTCCTATGTCTGAGCGTCTTGAGAAGCTCAACCTCCTCCTGGAGTTTCTCGTACTGTTGTCTTGACTTATGTTTATTGTCTTTATCGCTAAGTTGCACCTGCTTAACGGCAATGAGCTGGCCAGTGTTGGTGAGACCACAGTACACCTAAAACAAACACAATTAACACATCATTATTCCTTAATACCTGTTGGCAATTTGGATTTTTTATAAGAAACTTTCAGAATCCATTCGATTTCATCGGGCAGGGACACATACCGTCAACTTTCTTTACCCCCAAATTGTTCACATTCCTCTCACTGGGTTTCCCTTGGTTAGATACTAGATGTAGTTCGAACCAGAAAATTATCAGCAGTTTGTCTCAAAAAGAGAAAGTGCCAGGCACAGCAAGACTTTGTACTAGGTTTTGCAATTTCCAATGGCACCGCTGAGAAAATGAAAAATATAAATTCAATCCTCTGTACCCAATTTCATGGCTCTGCTTACTGCAGAATTCAGACATTACGGCCCATGGAATCACGTGCTTGACAGGGTGCAATAAGCACAGAAATTAGGAAAACAAAATTATGTTCAATTGTTGACTTTCAGTCTGAAAAATACCTTTTGTAGTAATGGAGTAAACTTAGTACCCCAAAAAGACAGATAAGATAAATCTTCTCTCAAAGATGTCTTAGTGCATGAAATTGGTGACAATTTCATGGCTCTGAGATTACGGCAAATGGAATCACACGCTTGACAGGGTGCAATAAGCACAGAAATCGGGAAAACAAAATTATGTTCAATTGTTGACTTTCAGTCTGAAAAATGCCTCAATAGTAATGGAGTAAACTTAATACCCCAAAAAGACAGATAAGATAAATCTTCTCTCACAGATGTCTTAGTGCATTTAAATGCAAATTGTCTGGACTCTGGAAGTTTTTTTTTCTCATTTTGTTTTTGGTCTTGTGCAAAAAATTTCTGGTCCAGTAAACATTTTGCGGTCTTGTGGATTTTTCGAGCCCCGCTGTAGTTTGCCCCAAAAGAGAAAGTGCCTGGCACAGCAAGACTTGTTTTGTAATTTTTCAATGGCACACAGCTGAGAAAGCAATTTCAGACCTTCCTCTCATCCATTTTACCTTCTTTTCTTAGCTTTTGAATAATTAAAATCCCATGAAATTTCTCACCACTCCGAAAGCTCCTTTTCCGAGAATGTTTCCCTTCTTCCAGTGGAGTAATTCCCCCTCGGACTCCGAGAAGTTCGTGCTTGAGCTCTGGCTACGCTCACTGCTAAGACCACTTGAATGAGTGTTGTGCAACTGAAAGTATTTATATAAAAAAACAGTATTAATTTTTGTCTGCCTGACAATATATATAGCACAAGTGTATATTATTTTGGCATTCTTCCCTGGTGGTTTCTTCCCTGCCTTTCACCTCGGTTGGAATTGCGTATCGTGAATTGAGTTTTCAGTCCAGGGGCCGATTTCACAAAGAGCTAAGATTGATCGTAACTGCAAATCAATCGTAGTTGCTTAGTAAAGTGTGATGTCACAATGTAAATCACTATGGTGATACTGACAATTTGTCTTATGATGGATTTTATTGCTTTGTGAAATCGACCCCAGACCTGAATGTGTGGGTTGTGGGATTTTTTGTCCCAAATCAAAAACTGACACTGTTCAATTTTCTTCATCATCTTCTCTACAAAGGTATATTCAGGTTTATGGGTCACAGTGCTACATTAAAAGGAAAAGCTCCATCAAGATTTTCTGAGTTTTGCCACAAAAACTCAAAACTCTGAAACTATGCATCCTTTTCACCAGTGGGTATGTTTACATTGAATTACTTTGGTCATTAAACTTAATGGCAGTCATCAGCCCTACTGGTATGGCATGATCCAATTAAGTCCATTGTTTGGAAAAGCAATTCAATGGAGACAACAGGTGTGAGCTGTCAGATGAAAAGGATGTTTTATTCTAGCCTCTTTCTTTAGTGGAGCTTTCCCGTAATGAGTCACTTTTCATTACCAGAAAAACAAATTATAATAACACTCCCTGGGAGTATAGTTTAAAGCCTGTCCTGCTAAATATGTAGCGCACCGAACTATTAAATCAATCACAAGAACCATCTTTGCCCTCACAGGTACCCATTTACCCCTCCTGGGGTAAAAAGAGAAGCAATTATAGTTAAGTGTCTTGCTCAAGGACACAAGTGTCATGACTGTGATTCAAACACACACCCTGATAACTTAAGCTCGGATAATACTTGCTGCGAATGCGAATGAGATGCAAATTTTGAGGTCACAAATTCGCAACGAACGATTCAAAAGAGTTGAGCCGTTGGCAACTCCTGCGAAACATACACAGCAAAAACAGAGCTGTGACCTAAAATTTGTTTCACATGAAGCATTCCCAGAAAATCTAAACCAGGCTTAAGCCACCAGAACTTGAGTCAGATGCACTATCCACTCAGCCACACCATGCCACAATAACGTGATAAATTACAGAGCGATGTAAGTAGAGAAAGATCAATTTTACCTCATTGGTATCGGACATAAACGTCCTGAAGGCTGAGAAAGGTCTTGAAGAAGCTTCGCTAAACTCGGACCCAGCGAGACTTTGGTTCAACCAGTCCGAAGACTCAGGTTCTAAAGCGGCAGAGTCAAGATCCCCTTCTCTGGACAGTGGTCGATTTGGCGACGGGAACTCAAAATGACCGTCACCATTCTGCGAGAGTAGTGTGTTGAACTCTTGGATGGCACTCATGGAAACACTCTGAACGTGTTCCGTTAGAATCTGCTCCTTGTCACGCACGGCCTCATCGACGTCGTCGTCATCATCCTCGATGTCGATAGGATCGTTAAGAAAGACTTCCGAGCCCTCCGAGATATTGCTTTTCTTGCGCTGAGATGAAGACGCAGTTGAAGGCTCAAATTCCTGACGTAACCCCAGCTTGTCTTGTCTAAAATTTCAACCGGGTAAGAGAAAAACATAAATCAGGTAACAGACCAAAACAACAAAAAGTAAAAAGATACAAAGTCAGTGTGAAGTCCCACCTATCTGTACGGATAAAAACTAAATATTTATTTATTTATTTATTCATTCCCGCTTAAAAATTAAGAAATAAGTAAAATAAAAAAAATTGTACAGTAGACTTTGAGTAACTATCACACCAAACATTACAAAACCAAGAGAACACTTGTATGGTAATACATTAAAACAAACAGCAGCCTGGGGACTGCCCAAAAGCCGTGTATATCACTACCTAAAAGAGCAATCCTTGTTTTTAACAAGGAACATTTACCAACACAAAAACTTCAAAAGCAGAAAACGATTTTTAGTCATGAAGAAACGAACGTATTTGTTTCTGTCACCATCAACGAAGATCCATGGCAACGAAAGTCTTACATCACTTACCCATTCTCATCACCAAGGTGGTTCTTGTTCATAACCTCCGGCATCGAGAACCCTCTCCTCCTTGTCGGTGATTCTTTGGATGATGACGGCGGACTGAAGTTTTTATCGGGAAGTCGACTTTTCAAGGGAGAGACCATGTCTTCGACCTTATTGCTCTGACCTCTCCACTTTGGTCTCAAGATCTTGCTGTGGTCTTCCTCAAGGAGAGCGGCGTCCTGACACTCTGCAAAATCCTTCCAAGAACCCTTAACTTTTACGATCTTCTTGGCATCTGCTGCACCCTCTTCGTCAGCAAGTTTCTTTTTCTCTGCTACTTTAGTTGGAGGCTCACTGTGCCTTCTCTTTATGCTTCCCCGTGGGACCCTGGTAAGCTCAGAGATGGTAATATTGGTCTTTGAAGGAAGTGGTGGCTTGTGAGAGATTTTCTCTGTGGCTGGGTCTCCCTCCATTTGGTGGAGTTCTGAGGGTATATCAACAGGTTCGTTCACAGGCTTCTCTTGATGGGTAGAAGGGTCACCTGTATCAGCATTTGTTTCTGCATTCTCATTTGTTTCATGATCGCGTATCCTGAACACTTTAAGAAACTCTGGATTAGTTTCGTATGAGGATATATCTTCACCTGCTCCATAACTAGCATCACTTCTCTCTGTTTGACTACCTGACGTTCCTGAGGTGATAACTCTGGGGGTAGTGGTATCACTTTCCATTTTCTCCCCAGCAATTATTTTTTCAAGAGGGATGTCTTGCTGACACGACTCTTCTGAGCTAGGAGTAGTCTTTTCGGGTAATACTTTTTCAGGTTTGTCTTTAAGTTGATTTGGGGAAGCTGTTTTGACCGAAGCTCTGATCTGCTCTACCCTGCTGTAAGAAGGTTCTCCACGAGGACCAACTGTTCCATCTTCAAACCTGTCCACACTCTCCTTCTCAAAATTAAATTTCTTTTTAAGGTTGGCCCGGTTCTGGTCATTCTCAGAGGAGCAGTCACTCTTTAGAGAGTCACCAAACTGTTTGATTGCACCCATGGTGTCTGGGATGAAGTGAGGCGTATCAACCTCCAAGGGACTCATGATATTTGCGATGTCTTTGATCACATTGGGGCTTAACGGATGAAGCCTGCATAGTTCATTCAGCATGAGGGTGTTGTGCGGGCTAAGCATCACACCCTTGTTGACAGCAGGCGTGGAATCCGTCTCCGACGACGAGTCTGAGGAGCTGTCAAAAGCAGAGCGGTCATGAATGATTATATCTGATGTTTCGTTTTTCTCTGTCTGGATGTGCCAACCCTGCCCTGTGATGAATGCTTTTGTACTCGAGTCAGATTCGCTGAGCAGGTGTAACTTGCCCTGTTTTGAAGTGTTCCTTGCTTTTGCCTTCCCACCTGTTTTGGTCTTTGCCTTCTTTTGCAAACTGATTGCATCTGCATCTTGCTTCTTCTTAAGGCGGGATTTTCCTCCGCTTCCGAGCTTGCCTACTTTTCCTCCACTTCCTGGTCTCCCATTCTTCCCTCTACCTTTCTGGGAACTCTGCCCAATAATGGCTATTTTCCTCAGACTTCCCTTGACTGCCGGTTTTCTAGGTGTCTCTTTACTGCTGACAATCCGTCTCTGGGATTTAGAATACGTACCAGGTCTTACAGAGTTTGGACAGCTACTGGTTGAAGTGACCTTGTCTCTTGGTTTCCAGGGAATTGGGGAGGGTTCCTTTTGAAGTTGGATCATTTTTATACACTCCATGATATCCGTGATGACTGGCGTGTGCTCTTTGATGACTCTCGGGTCTCGAGGAGTTTCGAAAGAAGAATCACTACGCGGTGATACCTCTGGTGATTTGAACTTAGACCAGTGAAATTTTGTTGCTTTTGGATTAGGGAGATGAGGGCTCTTGGGGCTTAGCGAATCTTTCATCTCTTCTGACACTTCATTCACAACAGTTTCTCTGTCATTTTTTGCAAGCACCTCTGATGGCTTTTTGTTTTGTTCTTTGGACTTCAAATCCGAGACTGATTTGCCAACGGCCTTGATGGCAGACCTCGCTTGTCCTCTCCCTGGCGTGTTCCCGGGATCTTTTGATTGCTTTCTTGACTGAGTTTTCCCAGCTGGGACATGCCTACTTGGTGGCACTTTCTTTGCTGCCACTTTCTTCTCATCGCTAACAGGGATTTCCTTAAATTGAAGTTTCACTGCATCTTCAGACAAAGACAGTTTAACCTCCTCTTTGTTTTCACCTTTTTCTTCGTCAGAGACGAAGACAACCTCTTCATAAACCTCTTCAACGCTCTCTGCATAGTCTGATTTTATACTTCCTTCTGATTGAGGTTCTGCCATTTTTGAACTTCCTTTCAGCCCTTTGATATCTTTCTCTCTTAAGAGATGTTTAGCGACTTTGGTATCAGTAATTGCTGATTTCTTGATAATGTCTGGTATAAAACTCTTTCTTTTAGCTTTCCCAGAACCAACCACTGGAGATTTGGTCACAGAATTTACCTTTTTCACGTCTTCTTGCATCTGTTTACTTTGTGCTCTCTCATTACTGACATTTATTTTTTCGATCAGTTCCTCCAACTCTAAGCCAACCCCTTCATCTGATGAAACGGTCCATTTTGTGTTTGGAGAGAGTTTAGCACCATGATTAACATTCCTTATATCAGTCTTGATCAAGCTATTTCCCGACCCGAAACTTTTTGAGAGGGAAGGTCCTCCCTTGGAGGCCTGAATCCTCGGTGAGGCTTTTTCAGCCGACCCTGCTGGTGATTTGGAACCCTGATTATATCCAGGCCTCGGACTGACCTTTGGCATCTCACTTGAAGCAGAGAGTAAGTCCATTTTATGGTCACTGGTGTCTGCTGTGACGATTTGCTTTTCTGTTAATGCCTGCGATTTACCCTGTTTCTTTTCTTGGTCTGAGTTTTTCATCGTCCTCTTCGTAGACTCTCCCTTTGAGGTATACACTTTATTGTCTTTCTGCATAGCTTCGACAGATTTTCTAGTGACACTGAATTCGGCGTCTGATTTGTCTTTTACGGATTTGGAATCAGTTCTCTTCTTAGTAGAACTTTGACCACTCAGTCTCCCAAAAAGTAGTTTTGATTCTTGATTCCCAGATCTCTCTCTACTTGTCCTTTCATTCTCAGAGCTACTCCAGGAATTGACCTGACTATTGTCCACACAGCCTACATTAAGAGATGTTGGCTTTTCTTCTCGACTTGTTTGTCTTGAAGGCGTTTTGCTGTTTTCAGAGCTTAGTGAAGATTTTGTATTTGAGTTCAGTCGGGCAGAGTTGGATCCTTGTATAAGTTTGGCATCCTTGGCTTCATGACCTGATACAGGATTTTTGCCACCAACTTGTTGTTCTCCAAGCACATTGGAATCAACTGCCATTTTCTGTTTGAGTTTACTTGCGTTAGCAAACTGTGTAACTCTCTCATTCTGGTTTTCAGCTGCTGTTTCATGTTTCTTTCCATTATCAGCCTTTTCTGTTTTACCCTGTTTCACAGAGCTGCCATGCAACAGTTGCAGCTTTTCCTGAGTGTTTGACTCGACCTCCTTTTGCACAGCAGCAACGTTATTATCCAACTTCCCTTTTTCAAGACTTCCTTGTCTTTCAATACTACTTCCCGATGAAGTACCTGAGCTTCTTGGATTTGTTCTTGATGTCTTATTATCCAAACCAAGCATAGAATTCCGTGAGATAGTCTTTCGCTTGCCCTTCTCAACTGCTATTTGCTGTTTTCCTTCAGATGTATGCAGCTGTTGTTTTTCCAGTGGAACATGACAACTATTAGTGTTCGGTACAACTGACGTTACAGCAGAATGAAGATTGATTTGAGTTGTTGCACTTGTGGGTATTGTCTTTGCTCTGCTTTCCTTTCTACTTTCCGCAGACTTCGTGTCTTCCCTAATCGTCGTCGCCGACGGCGTCATTTTCACACCAAGACGATTCTTCACAGGGTTCTTCACAAGATGCATGTCACCGTCGAAACGCAACAGGGGACTCGGTGTCGAGAATGTGCTCGCCGACGACGAGGAGATACTGTTTGACCCTTGACCCGAGTCTGTAGATACCTCTTTCTGCGGACTAATGCGTGTCGTTTCAATGCGGAATGTCTTCAGAGGATCCAAGATGGATTTTGCCCTGCTTAGCATTAGCTGTCCGCTGGGATTACACTCCCCTTTAATGTCCAGATTGTGCATACTTCCACTTAGACTCTGAAGAACCTGCTCCTTGTTTGATTGCTCGTCTTCATCATCGAATTCGAAAATAGTTTCTTGGACGTTTTCAGAGTAGTGGGAGGGAGAGAGAGGAATGACATGACGAGAGGATGGGTTGAAGAGATGAATGGTGTCCAGCATGGGGCTTGGAGTGCTCAGACGAAGATGCATTTGTTCTGTTGTGGAGTGGAAGAAAAGAAATTGGAATCAGTAAAGGATTGGGTCATACTTTGGTAATGACCTCAAAAAAGAAAGTGTGTACATTTTGACCGAAAGCATTTTTGTTTATAAAGCTGGTAGATGTAAAGACAGTGAGCATCTTCACTCGCCAAAATGTAGATGGATTCAACGTTCTTGATTAATACCATGACATTTTTTGCTAATTGCTCAACTTTCACGAGTGACCTTTATTGTAACTTTCCTGACAATTTTGCTTGTAAATCAGCATTACATTGACATAAACCAAACGATGACCCTACATTTAAGAGTCTGAAATTATTTATTTATTAAGCACCATGAAGAGTTACAAAAGACAGTCAATACTAAGAAGGCATAAGATCGGACTGAATAAACCTCAACCTCCTTCCCAGTAGTGTACGACCTGACCGTGCCAGTTTTTTGTCTTTCCCACATTGCCTTGCTCGATCGTAACCCCTGGAAGTGTGACTTTGAAATATCCAAATATGTTGGATATTCCTGTGGTTGATCCATTTGATTAGAGACTATGCAGGGCGAGCTGTCAAAAGACGCATCAAGTCATTGAGCAACTGACCCCTCTCATTCTTTTTCGATCTTGAGATACGTCTAACTGTATGCAGTTTAGGGTGACCAGGTAAAAACATGAGTTAGTTAAAGTGGATAGCGTCAAAATAAGTGCATTTTTACACGAGCGTACTAAGCTTAAATTCTTTTTAAAGCATGCACGCAGACCATTCATTTTTGGTAAGCCAATCAGCGTTGATTTTCAGTGTTTCCCTTCTGGCGGTTAGTGACGAGAGGTATCGATACGGCACGCTGCCCATGGTAGCGAGGCTGCATAAACCTTGAGTGGTGGGTAACCCGACTGTTCATACCTAGATTTAGTGGATATATCTGCATGTTTGATCTCACTGGAGGTCTCTTAGGAGGCGAGTTACCAGATTCTTCATCCCCACTAGTATTACTACTATAGTTGCTTAACGTTCTCTGGAACTTACGACCTGAAAATAACGAAACAAATCATTGCATTGAGATTTTCATTCTCATTCCACAATGCTCCTTTCAAATTTTTTTTAAGCGGGAAGTAGCTGTTGATGTTTAATTGCATAACACACGATGTCATCTAGTAAGGAAAGATCTGAAATGCCAAACACCTACAGAGCACCACAAGTATTTGAATTTAGGAAATAAAGACGAAAACTCTGGACATTTATTGGCCAATTTCAATAGTTTTTGGACTAGATGAAAGGGAATTCAAGAAGTGAGACAGTTGTTAATACTTATTTGGCTGTAAAACAACATCTCCACGGTGATAATGGAGTTTTGTAAAGATGGCCTTTGAATAAAAGCTTTTTGTTGTATAAGAATGTGTGCTTCATACTTAAGTGGTCAAACAATTCAGTTACAAGTTTTATTAAGGAAGACCTATAGTCTAACTGTCCTATGTATACATCGCGGTATACAAGAACGTTAAAGACACCACCGTGGAGTAGAGGATTTCACTGTTCCAAAGTATGCATAGAATGAGTGTAACGACTAGTTATAAAAGATCTAGACGTTGTATACACTCGGCATGAAGGGAAGAAAAATAAAAAAATATACGAAGCTAAGTTTTGGTCATTTAATGAAAAGTGTTGTGTAGAGGAGGCACAAGGAGGAGAAGAAGAAAAAAAAAAAAGGGGGTGGGTATAAGGGGACGCTGCAACAAAAGAGTTTTTAACAACACCACTCCAGTTTCATAAAAGAAAAAACTTGGTGCTTTTTTTCATACCTCCTTTACCACTGGTGAGTTTTGTCACCCTAGCATACACACTAAGAAGCATTTAAGCCTGATATGAGAACAAAGGCTAGTTGTTGCAACTTATTAAACAAAATGGTGTTATTGCAAACTTTACTTTCAAAATTTTACAACAATTGATCATGCACTCATTTCTATTATAAAGAAACACAAATGACAGACCTTTTTTAATGTACTCAATGCACACCCCAGTGAGATCGTGCACACTTGGGTTTGACCCCCTCCTTCCCGCTGATAGTCTCCTCTCTGCAGTTGGTGGTGTGGGGTTGATCGAGGCATCCAGTTTTTCATGACTTCGTCGCCGTTCCAAATATGGGTTAATCGGGCCGGTAACTAACCTCTGAAACCTGGAAATGGAGATGAGAAATTGACTAGTCAACTGCAGAATATTTCTTCCCAAAAAAATAATGAATGAAATGCTGACAAAATATGTCATATTGAATGAATGACTTTGCTACCACCATTTTTATTATGTTGGTAGGTCACTGCATCACACAGGTGCATATCTGCTACACGCCCAAAATTTACGGTACTTCCAGCTTCAAAGCTGGCAACTGCTCGTACCAAAAATCTCTCATTTCATCGTTCAAAAGCAAACTCTAAAAAGACCTACAAAGAGCACTAACACCATGTCCACTTGTATAAATTTTCTTGCATAAATCATCAAAGAAATCTACGAAATGAAACTTGCTTCTGGAAATCAGCGAAGCCAGTAGAATCTTTTAACTCTAAAAAGACCTAAAAAGAGCACTTACATCAAGTCCACTTATATAAACTTTCTTGCATAAATCATAAAAGAAATCACCGAAATGAAACTTGTATGCGCTTCTGGAAATCAACGGAGCCAGTTTGGGTAAAGAGGGCATGGCTTACAGTAGAATTACATCACACTTATGAACAGGATTCAGTGTAACCTATCACGTGTGGCCAGTCATTAACCTCTTAAAGCATGGATCTAAGTTTCATAGTCCTACCTCATGTCTTGAAGATTTTCGTCCAGGTCCAGTCCAACGACAGTCACAGGAACCTGGGGAACATCAGACGTTGCCTTGGATACAGGATCCGCTGGGAGAAGAGCAATCGTTAAATCAATGTTTGATCATTTCTGAGGGTTGGTGTCCGTTCGCGAACGCTGCAGCCAGCGATGCGGTTGGTACCCACCGTCACCTCGCGAAGCGTGAATGGATTCGACTTTCTTGTGAAAATACCGTGTCAGTTTTGTTGCTGCTTTCTCAACAAGTTGACACTGCATTCAGCTGAAACTTTCACTTGTAGATTTCTTTACTAATTTGTCTATAAATCAGCTTTATGTTTACATAAACCAATCTATGACTCAACCTTAAAGTTTTTGATCGTACATTGTGAATCGTGTACATGAATGTTAATAACCTTTGTGTTTTCACAGAAAATAACTGTTACACTTACAGTGTCTTTGGCCAAGCTTTGCGTGTGCTCTTGTTCTCTGTTGTCTCAACTTTGCGTCACCCTCACTCCCTGGAATTGTGTTCGTCCGTGGACGCCCTCCAAATAATGACCTTTACAAAATTATACAAAACATGATTCATATTACCAGCCTGTACTTTGTTTCTTTGTTTGGTTTTTGTTTTAGGGGCAAAGCCATTTCATTTTGCAGAGGACAATTCCATTGGAAAATCTTAAAGACCGGAGAAAGATTAAAAAGTAGTGCCAAGACCTGGGGCCGATTTCACAAAGAGCTAAGATTGATCGTAACTGCAAATCAATCGTAGTTGCTTAGTAAAGTGTGATGTCACAATGTAAATCACTATGGTGATACTGACACTTTGTCTTACGATGGATTTTATTGCTTTGTGAAATCGACTCCTGGGGCTGCATAGGCCATGGGGCTCAGCGGCATACAGGTATGTAATAAAATAACATGCACCAAGTTGGGTATGTTTTAGAAATAAATCAACCGTGAACAAAGATATTGACTAATAGGGAGACCGCCAACATAAGGGCTAGATAGCTCAGTTGGTAGAACGCCAGCACGTTAATCTAGAGGTCGCAGGTTCAAGTCCCGCTGTAGTCAATTTGTCTTTGTTCAACCGAAAAGGTTTTAAAAGTTACCCCGTCAGTTTAAATTGTGGTTTATTACTTGATACAAAAATATATCAGAAGGAACATGATATCAACAGCACAACAAACCTGGCAGCAGGTTTCTTGGTCTTTTCAGGGGAGTTTCCCGGTGATGGTCCGGAAGGATACTCCAAGACTCTTGGGGTCTTAGGAGGAATAGGAAGTTTCACAGATGACGGAGTCCCGTTCCTTGAGGAAGCTCGAGGAAGACCAAGCTTCCGTGGCATTGAGCTCGGAGTGAAGCGACCGCTCTCCATTTCTCTTAACATCTGCTCCTCAGCCAGCACTGCTTTGTGAGCTTCAGTCATCTTACGAATTATACGTTCTTAAATTAAAGAAGACGCAACAAATAATTTTATCGAGTTTGAGATTCATCGGATAAAGTGCAGCCTGTTGATGTCAGGTCGCAGCGGGACATCGGTTCCTTTACTTTTTTTACCGTTGTTAAAAATGATGCAAAGCTCATCTCTGACACAAGAATTTCGTTGCAGACCCTACTTGATACCTTCCATAACAACAATTACTTTTCTTTATCTCAACACATCTTTCCTTTCCTCTTTTGAATTTTGCGTCTTCAGCTCTCAAGGTCAGTGATACGGACTTAAAGAATAGCCTAGTGTGTTCATTGAGATAATAGAAGTTATTTTTAAAACATTGCTCATAACTACATCCAATTTCAAAATGATGATGTAAATTTTATGTACTTTCAAAAACAAGCTTTAAAGTTGCATGGCCCGACTTTTGCCAAAAATATATATATTTTTTTTATTGCGTAAAAATCGACAAAAAATCGGACCAAGCATCTTTAAGGCTTCTCCTATTTATTTATTTATTTCATCTTATTGACAAGGGTACCCCCATCATTTTTTAATAAACTGCTCTCCCTGGGGACCCTGGAACTGACTTTTATTTGTCTGTAGTTTATTTACTTTCTGGTGTGGAGTTGATAGACGTCACAGGTCTTGGAGTAACTCCCACGGAATCATTGGTACTTCTGTCATCATACGTCCCTCGACTCTCTGCCATGCGGGAGGGGGGTTTGACTGGAGTTAGCACCATATCACGCTTAGCTTGAGTGGCCTCTGTCCAGGCGTCTGTGTAAAAACAAAATTGTCAACTTTATCATATCTTGACCGCCGAGTGAAGGAGCAACACTGAGCTGTCAAATCATCTCTACGGGTAAGATTATCGTTTGGTTGTTGTCAGCGAAAATGCTTGTTTGTAAGCAAAACTATAAAGAAGGATACAACAAAAGTCTCCTGCCGTCGATTTCACCAAACTCTTCCTTACTTAGGATTAATCTTAGGACTTAGGACGAGTCCCAGCCTTGCACTGTAACATGTAAACCTTAAGATTGATCCTAAGTTAGGACTAGTTACTCGTCCGAACTCGAGATAGGATTAATCCTAGCGTTTCGTGAAAATCGGCTGCTGAGGAAGTTTCAGCTGAATAGTGTCTGCTTGCTGAGAAAACGGCAAAAAACTATCGCCGTAAAAAACTGCCTGCTGAAATAAGCAGCTATATGAAATTGGGTGCAGAACTTGAGTTTGGTGCAAAGACTGCCCCGCCACCACACTCAACAAAATATCAAAATACAGCGGTACACCTGCACATGATATCCAGTGCAGTTATCTCGCAAGAAATCACTCTCCTGAGGAAAGAAGTAACGTACCTCTCAGAGTATGTTTAAGTTTCTTCGTCTTGGCCACATCCAAAGGAGTGTTCCCGCTGTCATCGACTAAAGTTACATCAGCGCCATGATCAAGCAATTTGGTGGCTGCTTGTAGCTGACCAGAATAAGCCTGAAAAA
This sequence comes from Pisaster brevispinus, assembly GCA_023634235.1. Lineage (NCBI taxonomy): Eukaryota > Metazoa > Echinodermata > Asteroidea > Forcipulatida > Asteriidae > Pisaster > Pisaster brevispinus. The sequence continues at coordinate 32,020,524 of JAMKCF010000001.1, forward strand.
AAAAAAACAACAAAGAACACTCCTCTAAGTTTACATCGTCGTGTCCGTGCAAAAACGTTGAATCTCCTAGCACTTACAATACACGTGAGTTTGAAATTGTAAAAACCTTGTTTCTCACTTAAAATAGCCCGGATGTAAACACTAAACAAGTACGCAAAACAATTTCTGTACACTGTTTGCCTGGTTTGGAGTTGTTAAACCACCAATTCTTCTCAGATTCACCTCTACTCAAAAGAGATTTACGCAGATGGTGTCACCGCAAACCTCACTTGGTTGTACTCCCACCACGCAAATACGAGTTTCAAATTCGACTCATTTGTAAGTAACAACAAAGCGATGCGAAACTTACTGAGACATGGAGAGGCGTTGATCCGGCATATCCTCTGGTGTTGACATCCACACCGTTCTCGAGCAACGCTATCAGTATCTCAACCTGTCCACTTTGAGATGCCGAGTGGATTGGCGCCAAGGATCTCCTATCCTTCATCTCCATGCCAATGGGCTTACTCATCAGGATCACGGCAATCTCCTCCGAGATCTTAGACTTGGAGGCGGCGGCAAAGTGAAGAGGGGTCCTTCCTTCAGAATCGGGGGTTGTCAGGTCGGCTCGATGGAGGAGCAGCTCTTTGACCACTGCCTCTGGGCTGTAGTTTTCTAGAACGGACCCAACTGGTGGAAGAACCATAGAAAGTGCCAATAACTATTTAGGTGTTTAGGTGATGTCACAAAGCAGATCACCATGGTGATACTGACAGCGCATCTTAAGATTAATCTTAGTGCTTTGTGAAATCGGCCCCAGGGCACTAGTATAAAGCATGTTGATACGTTATTGTAAAATGCGCTTAATAAGAACTAGTTCTTATTACTATTATTATGGTAACTTTTATGTACTCACTCTTTTCAAAGAGGTCGACGTCTCTGGTAACCAGGAGCAGCGGAGTGAAGCCGTCAGCATTTCGACAGTTAATGTCTAGCACCTTACTCTCATTCTGAAATCAACAAGTGTTCCAGTTATTATGATGTCGCCCGCAAGTGATCCAAACATTTCTTTAATTCAGAGAGTCATTTGACAGCTACATGCATTACTCAATTTTATACTTTCTTTTATCATTAATTCTGGTTGTGAAGCCAATGACTGTGAGAAATGTGGACTTAATCATTATACTAGCCAAGAACCCAACAGAGAGAAGACAAGGAAGGGAGTTCCAGAGTAAACCCACGCAATCAGAACGAGACTGAAAATTCAATCCACCTAGTGCCCCCGGTGGGATTTGAGGAACCAGGGTTCGATTTCACAAAGCACTAAGATTCATCTTGAGATGAGTTGTCAGTATTGCCTTAGTGATTTGTATTGTGACATCACTCTTTGCTTAGCAATCAAGAGTGACTCGCATTTTAGGTCAATCTTAGCTCTTTGTGAAACCGGCCCAAGGGTCCCAGAGAGGTGGAGAGCGAGAAAAGTGATCACTACACCAACCCGACCGCCCAGTTCCACTTGATACCTACCAATAATCGCTGCACGACCTCGATATTACCCTGCCACGCAGCTTGCAGCAGGTGGCGTGGTGTGCAGCCGATGCGTTCAACCGACTGCAGCAGTGCAGTCTGGATGCCTGGCTTGGCCACATCCAGGGCAGTCTCGTTGTCATAGTTGCGTATCGTGATGTCAGCACCATACTTGAGAAGAAGCTGAACTATCTTAAGGTGGCCATTTTTGGCAGCCCATAAGATGGGCGTGTTACCAGTGCGCTTCTCTTTAACGTCAATATTTACAATCTGCAATATACAAGGAAAAGCAAATATATATGCTAAATAATAAAAAATTAATAAATTCATGTAATCAACTAATCAATAATTAATTTACACCTGGTAACTTTTTCTTTGTTTACTCAAACATAAAAAAAAAAGTTTACCCAGTCAGTTTCCCTTGTGGTTTATACTTGAAATAAAAAGTTGCATCCCATTTAGGCGGTCCCACTCCTGCCGCTTCCCAGTTTGTATCGTAAACTTGGGTGTGATCCCTGGCTATACGGCAGTTACAGGTTACAGGCAATACGACAGTTACAACAGTTACAGGCTTCTGACAGGCGTCCCAAACAGTTATTGACCAAAAAGGGAGACTGCCAAAATAAAGGCTAGATACATGTAGCTCAGTTGGTGGAGCATTGGCAAGTTAGTACGCCGGTCGCAGGCTCAAATAGTGTTAAAATCAGGTTCATATCAGGTTCTTGACAATCAACAAATCAACCAATCAAATAAAATTTGAACGAACCTCATGACTCCTCCTGCGTAAAAAATTCTCCACGCGCTCAAAATCGCCGTCTCGAGCCGCCGTCAGGAACAGGTTCTCAACATCTTGTGCATGACCAGGGTTGAAGATTTGCATAGCAAAGTCGTGGTACGTCTTTAGCAGGCGCTTGTTCCGATGGGAACCGGTGGAGTTGGCACTGCTCACTGTGCTGCAGCTGTCGCTGGAGCTGGCTGACAGACGACCGCTGAGGGGCGCGGAGGAAGGAGTCCTCACACGGGCTAAACGAGAAATGAAATAAATATTAATTTTGTTTTTTTACCCTACACCGATGTGTGTTAGCACTGTATACTCAGTACTTTCCCGAGTTCTGTGAAAAGAATCACAGGCATATTACTCGGGTGGGATGAATATATACTCAGTTTGTTCTATCAGAGCTGGCGATACTTGCATTTTTGCTGTCAGGGAGATTTTGTACAACAATCAGGGAGGTTACGTTAAACCGGAAGTCGTTGGTTTAAATCCCGCTCATCTCAATTTTTTTCTTTGCTCAATTTCCCAAATTATATCAAATTTACCCAGTCAGTTATCCTTGTGGTTTATAACCCAATCGGGGAAACATTTAACATTCAACGCAACAGGGACAAAGTTTTCATAATCTGGGAGACTTTCAGCAGCCTCCGTCAAAAAGCCCCTTTTCTTAGCTATACGTGTAACTGGATTCTTTTAGTTGGCCTTTTACTGATTTTGTTGTTACTTCATTGTTTTTATATTAGTTTTAATCTTCTTTTGATTGTGTTAATTTTAATTGTATTTTGGGGGGTTTATTTTTAAAGTTATTTAATTGCTGTTACCTTCATTCATTTTAATGTGTGTAATAGCGCGTATGGGTATATTTTTATAGTGTATTTTCTTGTTTTGTTTTCTTATTAATATTTTATTGTTCAGCGCATGTGAACAAAATTATATTGGAATTTGCGCTATATAAATGAATAAATTATTATTATTATTATTATTACAAAACACATGGGATATACGCTGTGTAGCTTTACGTCCCATCCGAAGGATGAAGCAATGGTCAAGTGCCTTGTTTTAAAAGGACACAAGTGTCAAGACCGGGACACGAATCCACACTCTGCTGATCAGAAACACCAGAGCTTGAGTCCGGTGTGCTGGACCCCTCGGCCACGACACGCCAATAACACGTCCAGAAATAACGTCTATAAATTTATAGACTCTGAGACAAGCTGCCTCCTTGAAGGTCGAGACAATCACAACAGGTCGGTTTGAAAACTCTTTTCTGATCGATCCCAAGTACTTACAGGAATTTGTCCTCAGCAGGTCAGCAGACATGGTGACAAGCCTCCTCTGTGGTTACATCAGGAGAGTCTTGGACGGAGTGTTTCGATGGACGGACGGATGTTGCCATTGTGGAGATGTGGCATTTGACTGCTTAAACTTTCTGGAAGACCTGTCAGAAAAGAAATAAAATTTGAGTTGACAATTTGTGCAAATATATTTTATCTGCTGTTTCACTAATCAAATGATTAGGATCTGTGTGTATCTTTCATGAAGACCTGTCAGAAAAGAAATGAAATTTGAGTTGACAATTTGTGTAAATATATTTTATCTGCTATTCCACTAATCAAATTAAAGGATCTGTGTGTATCTTTCATGAAGACCTGTCAGAAAAGAAATGAAATTTTGATTTTTTTTTTTTTTTTTTTTCCTCCAATCAAATGATGATGATCTGTGAGTGTGAAATAGTGTACATAATGACAATTTTATAAGCATTTATGCTTTGTGAGAGTGTAAAATGTATACATGTACGTAGTACGTACAGTATGAATTTATTGTCTCTACTTGTAGCAGCATCACAGACTTGGGAATTTTGCTCAACAATCAGGCAGATCATGTTTCTAGAATTACATACAAAATACATCTGTAATAGCTTTTTTTATGGACAAAGTTTCTATAATCAGGGAGATTTCAAACTTTCTCTTCAGAACATGAATAGATTGGTTTATTTCCAGGGAACTCTCTAAAGAATCAGGGAGAGTTGGCAACTCTGGTATCACCACCAAGTGATAAATTGCCTTGGCCACACCCCCCCCCCCAATTTAATACAAACTGATGATATTTTGACAAAATACGTTAATGAATACCAGACGTGTATGGGAAATTAAACATAGGGCATTATCTTAATGCTAACAGTCCACACACAGCTTGCGAATATCCCATCACCCAACCATCTGATTCCAACCAAGTGTTCTCCGGCATTCTTCCACCCTTTGCTCAACTGAGCAAGATCTGTACATCGTACATGTACTTGGTACCACCAAGCCATAAATTAGCCCCAAAACAAACCATAAACATTTTTTTTAAACATTTTTTATATCAAACTGGTATGGGAGCCCAGACATATGGTTAGGGGTACTGAATATCAGCGTCAAACAGCCAACACACAGCTTGCTAATATCCCATCATCTGACCATCTCATTTGAACCTCTCCATCTTTTGTCCTCAATGCACTCTTCCGCACTTCGCTCCACTGAGCAAGCAGCCTTCACAATTATCACCCAGCAAGCAATTACCGCGAGAGGCAGGCTGTCTGATCTGAGTGGTATGGGAGATGGACACGTGGCTAGTTGAGTGCTGTCGACTGTAACGAGGTTGGGATTCCTTTGTTCGGGGAAGACACTGCAGTGGCATGAGGATGCCGCTCTCATTAGAGTCTTTGCACTTGATTTGCATTTTAATAGTATACTGGTAGGCTATACATTGTGAACATGTGTATACACACACCACAAACAATTCCTACCATATTAATGGTTGTTTACAATGAATGGATAATATCATTATACATTGTATGGGGCCTTTCAGTTAGAAAATTTAGATTTCTGTTTTTGTTTTTTATTGTTTTTTATTTTTTATTGTTTTGACCCATCCACCCACCCCAAATTTGATTTTTAAGTAGTGAATGGCTTCACAATATAATCTATACACTGAAGAACAAAGTAATGTCTCAAATGAACCAGATATTTTTGACAAAAGTTCTCCAACATCAGTAGTTTTCAACAAGTTTTTTTCTGGCTTAAACAAACAACTTTGTAGTTTATCAGGAATTAAATTGACGTTCTCTTGTGGCCAGCTGGGTACCTTTTCTTCTTCTTTTCAATGTTGATTTGTCTACTCTTTTTTTATACTGACTTGTGATTTTCAGTTATTTCTTGTGACCAACCCACCCACAAAAAAAAGAAAAAAAATCAATTTTTTGTTTTAACATCAATGACAATTCTGAATGGCCTCTAATTGCAAATAACTCTTCCAGAATCCTTTGATAAAGTACTGTATCTGTAGAAAAAAATAATTTTGGAAAACCAAAATATAATGTACATTGTACACTATGATACACAACTATATTGAGACAATCTATGGTAATTAAGTTGTGATGCAGTCAACACTGAAGTCATAAATATTTGCACACGTAGCGCATTCTCACCCGCTATCATGGTCAGATCCCAAAACTGGAAAATGTAATTGTTTCGATAAACTTCTTCTGTGTATTTGTAGTCCTACATATACACAAAATCTGTAGACGGATGTAGTACATTATGTGCTAACATTATTTCGTCCTAGACTTGCAATGTATTTTTATTTTATTTATTTTTTGAAAAAAAATGTTTAGATCAACAAAATTTCAGGTTTCAGGTTTGCATTTAATTCCACAGTATATTATAAACAAAACAAAGTAAATCCCAGAAAGTTAACCATACAAATGAAATAATGTAGCTCTAAGAACCAAGTCAATTTACAAATTGCAAATTCAAAGGACTGCTTTCCCGTTTTAAACATCTTTCCTTTTTAGGTCCTAGACAGAGTTGATGCACACACAAGAAATTGGAAGACAAAGCTGGATTAAAAAGAATCCCATCATGGATCACAAATGTAAATTCTATGTACTTGCCTCTGACTGGATGTTGTGTTAAAAATCCTCTATTATAATGGTCAGCTGTGCAGTTCAGTCTGTACAACCACAAGGTGTACAGATGTTAACGTATGTATCAATCCACACAGAAAAGAATTGTGTTTGAGATAATAATAACAATCCACAGAGAGTGGAATGTGCCTGCAGCCCAGTATTTGTCCATGGAATTAAAAGGCTTTATAAAGAATTATAAAGCACCAACATAATAATATACAAGTTAAACATAACATGTACTAAACCCACAGTTACCATTTATGTTCACCACACTTCACCAGCAAGATGGGAAGAGAAGATCTGCATCCATCAATGTTCAGTGTACACTTGTTGTCCGATGACCCAATAAAACACACTGTGTACACTTTGCACTAGGTCCACTGGGCTTCCTCACTGAATTTAGGCTCAGTCTCAGAGCAGCTCACACAGTCCCAGCTACATCTATAATTCACTGACTGAAGTACACGCAACACACTCTCCACGTGGTACAAATTTACAAACATTCCATTCAGCGTACAGTCAGTGTACATACAAAAGCAGCATCAGCAGTGATACACTGTGAGAGATATAAATTACGCGCCATTTGGTGGCGGTCGTTAACTCGTCTCAATTAAATGCACACACGCATATAATTAGCTGTGGATTGTTCCATTCCTAATGGATGGGTGTGTGTGTGTGATGTTTGGGCATGTGAAAGCGTAAAACGTCAAACGTGTTAAATGTGCCACTGAACATTTCACAGAATATGTACAATGTATACACAAATAGGAAAACGGAAAAAAGAAGTTTTGAGACCAGAGTATCCAAAATTTGATGTTCTGCCCTGGCAATAGGCATTCTATAGTAGAAAAACAAACAAAAATTCTAAAAATCAAGTAATAAACCACAAAGGAAACTGACTGGGTAAATTGTAAATAATTTGGCTTCGAACAAAGAATAATTGACTGGAGCAGGACCTCCGGATTTTAAACATACCAGCGCTCTACCAACTGAGCTATCCAGCCTTACATGTATGTTGATAGGGCTGGATAGCTGGATAGCTCAGTTCTGGTAGAGCATCGGTATGTTAATCCGGAGGTCGTTGGTTCAAGTCCCGCTCCAGTCAACTTTTCTTTGTTCAAACCCAAATTATAAATTATAAAAGGTACATTTTATAATAAAAAGTAAAGAGCCGTTGTTTTTTTTTTTTTTAAGAAAAAACATTGTTTGATTATTCCTGGAACAGACTGTTTATCCGCTGTTGTTTTGGACAATAAATAAATAAATATATATTGTACACAATTCCTTTAGCACAATTGATGGTGTACAAAATGTACTATGTACACTACATTACACCACTTGTGTGTATTAACAGGAAATTGTTTAATTTTTCACTGATTGTATTTTAGATTCCAAAGTCCAATTTAATTATAGAACAGATACTGATACATGTAGAAGAGAGTAAATTAAATCAACAATAATTAGCTCTTTAATTAGAAAAGTAATTAGTGTGCTTCTGATAACAACAGTTCGTTTAAAAATGCATCAAAAACTTGCGGCAGAGATTTGACAAGTTTAAACCATAAAATGCACGTTGGATATACATGTATACTGTTTACTACATTTAAATTTGAGTCACGGCTCTACCCATGCACAAGCTAGCGTATCGAGCCGATACGCACAAACTGCATGCCAATATGCGCAAAATTTCGGTCTGGAATGCCCCACAGTTTGGAAAAAACCTGGGGAGAATCCTTCCACACTTTAACAAAATCCAACACCATGGAGAACTCAATACCCAAACTGTTTCAAACTCTGATTTAAGGCAGTAAGGTTGCAAGCCTGATCCCCAAGTAAAGCCCGGTTCATACTTCCTGCGAACGCGAATGTGAAGCGAATATTGACGTCACAAATTCGCAACAAATAATTCGCAGCAGTTGAAATGTGCTCAACTCCTGCGAAACATTCGCTGTGAAAACGGCCCTTTGACGTCAAAATTCACTTGCATTCGCATTCGCAGGAAGTATGAACCGGGCTTAAAGCATTACTTGAGCAGCCCTCATCAGTCCAACAGAATCAAACAAAACATGCAACTTAGGAATTTGACGGGTTGGGACAGTTTGGGGTAAAACTGTAGGACAGCATTCTCCCAGTAGTCCGGTGGCCAGATTCTACATGGACATACACCTGAGTGAGGAGTGAGGACTGGTCAGTCAAAATTCATTCCAAGTGGTCCGGCCATCTACAATGTACATTTCAACCGCAACTCGTGAGGGCGTATGTGGATAAATTTCACATGATGAAAAACAAGTAAACAAACAGGGTTTTTTCACTTTTTTATTGTATTTTTTATGTATTTCTTCATTGGTGCAAGAAAACTACAAACAGGCAATTATAATAAGCTAAAACTGCTACTGTGATGCAAGACATTCCCTGATGACAGCGCCCTCATGCGGTCACAAATATATGGTCAACTCCATTTAATGTGAAATAGGCCCCCCTATGCAGTGAAAAAACTAACTGTTCCTGTTCCATTATAAATGACTTTCCTTTTCTTTCTCATGTCCCTTTTATGCCTTGGTGAAAAGAGGAAAAACATTTACAGGGGAAAAAAGTTTCAAGTAAACAGCTCAAAGGGAATTAATGTTTGGTGATGTTTAGAATTAAACCCAAAAAAAATCTTGCATTGAACTGAACTTTGCACATTGAAAACAAAAACCATGTGCAACAAGAAAAACATTCACAATTTTGAAAAAGTTTTTGAGAATACAATCTGCACTTAAACGAAGTTGGATAACTGCCAACCCCTAAAATTAGGGCATAATATACACTTTCCTTCATGACTATTTGCTTGTGAAGCTCTGATGAGCATTGTCAAAAACCAACCCAGCGGCACATTTTGGGGGGGAACTCGACTCGACGCTGGGTTTAGACTGGTATGAGAAACACTTTTAACAAAGCTGAATGGGTTTATCCAACCGGAACCTACGCAGTGGATTATTTGCCTGTACCACTTGCTCTTTATGGGCAGTGTTGCCAGACTAATGTCCCCGTGTGCTTCTGCCTTGGGTGACTGATGGAATAATTTCGAAAATTGGGTCTTTTTGGTGTTGTGTGTACCGTTGTATGCAAATCTAGACACACATTTATGTACACAATCCCACAAATGTGTCAAATTATTCGTAAGCTTTCTCTGAGTTTAAACCAAAACCAAAATAAAGAAAAATCACAGCAACGGCTTTTGGAAGCATTCTGAAGGCCTTAAGTTTGTACATGTACCCTTGTATATGAGATGTTCTGCGCACTAGTACATGTATAGTAACATACACCTGTACATGTGTGATTAAAATTTTACATTACATATAACTGCCACGCATACTGAGGTAGACCTACACAAAACACTGTAATATCACAATGTACAATTCCAACAAGATAAGATGACTGAAAGTTTATTTCTCGTCTCTGCAGTGCACTTGTAGCCTTCATACATACGGTAAGGGTGATTTCACATTTTATAGGAATACAGAATAGGCCTACAGTTTACTTGCTTGTCTGCAATATCCACAAACCAAAATGTGTGTACTACAGTATTAATACAGAATTGTTGAACACCAACTGAACACCAAATAAAGTAAAGAGCATGTTCAGCACTGTGTCAGGTCAGATCCAGAATTAGTTCAAGTTCCTTTTCACACACAAAAAATCACAAAGAAAACAAAAACTAGAAACATCCAGGATCTCCTTACCCATTTTAGTTGTGGTCTTTTGCTCCTGAAGTCAACAGAACTTTCACAGTATGCGCCTAAAATGTACAAGTTTGTACTTCTCAGCAATATCAATGTTTCAACAATTGTCTTATTACAAAAAATGTCCCCTTGGAGGAAAAAAAGGCACATGCAGCTGTCCAGCTGCTCCCTCAGCAACTTTTTAATCCAAATGAAGTCATTTGTCGAAATGGTTCATCAAAGTGATTCTCTCATCCTACAATTCTGAATAATTTGACCCTGACCTCTATGGCCCGTTCATTCATGAAAAAAAGTCTGGGATTGGGGCAAGGTCACTGAACAAAACAAAATTTGCTACATTTCAGAAGGGATTATACTCTCAGGGTTAATTATCAGACGTTTCAAAGAAACTCTTGGGTGACCATTCAGGACTTTAGTAATTATAGTTTTGGCCGAACTAGTAGATACTTTCAGACCATTATCAGGGATAGGCTGTTGAGAAAAAAAACCCTGAACTGTGAGCGCAAAGCGTGAAGGCTTGCAAGGGCGAAAAACTTTCGAGCTCGAAGCCTACTTACGTGCATTTGTCTTTTGTTTTAAGAGCCCTAATCTGCACTCTTGGGCATTCTACATGTATTTGGTTTTATCTTCATGTTTTTTATGGTCTTAATTTTATTTTATTTATTTATTTTTTTGGGGGGTGGTGAAAAAGCGGATTTCCAGTTAAAAACGTAGAAATCACATCCCTGATTATCCAAAGTGTATTGTCGCAGAATATCATGAAGTGAAATCTAGATTATTCCATTTCACGAGGCGAAGCCGGGTGAAATAGAAAAGCCTGATTTGACCGAGTGAAACGGAAAGCCAGATTTCACCGAGTGATTACATGTACATTCTGCGAAAATAAGTACACGAACCTAAGTGCATTCACTAGGCTGATCAGGTTTACATAACTTACATGTAAATCCTTGGCACTTCAGAATTCTTCACAATAAAGACAATAAGAGACAAGCATCTACTTGTCCAACCCATCTTTAGAAATTCTTTTAAAACAATCTACACAACATGGATGACTCCACGCAGACACCAACCGCGTCCGTCCTGACACAATATTGCCTCATTTGGACAAACAGGCTGGGAATTATTATTTTTGTCAACAACCCTGTGAAGTGTCCAATAATAATCCATATCGACACAATCGACACAATCTACACAACATGGATGACTCCATGCAGACACCAAGTGTCCAATAATAATCCATATTGGAAGGGCGCCTGTCTTCATTAATTAGAGTGTTATGGCAGTAAATACATGACATAGGATGACATGCGACGCAAGTTCCACCAATCAACTGACAGGGATCTGTGTGGTTGTTAACTAACAAATCATTGTTCAAAATATTACCATTTGTAACCTGTTGTAACCAACCCACAGGTGAAAGAATGATTCTGGAAACTGTTGCCAACGAAACATGGTCTGAATGTTTCAACCCAGTTCAGAAAGTAACCCTAAACAATACACAAAATAAGTCGTTTGAGTTTTCTACTGAATGACTGTCCCCAAGGTGTGTGACGTACAACCTAATTAGGATTAATATTCCTTCAGCCAAGGGTTAAAAAAAATGTCTGGACTTGCAAGACAAGATCAAAACAATTAGAAAAAACTGACTACTGTCCATGAAGGTTATTTTATCTTATTTGGATAGACTACCTGGGGCCGATTTCACAAAGAGCTAAGATTGATCTTAACTGCCAATTGATCTTAGTAGTTGCTAAGCAAAGTGTGATATCACAATACAAATCACTATGGTAATACTGACAACTCATCTTAAGATTTAAATCTTAAATCTCTTTGTGAAATCGGCCCTTGGCCCCTCAAAATAAAACAAAAGATCTTCTTCGAAAATGACGAACTGGGCTTTTTTGTGCTGATGTCTCTCACTGCTTTCAACAATGTAGTATCCATTTTCATTGTGAAAAATTGTACTGCTGTGACTTAGCCTAAATTTCAGAAAACCTGTTGCAAACTGCTTACCAACCAAACGAACCTGGTATGCAAAACATTTTTAATGGCCTGACATTTTTACCCTAGCATAGTCCGTCTAAGCCTTCCAGACAGACTCTGCTACAGGTCGAAACGTCAGGCCAATAACTAGGCCCTATTGTTTTGTGATAAAATGTCAATTGCATTGATAGGAGATCAAACGTTCACTTTGAAATGCTTAAAAAATCAACAGGGCTTCATGGGTCTAGTTTTAAACAATGCATAAATCCACAAGAGTATGCTCTTAAGAGTTATTTTTCAGCCAGACCACTTACTTGGACAAAATTTTGACTGGTCCTAATCAGGTGTTTCAACCAGCATTTGATCAACCAGCATTTGGTCAGCCGACCACTGATAAAATAACATTTTGACCAGTATATTAATTATGCTACACGCCTCCCTTCCATAGTGTATCATCCTTTAAAAAAAGTCCACAACATAAGGTGTTAAAGATCATGAAAAGTACACAGGTCTTGTTACTCATCAAAACAAGCAACACATCAAGGCCACCACTGTGTGATGTATTTCCCTAACAGAAGAAAGCACAGAGTGTTTTTCATTACACATTGAAACTAATCAATAATTGGACAAAGGATCCCCTCTGCGATCAGCACAATCAGGCAAGGACAAGTTTCCAACGAGAGTCAGACGGATTATTGGAAGACAGTGATAATGGGATGATGTTCACGATTGCATCACAGTTGCAAAATATTTTTAACTAAAGGTGTCGATCTATACACTGGTGTGTCACACAGTGAAGACAAAAGATGTATTTTAGTCAAACTACAGAGAGATGAAAACAATTGTAATCCACTGAGGTGGAGAGGCGGTTACCAAAATTAAATATCATGAAAAACGAACGGGACAAAATCAATAAAATTAAAGAACTATTGAAGGAGACCATTCGTTTTGAGTTTCAGTCGACAACCAAAGGAGTTAGAAGGCTAACAATATTAGGCCTACATGAAGGTTTGTAAATGTAATCATTGTACTGTATTCCAAATTCTGAATCTACTCTGTACAGCATTAGAATAAATAAATATTTGGTTTGCGGTAACACAATGTGTATATCTACACAGTACTAGCTAAAATAAATAGCAAGACAATTTACAAACAACGAACAAATCTACACAGAAAAAGAAATATGCACACATGGTGTTACCACAAACTGATACCTCACCATGCAAAGCATCAAATCCCATCAAGAAATATAGGTTATTGGTCGGGTCATTGGCCACAAGCTACTGTAGCTACCCTATAATCAGTACATGTTTACTTCCACCATAATGGGTCATTGGTTGGTTGATAAACATCTCAAATAAACATAGTTAGTGGATTAGCCTACTGATCCTAAACACCAAACACTGTGATGACCTTAAGGTGTTACTTCAGGAGGGTCAAACAATCAGTGTGTTATCAGTAAATAAGTTTATTGCAAGTGTCTAAAACTGGTCAAGCCTGCTGATGGACACTGCAAAGTACATTCAGTGGTCACTCACGTTTAAACACATCCACTGCATTGTGGACACTATGTGTAATTACACTTTTAAAAAGTCAAACAAGTACTATTATTTACAACAGGGTTCGATTCTCGGTCATGACACTTGTGTCCTACAGCAAGACACTTACTGTACATTAGTCATTATTGTTTCCCTTAACACAGGTGTATGGGAAACCTGAGATGGCTGGGACAGTAATGTGTTGGATTAACTCCTCAGCACTAATTTAAAAGCAGCTTGGTGCTGCATACTCCCTAAGGAGTAAAGAAAGTTAGAGGAATGGTCTAAAAGTATGCCCGATGAAAAGGGATAATAATGTTGTAAAGCACCTTGATCTAGCTAAGTACTACGATACAATGTAAAGAACCAATTGTCACCTAAATCAAATAAAATTAAAAAACAGTACCCGTTCAATAATGTTCAAAGTCCAGAGATGCAAGGTCTACGCATCCTTGGCTATTTAAATGTCGAGAGCAGATAGATCAGAGAGAAATGAAAACAACTGTTCTACATTGTACCTCTGTTTTCCCCAATTGTGACAATTGTCACGTCACTGTCAATATTATTAGTCTCACCACAGACCCGAATATCCAGGTTACCATGTAACAGGACTCACTACCCACAGACCTGTCACTGTTCATAAACAGTAATCATTAACTCACTGAATGGGTAAATGGACTTCAAGCTCTAACCTATGACTCAGAATATCTCTCCACTTAGCCAATCACGGACCACCTCCCCTGTACAGTCTACTTTACTACGCCATGAGATGTGTTTAGCACATGGTGTACACAGTGTTGGGCCGATCCTAATGCTATGGCGACTTGTTGACACGTTACTATGACAACGGATTCCGGTGAAAGCAGCTGTCTGGGTGTTGTCTGGGCTTATGTATGTACTGTGTGCATGTTGAATGCGGGATATTATTATTAAAACTGATGATCAGGCATGATTGTTCAGGATGTTACATGTAGGTAATAAAAATAATTAGAAATATGCTTAGTTTTTTTAAACAATGTATACCTTTCATAGCCATGTCAAATTCACTGCCTGTTTGCAAGAAAGCACTTAAAACCATTTTTTTCCTTCATAGTTTCTTGCTTTTGTTTATTTGTTGTATTGCAATGCAATTGTCTGCTGTTGCAGTCTAAATAAAAATTACGTAAAAGACCAGTACTGTACAATGTACATGAGAGTAAAAACGACCAAAGTACATCGGTCTCTATTAATTGCAAACAACTTTGAACTACATGTAATTGTTAATTCATTGAAACTAAACATCTTTGCTTCCTGGTTGGGTGAAAAAAAAATCTCTAAGGACAACTGGTAAGTAGCCTATCAAGTTAAATGTAAACAGTACGTATCGTAATTCGTAATGTATTTTAAAGTAAACTTGGGTGTGATCCCTGGTTGTGGGGCAGTGACAGGTTGGACGGCTTCTGACTGGCACCCCCGAACAAAGATACTGAAAAATCCGGAAGACTACCAAAATTAGAGCTAGGTGGTTCAGTTGGTAGAGCGCCGCCTTGTTAACATGGTTAATCTGGAGGTCGCACTCGCATGTTTAAATCCTGCTTTAGTCAATTTTTCTTTGTTCAAACCCAAAATTATTTTGTAATAAAAGTAAATGTATTAACAATTGTTAATTGTTTGGAACACTAGCTAAATGTAGGTGTACTGATCCTACATGTGTACACCCACCCAAATGTACTGTAAGTACTAATCTAACAATAGGAGAGTTGGCACTTATGAAACAGATCTAAAATTTAATTTTGACTATGGGTTTTGTTCTTTCTTTTTTTTCCTTCTGATTTTTGTTTTCTCCTGGTTTTGCTTTTGCTAGGCAGGTCCTATGAAGAACCGAATAAAAACACTTTTTTTTTTAATGAACATTTTGAGGATGAAGCAGAAAGGGGGGAAATGATGTACTTTGTCTGTTTTAAAGCTAAACAAAGTTCATGCAAAAAGTAAACAATTTACTTTAAGAGAAAAAGTACTAGATTCTTCCCAGAATTTATAATTTCCATGATGGCATCTTTTTAAAGGCCAAGCATAAAAATGCCCTGTAAATGTACAATTGTATGCCTACTACAGTTGTACATGGAGCGAGCCAACTTTGGATGGCCAATGTGACGGCACTTGCAAGTTTCATATTAGTCAATGTTTGGGACACTAAAATATGTCGATCAGACAGAGTCAGATAAACACTCATGGCCTTGGCTTTCTGGACAAAGATACTTCTTCCTGTTTGCATGGGGAAATAGATAAAACCTGATTTATTACCTGTTTCCTGGATTAATTACCAATCACTGTGTGTACCAAAATATGTCAAATCAAGATAATGTGGCGGGGCTCACCCAACCATGCCCGAAACTAACCCAGTGTACATTTACTAGGAAAAACTCCTAGAAGCTCGTAATGTATCTAGAGTAAACTGTGAGCTACATGTTCTATTAAAAAGTGCAACCTAGACTTGTTTGAAATGCTAATAATTCTTCCTTTTGATTTCAGATGTGAATTAATACAGTATAAAAACGTGTTACTGTTAGTCCATGTTTTGAGAGTGTGAATGTAAAATTCATTTGACCATAAATAAACTGATTGTGATCGCTCTAACAAGCCATGTTTAAAATCTGGGCTACTACACAAAGTACCATTACTGCTAGTAACACTAGTATTAAAACCACCCAATGGCAAGTAAAACAACAGTCTAGGCTTTGCTGCCATAATGGTAGCTCTTCTTGGTCACATCATAGGAAGGATAAATGGTTTTGATTATCGCAATAAATTAATGTTATTTATTAGTAAGTAACAGCACTAGTTAATAAGTAAGTTATCATGGAGAATCTCTCCATAGTCAGATAGTGGCCTATAAACATATGTTATTAATAATATTAATAACAATACATGTACCATCACTTCTTTAATGTTAAAACTTATTTAATAGCGTTTTTCCCCCTACTCAAGCGAACAAGAAGTTAGCACTAGAGGGTAGTAGTACTGGTAGTGGTAGTGAACTACAGCTAGAGTTCACAAGTTGTGAGCAGGGGGCATGTTTATAACTTTAAAAAAAATATAAATTTTATAAGCATATTTATCAATTCTGGATTTGAAAGACTGTGTGATGGGGCTACAATTTTACAATGACAGAAGCAAAAGTAGTGAGTTCCAGAGCCTTGCACAGGATGGTATGAAGGATCTCTTAATGATGTTGAGACGTGCATGATTTTGGGATGCTGACAGTATTTCGACAGTGTGTACATGACTGCCTACATTAATACTAGCCAGAGTATATATTCATGGTATTTTATACATAAACATTGTAAAAACTTAGTAAACTGGTAAATGCGATATAGTTTTGGGGTGTTTTTAATTAATGCAACGCGTCATCAATCATCAATGATTAAGACTTCAGAGTCCAAGACGAGTCGGTCCGTCTACTTGTTATTCTAATCAATAAAAAAATAGAAATTAACTTATTCCATTGCACAACACAAATGCTGCGAATATGTATCGGGCTACGGGCGAGTTGGTTTCAGTGTCCCAGTCGGTCCACGCATATACAGTGCCGTTGAAACGCAACACCGTGCGGTACAACACCCTGGGACCAGACATCACAACACACAACCAAGCTCCGTTCGGAGAAATTCCACACTTTGAATGCAAAACAAACTCGTTTATATATACACATCTGATCGGTTTTTCATAATAAATCTGTGACCAGTGGAACTATATCTACCTTATGATAATAAAAGGTTTATACAATTTGAAATCGTAGCGCATTTACTTACATTTTCAGTTGAAATTGGACGGAAAGTTCGCGTTTTCAAGACCTCGATGATGTACAATTTGTATCCAAAGTCCTGGATCAGTGCATTATCTCTGCAGGGGTGGCTTTTATGAAAGTTCAAAAAACTATTTTAGGTTGTTATTTTATTCAACTCTCATTACTACGTTAAGTGCGGTTAAAAAGCGGCGGAGGCCAGATTGTTCTTTCTTGACGGTAAACACCAAAAGAGGGCGCGCTGTTCGTGCCGATAAAGTGAAAATGAAAAGCGAGTGCAACTGAACTGTTGGACGAAACAACAACAAGGGGGAAATTTATTGTTTTCCCTGAAACGTTGTCATCTTGCCGCGTTAACTTTCTATTGGTTAAACCCCACAGTACTACAACTACTGAATAACCCTACTACTACTACTACAAGTACAATATTCAAAGGTAAGGCCGGGTTTTGTGTAAATGAATGTTCTATTTTATTAATAAAACTATCTTCAGTTCAATTTAAAAGTGTACATTGTATTTGTTTGTATGTCCACTGCCATGTCGACTGCCCGTTGTGCAAGTCAATAGCCTAAAAAAGCTACATAAAATGGGTAGTTTGGCTGCCTCTGTCGTGTCTGTCATGTCTGTCTGTGTTTGTAAATGTCTCTTTTAATTTATTTAGTTAGTTTTAGATTGCGTGTTCAAACTATGTAATGTATGGCATTGAAGTATAGTATAGGTCTAGTAGTACTGGGCTGGGGTAGAAGTAGTACATAGTGTTAGCCAAAATGGTGTCTGGGGGTTTTGGACACCCTGTTTTAACTGTCCTTCCCATGTAAATTTTAAATGTATTGAAGTGAACAATATGGAAAAAACGGTTTTTAAACTTCCAGCAATGTGACTGCCTTTTACCAAATCCAATTAGTACATGAAGCCCTTTACACACTACCAAAATTCCCAGAAAATAAAAACCTACAATGCAAAGTGGGTAGACTGCGGTCCTACTACATCATGTACTTGCCGTCAACTCGCCGACTTGCCGTCAACTCGCCGTCAACTCATTTTCGTGCCGTCAACTCATTAAATTTACATCAAAAAATTATAAATGGGGCATGGAAGTGTTAAATCTGGGCTAAACTACATATTTCTTATGATTTTCGGTACAATTTCATTTACAAAAACGATTTTGTGTTGATAAATAAATAGTATAAATGCTTAGCCGTTGGCCGCAATCTTTCCTTTTCACGGAGCTTGGACTGTACCATTCATGGTATGGGTGTGAAATGCAAGTATCAAGCTATGGATGGACATCAGAGGGCGCTATATTTGCTGCGTTTATACTATTTATTTATCAACACAAAATCATTTTTGTAAATGAAATTGTACCGAAAACCATAAGAAATATGTAGTTTAGCCCAGACTTAACACTTCCATGCCCCATTTATAATTTTTTGATGTATATTTAATGAGTTGACGGCACGAAAATGAGTTGACGGCGAGTTGACGGCAAGTCGGTGAGTTGACGGCAAGTAGTAGGACCCGTAGACTGTAGTTGGCGATAGCAGTATTGGCCCTATTTACAGGGCTACCGACAGAGGCAGTTAGTTAAGAGAGATACATTGACGTACCTTGTTGCTTAGCTGGTGATTGTTTTTGATTGTGTTTGATTTTCTGAATTGGCTAACCACCCTCCCCACTCCCTTCCCATGTTTTGTACAGGTGCTGCGTAGCTAAATTCAATGTTGCATGCATACATGTTGTCGGTGTTCATTTGTAATGTACTGAAATGAGCAGTCATGAAGGAAAGGACAGAGACAAACAGAAGAATAGTGTGGTCCGCAGGGGCTTCCGTAGTCTCAGTTTCCGCCATTCAAAAAGTAAGTCTTGTAGGCCGTGTCGGACTTCATGGCTAACTAATTGTGGAGTGTCTTGGGCGGGCAGGTGTAGCGCGGTGGACTCAAGCTCTGGTGTTTCTGATCAGTAGACTGTTGGTTCGAGTCCCAGTCGTGACACCTGTGTCCTTTTAAAGCAAGGCGCTTAACCTTTATAAGTGTTACTTTTTTCTTCGGAATGGAACGTAAAGCAGTAGGTCCCAACTACCACTTTCGCTTAGTGGGTTGGATCAAAGGGACTTCTCGGTATAAACTTCACTGCCGCGGAGTGAGTTCTTAATTGGTCTCAACGTTTCAAATAGCTTGCCGAATTCCAATCTACTCCCCGGCAGTAGAATAAAAAGCAAGACCTAGTTCCCTAAGAACTAATCGACACAGCTAGTAGAAACACACATGGTGGCACTGCAAACCGAATATACATCGATACCTCACCATGCAAAGTCTCAAAAAGTATAAATGCAGAGCTGAATTAGAATAGTGTACGAGACTCATTTATGTAACATATTACAAGGTAGCATGGCGCTGCCTGCTGTCAAGTATTCGAGGAACACCAGGGCAAAAACCTTTTTCTTAATGCATTGCACAACACATGGGACCTAAAAGCTTTACGTCCCGTCTGAAGGATGAGGCAATTGTAGTTGAGTGTTTTGCTCAAGGAAACGAGTGCCGCGACTGAAACCGTAAACCTACCCTCTGACAATGCAAGAACTTTAGTCTGGTGCTCTAGACCGCTCGGCGAAAACACTCCACTGGTTAATGAGTTAAAACATTAATCGCCAACTCGATGAACAAATTTGAAAACCTCCCTGATTATGGAAACTTTTTTTCCCGGATATGTACTCTAAAAATCTCCCTGATTGTTGTGCAAAATCTCAGTGATTGCAAGTACAAATTCTGTTGGCAGCTCTGACATGTCTGAGGTTAATTATTGTAATAGGGATGGTCACATGGGGTAAATTACAGCTAGGCAACCACTTCTGGGGGGAGGTAAGGACAGTAAGTAAAAAAAATGGAAGTTCAACGTTGTGCTACCAAAGTGTTCCTTTTGCATGCAATGCAATTCATTGCGTCCAAGTGGCCTGTCAAAATTATAAAGAGCTCACCAGAGCCACACAGAAAT
The DNA here is from genome assembly GCA_023634235.1 of Pisaster brevispinus. NCBI lineage: Eukaryota > Metazoa > Echinodermata > Asteroidea > Forcipulatida > Asteriidae > Pisaster > Pisaster brevispinus. The sequence continues at coordinate 32,040,775 of JAMKCF010000001.1, forward strand.
GCTCAGGGAAAACCTGACAAAATTTGTGTTTATTTGTTTATTTATTTATTTTTTTTTTTTTTTTTTAATGTACTTAATTATTATTATTTTTCTTATAGAAAAAACAAAATCAGCATCAAACGACTGTGTAGACGGTAGACATTCAAGGCACCGTCATTCTGCTTCAGGTGAGCGTGCACAGTGCAGCCTCAGAACAAAAGTCTTTCGATACTTTCCCAATTTGCCTACTAGTCCGGTGGCTTAATGAAAAAATCGTAACAGGCTGGATTAAAGCACCAAACTTTGCACACTTGTTTTAGGGGTCCCATAGAAGCATATTAGAGGGGGGTGCCCGGTCTGTCATCTCCAGGTCAGTAAACTAAAGGGATCAACTTTTTCCACATAGCTCTGCCCGAGTGTCTGAAATAGAAGCTGCATGGTCATTTGTTATAAGTTTTAATGATATGCGGAAGCGGCCCTCTTTTGGTGAAAAATTGATAGGCAGTATTAAAATAACACATAAAGTTTGACCTTAGCCTGACCTTGACCTAGGTCACCCAAACCGGGCACCCCCCTCTAGAATGATTCTATGGGACCTATAGAATAACTGTACAAAATTGGGTGCTTTAATCCAGCGTGTCACGATTTTGCCAAAAATTTGCCCTAAGCCACCAGACTATTCATGTTGCCATAATGTTTCTATTTTCATTTTATTAGCCACAGGCAGGGCTCAAAATAAACCACTCAATATGAAATGACGACCACTTCAAGGTGAGGGCTACACTTAACTGATTTGGGCTGTTGACCCAGATCAACTACCACCAGGGGCACGTTGCCACCTACTCCTGGGGCTGAAACATGGTTATAAATCCCCTTCACAGTCCGTAAGGAGGGTGTAGGCAAAGGTATCATCCACTAGGAGCCTGGTTGGCAGAGCAGAGTGCACTACCTTCCCAACTTTTTACGAAGCAAATATGGTTAAGTGCCCTGCTCAAGTGTCACGACCGGGATTCGAACCCACACTCTGCTGCTGACAACAGCAGAACTTGGGTCCGATGTACTAAACCCCTCGACCACGACACGACACTACTTTTAAAACAACTTTCCAACCATTCTGTTCATAACAAACGCTTTTCATAGCCCAAAGCAGCCAATCCAAAGGTAACTTGTTCCTTTCGGCATGGCATCCAAATCAACGATAGGGTACAAAAGTATACCCTGAAACCCCTCCTGGCTGACACAGCTTCCGCCCTTTTCTTTTTCTCCACAGAGTTGACCAACAACAACAACAGCACCGGCCATGCTTCGCCCATCCGTACAGGCATAGCCCTCTTTCCATTTACCGCGATTCTTCCGTGTGATCTGTCCTTTAAAGCCGGAGACCGCATCGACATTCTGACGCAAACTGAAACTTGTTACGACTGGTGGGAAGGTAGGCTCAATGGCAGGACGGGGATCTTTCCGGCGAATTACATCAATGTTTTACAGTAGAGAGGTTTCGCAAGTCTAGGGATACAGATACAGATACAGATACGATAACGGTATCCATTCACGTTGGATGCGCGTCAGATTTTTTTTCGCATTCATAGAGTCATGTGTCAGGCCTAGGCCAAAGTATACACACACACACTCACGTACAAGTGTGTAAACACCTCCAATCGGGGACCTCCTATTGTCCCTCTTTTGTTTGGACTTTAACTTTTTGGCAACAGCTCCCATTGGTTTTGTACACAATTTCCAACTGGGGACCTTTACCCAACCGGGGACCCTATTGTCCTCTTTTGTTATAGGTCCCCGGTTTGAATGTGAAAACAAACTCGTTGGCATAGGTTTTGCAAGCAAAACAAATCCCCAAAAATTGTTGTTGTTGATGTTCTTGTTGCATTGGAAAATTTGATTGAATAGTATTTTTGTTGAACTGTTCGTTTTCGAACCACCACGTTAAACGCGTGCAAAGACAGTTTCCAGCAAGCACGGCAAAATAGAGACGACTGTTTATACTGCATTTTCCCAATACTTTGCATACAAATGATGAACACATTTCTATCTATGTCATGAATGACACCTTTAAAAGCAATACAGGGGTAAATGTTTTTAATCTAGGTCAAAAATACAACTAAAATCCGCAAAACGGTATCCGTCAACGTGCATGCAAAACATGGAAGTCGCGGTTACGCATCACGTGAGCAAACAAAGTGTTTCCGTATCTGTATCCGTAGCCTTGCGAAACCTCTCTATCAACAGAAGGGCTTTGGACCACTTAGGTTTCGTTTGCCAGGTTTCCCGCTGAACCAACCAATGATCATTCCTTTTCAGTATTAATGTATGAAATGAATTAATCTTAGCCACCTCTGACCCATCAAAAACCAATCTTATGTTTTGTTTGATCCTATTGCACTAAGGTCGGCACTAGAATTGATCATTCTTTACATAGGATCAGGCATTTACCTCGGTTGAACAAAGAAATGTTGTTCGTGGTTGCCAGTCGGAAGCCATACAACCGGCTTCTGACTGGCAGCCCCGAACAAAATAGGGAGACCACCAATATAGGGCTAGTTAGCTCAGTTGGTAGAGCACCGGCATGTTAAACTGGAGGTCGTTGGTTCAAAACCCGCTCTAGTCAACTTTTCTTTGTTCAACCCTAAATTATTACAAAATTTACCCAGTCTGTTGCCCTTGTGGTTGATATGATATTATTTATTTCATTACACATCCAGCAGCGTGAGTTGCTAATAACAGGATAGTGCATAGGAAACAAGAAGAAATGTTCAGATTTAGATGTGGGAGGAAAACCCAGAAAAAGGGGCAACCCACGCAATCAGGTAGGGACTGAAAACCCAAATTCACTTGTCATGGCCTCGGTTCGGGATTCGAACCGTGGACCACTGAGGTGAAAGGCAGGGTAGAAACCAACCAACCTGAATGCCTTATAATCACTATTATCAGCACCTTTAATATCAGAGTGTAACGGCATATTTTACTTAATTTATGAAACATATTAGACGGGATGAAGCATATACCAGGGCCCAATTTCATAAAGCTGTTAAGCATAAAACACTGCTTAGCAAATTTCTATGCTAAGCAAAAAATGAGTGGGGCACCAGTCAAAACAGTGTGAGCTTTATGGATTTTCGGCTGGTAAACAGTTTCTGCTAAGCAATATTCTTCTGTGGTTAGCAAATTTTTGCGCTTACTTGCTTGATAAAATTGGGCCCTGTTCCTTTGGTGCTAGAGTATAAATGGAGATATGGAAAACCATAAACAAAGCCCTTTGGGAAAACATGGCTTCGGCTCTCTCTTAGGATCCATCTGCATCCCCTGTAGCCAAAAGCACACGTTTTCCCAAATACCGGTGGACCCTAAGCCAGAGTCGAAGCCAGAGCTCGGAGCCGAAAGCTGCGGTTTCGTAAAGGACATAAATCTGGAAATAGACTGCTTCCCTGTTGGTGGCAATGAAAATTAGCTGTCAAGATTGCTAGTGCATACTGGAAACTAGACAAAGATGACGGGGACCATTGGCAGGTTTGTATCATGAGAAGTTGTATTTTGTGAGTGTTAGGGCCTTGTCACATGAGGCAACTTTTCCAGGCAACTTGGAGGCAACCAACCACATGAATAACTTTTCAAACAATGTCTTACGATCCTTAAGAAAAATACGTGAACATTCAAATGTGAGTTTCTTTTCTTCTTGCCTGGAACTGGTTGCCAGTAAATTGCCCCGTGTGACATGGCCCTTACTCTCCCAGTCATGAAAGTTTACTCTGTCAATATTTTATTTAACCCACATTTCTTGCCCATAAAGGCTCGGAATTAGACGTAGGCCTTGGCCTCTGTTGCCCCTGGCCTTGGCGCCCCTTCAAATATTTCCCACAGACTTTAAGATTTTCTAATGGAAGTGCCCATCGCACAATGAAAATAGCCTCTAAAAGATGAAATTCCAAGCCTGCTTACATTTCACAAGAGCAAGTCATTTTGAGAACGCTTGCTTTAGGTACGGGGCTTCAGTTAAAAGTAGATGAAGCCAGAGCTCAAGCCAAGACTGGTTTCAAAAAAGACCATGAAACTATTTGATATCTAGTTCATTTAAGAAACAGTCCAAGGATTTTTACTATTACGAAATTATTCTAGCTTTTATTCACATCATGCTAAAACCATGCACTTCTTGGAAACGTTGAAATGGCATAAACAAGTGTACATGCTCAAAAACAAAGTAACGTGTTTAAATGATGTTTTATTCACATTCAAAAAGGAAGAAACATGAACATGGGCAAGTTAAGAAGTGGTGTTTACTAGCCCCTGGTAGTTTTCTCTAGACGCTGTTTGCTGTGCTAGTGTATAAAGGGTAGACCCTGAAAGAAACACAAATATTGGGTTACTTTGTAAACCCAATTTGCGTGTTATTTGAAAGCTCTTGATCTGATCTGGGCCCAATTTCACGGCTCTGCTTACCGCCAAATTCTGCACTTACGATCACCATTTTCCACTTACTGTGTAAGCAAAGAATGCCTAGTAACGCGGAGTACGCACGCACACAAGCAAAAATGCCTTGACAACCCGTGAAATACACTTGAGGTAAGCGCGCAAATCCCTGCTTCCGTAAGCGCCGATTCTTTGCTTTCGGTAAGCAGAGCCATGAAACTGGGCCCAGTTGGCAAGTAAATCCAGTTTTGTTTTATGGCAGGAAGTGCCTGCATGTGGCATAGAAGACCACATTTGATTTCATGCACAGGTTTGCATGTAAGAAAAGTATAAATATTTTTTGAAACGGAACTTTTATTGACTACTTCTATGAACTACAGTGCCTGTAATTATCTTACAATTATTATGTTTTGTTTCTCTCGTTCTCTGTCTCAAATTTAGGGTCATAGATTTGTGTTTTGTCAACGTAATGTGGATTTATAGGCAAAATCATAAAGAAAGATACAATAAGAGTTGTGAAAGTTTTAGTCGACTACAGTGTCTTCTTGCTGAGAAAACAGCAAAAAAACTGTCACAGTATTTTCACAAGAACGTTGAATCCATCCACTTTCAGCGAGGTGTCAGCGGGTACCAACCGTATCTCTGACTGCAGCATTCGCTAACGGACACCAACCCTCAGAAAACTGAGAATTGATTAATGCATGAATCATCTCTCAGATTCAAATGATTTGGGGTGAAAAATTATCCAAACCGTAATACTTGGAAGGGAATCCTTTCTCAAAATAGTTGATACTATCAACAGCTGCAGTGCTTCTCACCAAGTCAGTTTTTGTGGTCATTAATTTTTGGAGAATTTACCAGTCTATGACCCTACCTTTAAGATAGGGTTCCTTCTTGTTAAAGTAACTTGAGAAGACCAAACATTTTAAAATTTTCCTTCTTAATTCAAGAAATATAAAGATGTGTATATATTGCAAATGCCTCTAATTGTTTTGTTTATTTGTATTAATGAAATTCCGTTTCTAACGGAGAGAGTATAAGAACGATGCCATTGTCTTTCACAGTTCTTTGTTTGATTGTGTCTTTTGTGTGAATTTTTGCTAGGTTGTTAGGCAGCTTTGCTCATTTTGCTTTTTTATTTACCTGTTTTGTTTGAACTGCATAATTTCATTGTTGTGTGTTACTGAAATATTGGTTGCTTTCGTCCAAATTATATTTGCTTAATTTTGGACATGTAAATGTCTGTACCTCGTTTGGAGTGATGTAACATGTTATCTCTAACAAAGGACTTTGCTAATTTTAGTTTATTTCTATTTTAAACGCTCTTTTAAAAAAATGCTTCCCTTTAAATCGATTTGGTACGTTTAATGTTGGAAACATGCGATGTAAATAGCAATGAAGCAGGTGTAATTGTAATTTTTTAAGAATCTGAATATAAATGCTATAAAAGAAATGTTAGATAATAGTTTGTATTTATTGTCTAAATCAATACACATGTAATTGCTTTGCCTCTATTTTTTATGGACAAAATTGAATGGATCATAGTTTTGTAACACTTGGGTGTGTACGTGTTCTGGACTTAACATGTTAAGCATGTTCATTGTAAAATGAGTGAATTTTTACATGTCAGATATTCACACAATGTCAGGTTTTTTTTTTAAAGACATTAAATGGCAAAACCTGGATCTTTCTTGTGTGACACCACAACCGCAAGTTGTGCCAACCTTTGCGCATTTGGTGCTCGATATGTGGCATGGTGTACCCCCTTCCTATAAGTCTTCATCGTGTTCTGGGAATCTCATGAATTCTTCAGAGGGTATTTTGTATAAGAGGAAAAAAAGTGTTCAAGTGTGTGTGTGTTTTTTTTTTTTTTTTTTTTTTTTTGGGGGGGGGGGTGGGTATACACCCTTTGCCGCATATTGGGCATAGTATAACTTTTCTTAGGCATAAGTACGTACGAGGGGCATTACGAATTATTGGTTGGTGTAATATTGCATCACTACATCACATACGGTGTTACTGAATAAGTCAATGCATTAACCAAAGCAAAGAGGAACACACATTCTTAGTTCGTTAAAAAAAGGAAGGCAAAAAGGGTTTAAATGTAATAAGACGACATTATTAATATCTTTCCTATTTGGACATTCTGTTTTTGTTTTGTTTACTTTTTCAGCAAATTAAACCAACCTGCAAGTAGTGCAGTAGGTTTACTCCAAATTGCCTTTTGTGACATTAGGAGTACGCTATATTGGTCAGAAGTACACGTATAGTGTTTTTTTAAAGATGCAATTATGAACAGGATAAAAAATAAAAAAATAACGCTTTTAGTCTTTATTTCTTTTTCTTCGTTGTTAATATTGGTTCGTAAAATTATGCAATTGTGTTTTACCCTTTACTGATGTGTGGGTAGATTCTATGCTTTGCTTTTCCAAATCATGAAAAGAGGCACATACAGTCCATGTGTTTGATAAGTATATATTTTTTAGCCGATTACTGACAGAAACGTAAATCTTACGGGGTTTATTAAATTTTCGGGCGCAGTAAAGGCACTGTCTAGCATGTCTAGTATACACCTTATGATTGACATCATACAGCCGCCATCAATTAGAAGTAAATCGAAACAATGGAAAACGCACAGATTTGTACGCGCGGCGCACAGGACTGGCCAATGAACAACGCCTGTTGACCTCTAGCCGAGGACGCCCTACTCAAATGACGTCATAATAAGGTCTATCGGCGGCAGAACGCCACCGCCAACTGAAAAAGGTCATGAGCACACCGCCGAGGCTCATGATTTGATTAAAGTTTACGCTGAAAAAAAGGGGCGTCTTACGGTTATTTAGAGACCATAAACCTGTGACCTCATGTTTACAGAAGAGCCACAGTGCTTGGACTTCCTTCAGGCACTCGACACAGCCAAATTGAAGAAAACATAAAATACTGAGATTTCACTTTCCATTTTTGTCAACTTTTGGCATAAAATGGCGTCAATTTGTGCGACTTGAAGCCAAGTCGTAGATTTTGTCAATGATCGTTATTGACGTCAATACCCATAACTTGGGGCAAAAGTCAAAATTATTTGGTGTCAGTGTTTATGCCGATTTGAGAGGCACAAGTCGTGAATTTTGTCGAAAATTGGCGTTATCTTTAATACTAACGACTTAAAATATGGCACAATTCGTAAAATTCGTCAATATTCACGACTTGGAGCGCATGTCGTGAATGCGCCATAATATTGATGTCAAAACTTGATTTGGCAAATAATCAGAAGGCCTTATGAATGACATTCAATATCAGAATATAGGGGGGGGGGGACACTCTCCAGGCAGGTTCAAGCTAGTCCCGCTCTTAGTAATTTTTTCTTGGCTCAACCCAAAACTAATCAACTATAAACTTTGGTTAGAAAAGGCTTGGATGACATGATATGGTGGGTATGGGCTTCAGTTTAAAGACCAAAATGAGGGCTGGTAGTAGGTTTTCTCTACGACTCTCTAGCGGCCAAAACTACGTGTTTTTTGTTGTTGAAAAACTCACTACTATCATAATTGTATTTCTTTATCATTGTCTGCAACTAAATTTGTCCATTACAAAATCATAGTCTCATTTTTTCTGCAGAGAGAAATATCCATCATGATAGTAATACACAGTTTAAAAAAAAAAATCGTTTATGTTAAAATGGACTAGCAGAACGCATGCTTTTTGTTCCCGAATATTTTTTATTGAGGCACACAGCTGCACACACTGCCCTCTCGTGTTGAAAAAGCAAAACACAAAAACACAAAAAACACCCACCACTTTTCGACTCGTTCGACTGGTTCCACCGGCGTATGTACGTAAGGAAATATATTTTTTGTATGGGTACCAGACAAGAATTTATAAACAGCGCGACGTTCAATTTTTGTACAATCCGGTATCATGACATGGCGAAAAAAACTTGATTTTAGCAGAGTTTAAGAGAGGAAACGTACAATTATTTCTCAATGGACACCAAAGAAGACACTGGAGAACTTTGTGGACGTCACAAATTTCCAACAACAGTGAAATACAAGGACGAAATTGGATCATCCACGACACAGTCTGGCAGCGGCAAAGCAAGGGTAATTTAAATAATATTTATAACATTACAATCACAATACCGAATCAACCACACAGCTCAGGTACAGTGGCTGGTGAGTGAGTCAGCAGACTGAGCTGATCTGAGCAGAGTGGCGACTATTTTTAAAAGTATTGTCAGCCCCATTTCGCTGGATTCCCTCCGTGACATTCATCTTTAACTTTAACCAACTGTTAACTCAACACTCAACTGTACTGTCAATGTCAGTGTATGTGTAGCACTAGCCCACCTTGTTGGGCTGTTATGGCTCTCTTTCAACATCGGTCTTATTACAGTCGCCATTACAGCCCACCTTCTATGCATGTCTAAAACGCGAAGTTTTCAAAGAACGCATAATGCGTTCCACTTTGATTGCAAATTTCTCCCACTTATAAAAATCCCATACTACTCAAACCTACTTCATATGATTCCTTACATTTGTGGAATTACTATGATACATGACAGTTTTTACCAAATGATGACTTTGACCGGATGTGGTGATTTGAAAACGGCAAAAAAAAAACGTGTACAAAAATTACATTCAAGTTCGTCGTGGCTGGGGGCCGCCATCTTAATTATGATTATCTGCCTGCTGATCGTGAGAAGTCAGGGCACCCGGCTGATCTGGCCTTGCGCACGCACGGCAAGTCATGAATATGCATGAGTTGACGTCTTGCGGCGCTCGAACGCACAGATAGATCTGTAAGTCATTAATATGTATAAGGTGCTTTGCGCGGCGCTGTAGCTGGAAACTGGCCAATTTAATGAATATGCAAGATTACCAGATCGGACGGGCGCCCTGACTTCTCACGATCAGCGGCAGAGAATCGTAATTAAGATGGCGGCCGCCAGGCACGACGAACTTGAATGTAATTTTTGTACACGATTTTTTTTTGCCGTTTTCAAATCATCACATCTGGTCAAAGTCATCATTTGGTAAAAACTGTCTTGTATCATAGTAATTCCACAAATGTAAGGAATCATTTGAAGTAGGTTTGAGTAGTATGGGATTTTTATAAACGGGAGAAATTTGCAATCAAAGTGGAACGCATTATGCGTTCTTTGAAAACTTCGCGTTTTAGACATGCATAGAAGGTGGGCTGTAATGGCGACTGTAATAAGACCGATGTTAAAAGAGAGCCATAACAGCCCAACAAGGTGGGCTAGTGTAGCACTACTCCCACATGTTATTGTTATAATATTATTATTCATATTATTATTATTACTAATAATATATTATTAGTAATAATATTACTATTAGTCTGTTGGTTAGTACTCAGTAGACTTTTGTGGATTTTCTGGACTCAGCTCAGCGCAACGCTCAACATGCTCAATGAGAGTACAAAGAACGAAATACAGCATAACTTTTGCAAAATCAGATAAAAAAGAAGAAGCTGTAGGCGTGTAAACGTGAAGTGCAAAAAGTTTTGAATAGGATTTTTTACATTTCACTCTGCTCTCAGTCTTAACTCTTAATCTTATTAGGCTCTTATGTATGACTATGAGGTTCGTGGACAGGGTGGAGATGATAGGGAAACGAACCTAGTTCCTAGAAGTAATTGAATGCTACTCTTTTGCAGATGCCTTCGATGGATGACTTTGTAATACTGAAACCAATCAGCAAAGGTGCTTTTGGGTAAGCTGCTTCTCACTCATTGTGTACTCCTAACCTTTTTAGTGACTCTCCAGCAGGAGGACCAGAGCTAGCTTGTCATTTCACTTGTCCGTCAGCTTTTTCACTAGTCAATATTTCAAATGAAACAAAAATGCTCTCAAACGCTGAACTACATACACTAGCTAGCCGAACCATTTGGAGAGAATGTTGACTGGTCCTCAGATGTTTTAACTGGCATCTGGCCAGCATACCACTGTTAACGGAGAACACTGACTCCTAGAACTATTTTATTATTTATATTATCCCACGCCTGTCCGAATAGCTCAACCTAGCCAACCTTGTTGGGCTGTTATGGCTCTCTTTTTTAACATCTGTCTTATCATAGAACATCAAACATTCTCCCTCAGTAGCCATCTTCAAAATTTCCCTTTAAACCCATCTTTATTTGAGAGTTTACTGTACAGCGTTGGTCAGCTTGGCCTCTGTTTGTGGGACGATCGGGACCTTTCCATCAATTTAAAGATCCGGGTGTACACGGCTTGCGTGTTGAGCACTCAACTTTAATGCAGTGAGTCTTGGCCCACGCACAGTCGCCAGAAACATCTTTTGAACTCATAATACCACTTTTGTGATGGAATAGGCCAAGATGATGGTGTCAGGCCTCGAAATAACCCACTGCACCCACCATGCCCAGTGCCCACAACAATTGCCGTGGTGGTGGTGCCATGTGCATTTGCTGTGGTGCCCTTTGCAAAATTCCAATACAAATTGACATTTTCCTCATAGAGTGCCCATTACCAGAGGAAAATTGCCGTGCCCCAAAAATGAAGTTCAAGGCCTGTGATACATCGTTACCAGCAATGAGCGTTGGATTGACGCCTTATAATATGATTGATTGAATGATTGAATGATTGATTGATTGATTGATTGATTGATTGACGATTGATTGATTGATTGGTTGATTGACTTTTTCTCTCCTAGCAAAGTGTACCTTGGTCAGCGAAAGGATAAAGATGAACTCTACGCAATCAAAGTCATGAAGAAGTCGGAGATGCTGAATAAGAACATGGCCCAGCAAGTGACAGCTGAGAGGGACGCCCTTGCCCTCTCCAAGAGTCCCTTTATTGTCAAGTTGTTCTATTCCATCCAGACACAAACTAACATTTACCTGGTAAGGGTGTAGAGATAAATATTCTACAAAAATGCCGTGGTGCCATTTTTACACTTACGAAATTTCTGCGATGCCCTTCAAATTCTAGAAAAAGCGCGGCAATTATTGCCCTGCCCTTTTGAACATGAAATTCGAGGCCTGCATTTATTTTGAAGTTTTTGTATCCAGTAACGAACCACAAGGGAAACTGACTGGATGAGTTTTTAACAAATGGCGGTTGAACAAAGCAAAACTGACTTGAACTTGTGACCCCTGGATTAACGTGCCGGCGCTCATTACCAACTGAGCTGTCTAGCCCTAATATTGGCAATGGCAGTCTCTCTATTTTGTCAGTGTCTTTGTTCATGGGTACCAGTCAGAAGCCATTCAACCTGTAACTGCCTAACAGCCAGGATCACACCTGAGTTTACGATAACCTGGGAAGCAGCAGCAGAGGGATCTCTTTGCTGCGGGGATGCGACTTATATTTTAAAATACAAGTAATGATTTAATACTGGTTTATTATTTGATACATTGTATAAGATTTGTTAATTTTTTGGTAACTATTTTTTTATTATGAGATATTGTCTAGCATCTCAAGGCCAAACAGCCACTTCAAGGTGAGGGCTGCACTTAGGCTAACTGATTTGGGCTGTCGACCCAAATCAAATGCCAACGGGGGCACGTTGCCACCCACTCCTGGGGCTGAAAGAGGGTTACCCCCTTCACAGCCTGTAAGGATGTACATGTAGGCATGAGTATCATCCACTAGGAGCCTGGCTGGTACACGGACATGTACCTTCTCAACTTTTTACGAAGCAATTAATGGTTAAGTGCCTTGTTCAAAGGGCACAAGGGTCATGACCGGGATTCAAACCCACATTCTGCTGCTGACAACACCAGGGCCCAATTTCATAAAGCTGTGAAGTAGAAATCACCGCTTAGCAAATTTCTATGCTAAGCAAAAAATGAGCGGTGCACCAGTCAAAACAATATAAACTTTATGAAATTTTGGCTGGCAACCTTTTTCTGTTAAGCAGTATATTATTTCTGTGCCTAGCAAATTTTTGTGCTTGCATGCTTTATGAAATTGAGCCCAGAGCTTGGGTTCGGTGAACCAGACCGCTTGGCCACGACTCGCCATGAAGATAAATGGAAAGCTGATAATAATTGTTTTGTACTCGTTAGGTGATGGAGTACATGATAGGAGGAGATCTAAAATCACTGCTCCACGTCTGCGGTTATTTTGACGAAGACACTGCAGTCATGTACACAGCCGAGATCGTACTTGCCTTGGAATATCTACACGACCATGGCATCATACACAGGTACTGGAAAAAAAGCTCAACAGTTGGGCTGTGTTTTAATAAACAACTTTGGCAACGGCTCATGTCGGATCACTGAAAAGGCCTCGGCACAATCATAGAGCTGCTTTAAAACAGAAAATGTTCCTTATAAAGTTTCTGCTAAGCAACAATAAGCAGGATACCAGTCACAGAAACTACATAGAAAGTGGTATTTTAGCTGGTAACCTTTTACTGGTCAGCATAATTTTGTTGTGCTTAGCTAGTTTTGTGCTTAAGCAGCAGCTTTAAAGCAGAAAATATTCCTTATAAAATTTCTGCTAAGCAACAATCACAATAAGCTGGATACCAGTCACAGAAACTAAATAGGAAATGGTATTGTAGCTGGTAATCTTTTTCAGGTAAGCATGATTTTGTTGTGCTTAGCTATTTTTTGTGCTTAAAGCAGCTGTATGAGAATGGTCCCAGTACTTCAATGTTGTCGCTGCAGCCAACGGCCATAACCGTAGTTTGCGGCGCTTGATTCGGTTGCATTCTTACTCGTATGGAGTCAGGACTGATTCTTCAGTGTTGAAAGGGCAAGGCCTTAAACCCCAGCATTGTCTTATTAACCACTTCATGTTGGCATTTTTGTATTTATTCCGTGCCCAACCGGCACTTCGGAGCTTCTTGAGTAATCTTTTTAGCTTTGAAAGTACTGTTGCCACAATGAAACCCCGACTTGAAAAAGGGATTTGATGACATTGTCGCATGAGAAAAAATTGAGTAGGCACTCACCGTGTTTCGCAGAACCTCGGTCGTGACCCACGGCTGATAGTCTGCCATGGTATGCTGGATTCTCGGAACGCTCAGACTTACCTCCAATTGAGCCGAATATAATGATGAACAATGGTGGATTCTGTCCATTTGCATACGTGTACGCCACGTTTGTGCAACAACAGGATAAAGGTTTTGAGTCGGGGGTTACACAATAATCCCTGGAAAGGGATTTTACAAGGCATGTTTTCCAGAGTCTGTTGTTGCTCTCTGTACGGGTGAAACAGCGTTTGACGGTAGGCGACTGCCTGTGCCCACTAAACACTGGACATGCTGGAAAGTTAAGGTGGATAAAACCATCAGCTGCCGGCTGTCAGCAAAAAAAGAAAAAAAATGAAAACAGTCTGAAGTATTTTTAGTTTTTTTGGTTTTTCCCTCAAACCAATGTGTATTAAGCACTGTATGCTCAGTGCTTTCCCGAGCTCTGTGAAAAAAAAAATCCACAGGCAATCACTCGGGTGGGATTCGAACCCATGACCTTTGCTTTGCTAGAGCAGATGTCTTACCACTAGACCACCGAGCTAGCCCGATGGCTAGACGTGGGTGTTCGAAGTTGTTCTCCGTAAGTCTCCTCCAAACAAATTTGTGGAAAAACATGTCGTCCGAAGTGAAGCAGTTAACCACTTGTCACCAGGATTTCTGAAATTTTTCTATGCTCACCCGGGGGATTATTTTACAACACATCATCAGGAATGTGATTTCTCCGTTTTTAACCGGAAATCCTTCTTCCCCCCCCAAAAAAAAATAAATAAATAAATAAATACAAATAAAAATTGCCCAACAGTTTTAAAATATCCTTTGGAGAACCCTGTGTGAAAACAAAGAATGTGCTTACTACATATGTGTACATGTAACTTTATTTCTACACTAGTCTTGTACGCTAGGCATTCATTTCATGCTGCCTCAATCATTGTATGAAAACAAAGTTGACTTTTAAAAAAAACATTTAGGAATTACCCCCCAAAATTGATCAAAACACGTACCACAAGAAGCCTTAAAGTGCATCACAGAGCATGTACTTTGCACTCAAAGTTCAGATTCTTTTCACATCCCTGCATCATGTGATCCATGACTTCATTTTCTAAGGCCCTTTTGTAATCGCTAAGCAGTTTGTCTCAATCATCTTTCAGGGACTTGAAGCCAGACAATCTTCTGGTAGCAGACGATGGTCACGTCAAATTGACGGACTTTGGACTCTCTCAGATCACTCTGAATAGAAGTAAGTAATGATAATAACTAGTTTTTATATTCCGCTTTATCTACGAGCCTCTCAAAGTGTGTAATGTATTGATTAAGCCACTGGCACTACTTTTTTAACTGCTCATGAATATATAGTGCACAGTCCATGTATGCAGGTTAAAGGTCATGCTGAGTTCTTGTAAATAAACCACTTTCCAAGATGGCGGCTATTGTGTGCTTGTGGCTACACCTACTCTGACTTAGGCCGTGTCCGAAACGGCAACTTCGGCTACAGCAGCTACGGCTAGATCGCGCGCGTCTACCTATTCTTCAACACTGGCAGACGCGCTGATCTAGCTGTAGCTGTAGCCGAAGTCGCCGTTTCGGACACGGCCTAATAAAGTATTTCCCCCTGCAATTACACCACAAAGTGCTTATCATTATTTATCAAATTTTGAATAATGAGACCCATTTATGTAACACCATGTAAGGGTTTACATGGTGCTGGGGTGCATTCAGCAGCCACTGCCAGAAACACATTAGGGCAAACCCCATCTCTTAGTGAAAATTGTAACTGGGTTACATAACACACTGAACCAACAGCTTTATGTCCCATCCAAAGGATGAGGCAATAATGGTTAAATGTCTTGCTTTAGGACACAAGTGTCACGACCAGGGCCCAATTTCATAGAGCTGCTTAAGCAGAAAATATTGCTTAACAATTGTCTGCTAAGCAGAAATGAGCGGGATACCAGTCATAAATTGTACATGGGACATGGTAGTTTGGCTGGTAATCTTATTCTGGAAAGCATAATTTTGTTGTGCTTAGCTACTTTTTGTGCTTAAGCAGCTCTATGAAATTGGGCCCAGGGCCCAGTTTCATAGCGCTGCTTAACGGTAAGCAAATTTTCGTGCTAACTATAGCAGAACATTTTGCTTAAGCGTAAGCGTATTTCACAGGTTAGCAAGAAAATTAGGCAGCCATCTTGAGCATTCACCATGGATTTGCATTGTTGCGTAATTAATTTTTCATACAGTAAGCACCGGAAGGTTAGCATGCCTTTTCGTCTGCTTACGGTTAGCAGCGCTATGAAATGGAAATCGCGCAGTAAGCACAGAATCGGCCGTTAAGCAGCTCTATGAAATTGGGCCCAGGACTCAAACCCACACTCTGCTGATCAGAAACACCAGAGCTTGAGTCCATTGCCCTTGAACATTCGGCCACGACACGCCAAGTAAGGAGTCCATTACACACATTGTTGTGGATTTTTCATTTCTGTACAATCACATCCCCTATAATATTTACCCCCCCCCCCTCATATTGCCAAGTATTTTCGGAACTCCATTGGGATTTTTGTTTTTATTTGCTTTTCTTTATCTACTTCATCCTACCAGGAATAAACGTGACAGACATCATGAGCACACCGTCCTTACCTAGCACCAAGCCAGGGTCCAGAGACTACTTTCGAACTCCAGGACAACTTCTGTCTCTCACAACAACTTTTGCTTTTGTAAGTTGAGTCACTTCAATTCGAGATCCTGTTTTAGTTCTGTCTTGGGTTGATCGATTTTCAGGCAAATAATTTTTAAATTTCATTTTCCGTTGATTCATTTGATGTAAACAAAAAAAGGTTGAAATAAATCACACTCGAATTTTCTTTGAAAAATTGACAGGAATAGTAACCTGCCTTTTCCGTCCATGGCACTGCTATCGAATTTAACCAGCTTGAAATTTGATGCTAATTTCAAAACGAAGGAAGTTTTTCCTGAGGAAAGGGCATCTTCATCATCAGTTTTGATGTTTCGCTATCAATCTTTTTATCTTTACAGAATCAAGGATCTGTTGCAAAAACCAGACCCGTTCAGTCTCCTTTCACAACTCCGCTTACTGCGTTGGGTAACAAACCACACCACAGACCCCCACCGTCGGAACACCGCGATAGACGGGACAGATCGAGCAGTTATCTCAGTACCATAGACTTTCCCAAATCCCATGTGCCAAAAGTCGACACCAGCAGCAAACACCTGCCGATGGTTGAAGAAGGAAGTAGCAGCCATGAGAGCGTTTGCATTGCTTCCCCAATTGATAGTTCAAAGGTCGAAGGTGAAGTGTCAGAAGGGAAGGAAAATAGCATTGGTATCGTCGAGACGCCTCTGAACACTGGCGGTAGGAGACGACTGGCGAAAAAAGATTCCAGTCTAATTGGCAGTGACTCAAACAGTGTCGCCATGAGGTTATTGGAGAGTGTCTCCCCAGCTCCCCCTATCATGAGGCTGGAGTTTGATGCTTCCAGCAAGAACTCGCATTTCACATCTCCCGATCTTGGCTATGACAGTAAGGGTTCGTCAAGGAGCTTCTGTGGGCCCTCCAGCGATGGTGTGGCAAGTGATGACAAAGCAGAGTCATCTCTATGTAGTCCTGGAAATGTCAAGGCCTCAACTCCGTTAACATCTCCTGGTCTTGGAGGGCAGCAATCCACACCAGAAGGCACCTTCGACAACCCAAGAGTTGACCTGTCCTCCAAGAATCTTCAAGAAGGGGCAAACATTTCCACGTCACAGAGATCATACTGCACGGACAGCGATGAATTTGCAACTTCTGGGAGTTTCAAAAGCCCAGGTGTCACTCGTGGCCGGATTCTGACCTTTGACTCAAGCGAAATGTCGCAGCCTGTGGGATTCGGCGGGAGAAAGCGCAACCGCTCTGAGCTGTCGGTTATCAGCCCGATCGAGGACAAAACCAAAGGAGGGTTTTTCAGCGGGGGAGGCCACACAGGTCTGACAATGGAGATAAGTGCCATAGGATTAATTAACAGCTCCGAGACAGGTGTTCGGACACCTGCATCCAGTCTGTCTTCCTCCTCAATCAGTGAGAGTCTGGACGAGTCTGACCTCAGCAGGAGCTCAGATGTCTGCGATTCTGAAGGCGAGAGGAAGGCCAAGAGAAAGAAGAGGAATGTCAGCTTTGATCTTGAGGCCGACACTGAAAACCTCTCACCCACAGGGCTTGTCCGACCTCGTCTGAGCACGTGCTTGGAAAGAATTGCAGAATCATCGGCTTTTATGGACGAAAAACCTTTGGACCAATCAGATTGCAGTATGGACATTCATGATGAAGATAATGCAAATGAGAGTGAGTCTAACCAATCAGCAGGCATCATAGGATCAGGTGGTCATGATGTCACAGTGGACTTAGCCAATAAAAAGTCTTCTTTAGGGCCACCCAGGACTCCATTCAGGGTAAGTTAGGCCGTGTCCGAAACGGCGACTTCGGCTACAGCTACGGCTAGATCGCGCGTGTCTGCCTATTCTTCAACACTGGCAGACGCGCTGATCTAGCTGTAGCTGTAGCCGAAGTCGCCGTTTCGAACACGGCCTTAGAGTTCATTTAAGTAAGGGGCAATTAGCAGTACAGTGCGCCCTCTACAGTTTACCTGGAGAGGCCATTTTCCAAATAAGTGTCGACTAAAAAAAACAAAAAATACACTTTGCAACTCAGCGGGGCATGGACTGTTTAAGACCTTTAAATGGCTTAAAATGGCTCACGTGAAAAACTCACCCAAAAATATTCCATCTGATGTCGTAAACACAGAAACCTATGACCTTCATCAGTGTTTGCCCTTTTCAGTGACTAGACAGCAGGAACAACTATCTCGCTGTTTCACTAGTCAACCATATTTTTTTTCTAATCCATATTGAAAACTAAATAGGAAACACGGAACTCATAGTGCTTTTAACTAGCATTTGGCCAGCGAAAAACCGTTGAAGAAGAACACTGTTTACAGGGCTCGAATTTGGGGAAAAAATCCACAAGACTGCAGGGCTTGTAGCCTCAAAACTTTTACTGGACCAGAAAATGTGTTACAAGACTGTAATCAAAATGAGAAGAACACTATCTACATGTACACACTGTACATGTGTACACAGTTTCACATTTGAGCTACTTCTGGATCCCGCACTAAGAGAAGATTTATCAAGTTTTTCTTATGGGTAATCTCCAATAATCAACCGAATTGAAAGAAATTTGTATTGATCAGTTTACTAAATAAAAAATGCACAGCGGTGTAATTATTCAAAAACACAAGACCGCCGGACTTGCACGGTTGTAAAGTTTACTGGCCCCACGCTAAAATCACTGGCCTCGGGCCTGCGGTCCAGTGTTAATTTCGAGCCCTGTTGTTTGTAAACCACAAACTTATTTTAAAAACAATCAGAGTCATCTGGTGGGTATGTGACAATTCCTGAAAAACTGGCTTGCGGGCCTGGGTTCCCCCTTATTCTAGACCCAGAACCTCTGCAATGTTACCAGTCAGGAGGTTTATAGACTCTGTGCGTCACCCGAAATACCTAACTACAGGTTTGGGTACGGCATGGACTAGTTCTTTCCCCCTTTGATGACTGCTTTACATCTTGTTAAAAAATCTGAAGGCTCAAGAAGGCTTTGAGAAAACACAAAATAAAAAAACTGAGAAATCACACGTCTGAGTTCGTCTCGCTTATGTGCTGCATTTTATTACTCCTTATTAGTCCCACAGTGCCACTCCAGCTAAGACCACCTTCAAACCAGCAGCCTGTACTCCATTCAGGACCCCAGCTTGCACCCCATACCGCACCCCCAAGAGCGTCCGTAGGGGGCCACCACTCCGGGCTGAGGCTCAACCACAGAGGATACTTGGCACTCCGGATTACCTCGCGCCGGAACTTCTCCTACAAAATCCGCATGGTAAATTTGTTTCTTTTACATGACACCCTGTAGCGGTATGCCATTAGTAGACTGACTCGAGTCTAATGTTTATTTTCCCATCATGCATCACCTTATAACTCGGCTGCTCACATGTAAGTTACTGTGCTAGTATCAATCTGAATAAAGTGCAACTAGCCTCTACCTAAAAAAGGTTAACAGCTTCGTTAGGTAGAGGCTAGTTCAGCAGACTCCAGTTTACAAACTCATTAGATCATACTAAGGTTCACTTGTTAAATCCATAGCTGTTTGTTTATTCAAGTACTAGAACAAAACGTAGAAGAAAGGATGTAGCAGTTTGCCATTAGTAGACTGACTCAAGTCTAATGTTTATTTTCCCATCATGCATCATCTTATAACACGACTGCTCACATGTGAGTTACTATGCTCGTATCAATCTGAATAAAGCTCAATTAGCCTCAACTTAATGAAGTTGTCAACCTTCTTTGCACCCCTTGAAATTGGTGTATGGACATTTCATGTTTCATTCATTTCAGATTTTGAAGTGGTTTATTTTTCAACGCAGGGAAAGCACAAAGTATACAGTGCTTATCAAGTGTTGTCGCCGAGTGGTTTAGTTCATCGGACCCAAGCTCTGGTGTTGTCAGCAGCAGAGTGTGGGTTCGAATCCCGGTCGTGACACTTATGCCCTTGAGCAAGGCACTTAACCATAATTGCTTTGTAAAAAGTGGGGAAGGTAGTACAGCCAGGCTCCTACTGGATGATACCCATGCCTACATCCTTACGGAGTGTGAAGGGGGTTACCCTGTTTCAGCCCCAGGAGTAGGTGGGAAGGTACCCCTGATGATGGCAGTTGATTTGGGTCGATAGCCCAAATCAGTTAAAGTGTAGCCCTCACCTTGAAGTGGCTGTCCGATGTTAGTTGATGTTGCATAAAAAACAAATACAGGTGTTTGGGGGAAAGCCCCCACCCTCCAAAAATAATCATTCTTGTTTCCTAATTAATTGACACTATACGTTTGTTGGTTTACAGGTGTGGGCGTAGATTGGTGGGCCTTGGGTGTCTGCTTCTTTGAGTTCCTCACCGGAATTCCTCCCTTCAACGACCAAACGCCTGACCTCGTATTTCAAAACATCTTAAGCAGAGGTATGTTATCACCTGGGCCCACTTTCATAGAGCTGTTAAGCAGAAAATTCTGCTCAGCAAATTTCTTTACTCAGCGAGAAATGAGCGGGGTACCAGTGGCAACAATTTAAACATGGAATGGAATGTTGGCTGGTAAACTTTCTGCTGAGCAATATTTTTCTTAGCTTACAGGCTTTATGACTGGGCCCAATTTCATGGCTCAGCTTACTGAAGAATTCTGCGCTTGCAATCACCAGTCTTTGTTTATATTCTGTGCAAGCTGTGTAAGTCAAGACTGCCTAGTAATGTGAAGTATGCCGGCCCACAAGCATAGAATTCCCTGCTAACCCCCCGTGAAATTTGCTCGACATAAGCGTGGAATTCCCTGCTTCAGTGAGAGCTGATTCTTTGCTTATAAATGGTAAGCAGAGCCATGAAATTGGGGCCCCGTTCTCTCAAATGTAGTCCGTTGGTTTGTCAGGACTTTTCCTTCTTTCAGGTGTTTCTCAGAACTTTTGCTCCACCTCTAGACCCCTCCCCCCCAACAATGAGATAGAAAAACCCTCAAGTAAATAGTGCTAGGCCTATACATCACATGTACTGGATCTCTTTGGAACTCCTTGCCTGGTGTACGTTTCCCTCCATCCTACAATCTAGACTATTTTAAGAGGAACACCTCAGGTCTCGGCGCCTGCGGGTTATTTTCATCTGAAATGTTTGTAGTGGCCCCTTACCAAGAGTGGCTTTTAGCCGTGTGTGGGGCAAACTTGCATCAAGTAATACAATTTTGAAAAGCCCCCAAATTGTGTCTTGGCCCCCCGCTCTCCCCCCCCCCCCACCTTAATGAAAATGTCTAGTTATGCCGCTGAAGCCGCTGATAGGTCTTTTATTGACCTATGTGAGGGCACTGTTTGCACTTGTGATGTCGAGATGCAAGAGATCGATAACTGACAGCTCTCTTTTCGTTCCTTACAGATATTCCTTTACCAGAGGGGGACGAAGCTCTTTCCGACAACTCTTTGGACGTGATTGATCGTTTACTGGCGATGGAACCAGAACAGCGGGCCAAGGCAAAAGGTAGGCCCCTCAGCCCCGTGAATATTTTTTAAATTTTGAAGCGAGGCTCTTAGCTCAAGTTGAGTTTTGTGATTGTCATTTTTTTTTCATTAGAAAGAGTCCCTCTGGAAGTGAGGGGAAAATAGGAAGTGTCTACCCTCACATAAAAAATGGTTTAAACCCTGCAGCGAGCACATGCTGACATTTTTTCAATATTTTCATTTTATCATTTTACACCATTTCAACGTGAGTTTAGAGACTTTATCAAGTTATAAACCACAAGGGAAACTGACTGGGTGAATTGTTAAATGATGTGGGGCTGACCAAGAAAAATCGGGGATGAGATTTTTCAGACTTTTGTCTGAATTCAGACTTTTTATGTCATCCTGGTGAATAAAAAAAAAGAACATTAAAATTTAAAGAATTAAAGACTGACACTTTGATCTACTTCACTAGTGCTTAGGACACTGTTCCTAAAAGCCATTTGACTTCCAAAGCCTCCCTAGGGGTTACCAAAAGGTAGAAACGCCATCATTTCAAGTAGGCCCTATGTCCTAAAATTTGGATCCAACATGTAGTTTCAGACTTTTTTAACAACAATGACTCTCATCCCTAAAAAATTGACAAGAGCAGGATTTGAACCAATGTCCTCTGGTTTAACGCGCCGGCGCTCTACCAACTGAGCTATCTAACCCTATGTAGACGGTCTCCCTATTTTGTCATTACCTTTGTTCAGGGGCGTCAGTCAGAAGCCATACAAATTTTGAGCTGCCAGGGATCACAGCCAGGTTGGAGAGGCTCAGGTTTGAGAAGGGGGTCTGCTTGGTATTTCTGGCAGTGGCCAAGGGCGTCGATCACTACTGAAAAGTAGGGGGGACGGGCGAGCAAGTCTTGAAAAAATACATCTTACATAATAGGCCCAAAATACCATTCTGCACGTGGTCCATCAGAAAAAAAGATGAAAATGAAAAAACAACCATTTCACCGTTTGTTCGCTATTCTTTTATTTGAACAAAAATTGTAATGAAATATTCAATCAAGAAAGTGGTGTTTATTTTTATATTTTGTTGCATATTTCTAATGAACAGTCGATCAAAAAGTGGGGGGGGGGACATCTGATATGCTGTCCCCTCCAGTCTAAAAAGTGAGGGGGACATGTCCCCCCCGTCCCCCACCCATCGACGCCCTTGGCAGTGGCTGTTGAATGCACTGCAGCATCTTGTAAACCCTCAGAAGGTGCGACACAAATAGGTCTACTAATTCAAAACGTAGCTCTGCTTGTTGAAAAACCCCCAAATAATAAGCACTTTGATACGCACCGTGGCGTGATAAACTGCTATATAAGGGCCATGTCACATGAGGCAGTTTACGGGCAACCAGTTCCAACATGTCCAAGGAGAAAGGGCATTCACATTTGTATGGTCGCATATTTTTTCTTGGGGATTGTGCCCAGGTGACTCAGGTGCTACCGAAGTGGTCCTGTAGCATGCACTGCGGTTGGTTGCCTCCAAGTTGCCTGGAAAAGTTGCCTCGTGTGACAAGGCCCTAAGAACCTATTGTTATTGAGACAGTTGCTTTTCCACAACAAATAAAAATTGTCTTCCTTCCACCAGACCTGAAGTGCCATCCATTATTCCAGGCAATTGACTGGAAGCGAATCAGAGAGACGGAAGCTCCTTTCATCCCGGCTCCAGACGACAGGACGGACACTACTTATTTTGACGGTAAAAAAAAAATTCACAACGTTTTGATTTCACCATACACACAATTGTGATTTATAAGAGAGAGAAGTGCAGAGTTAAACAACTGGTAACTCGAGGTAACTTGAGGTTGAACCCCAGAAAACCTCAAAAAAACCTCTAGTTACCTCCCGCTCATTTTTGCACTCCTCCCTAAGCTCTGTACACTCGCTGCTTTCCCGAACCCAGGACAATGGGAGCCTTCAGAACGCTAGGTGGCAGCAGACTAATACCAGGTAATGTTCCATTGTTTACGTAGTTCTGAGCATGCGCACATTACCGAGAACAATGGATTTACCTGGGAAGTCTGCTGCCACCTAGTGTCCCAAAAGTCCTCCATTGGATCAGTGTTTTGTTGTCTTCCATTTTCAAACTCTTAACTTTATAAACTTGACAGCTCCTTATCTGAGTATCGTTTCTCTCTCCTTCTCACCCCACCCCCCCCCCCATTGCTTTTTAGCTCGGAACAACATGCAGCATCTCCAGATGTCCTCATTTGCACTTTGACCTCTTGAATGAGACGGCAATCCACAACTCCAGAAATAAATCAGCAACCTTCTCAAAACTACTCCAGGATATTGTGCGGATAGACTTCTCCACAGTTGAGATTCCAACACGCAAGATATCCCCAAGTGGTCCAATTTGTGGATACATTTGAAGAGGAAAGTATTGCAACATGACCAGGCAGTTTGTTTACAAGTTGACAAGACCAGACCACGAGATTCTTATCTACTGTAGATTAGAAGGTGGTCAAGGTTAGGCTCTTTCATTGACTTTGCAGAAGTGTTAGGACTAATGGGTGTAAATCAGGCATGTCAAAAGACGTAAACATTGCCAAGGGCTATGAGATAAAACAATCAGGACATCAAAATTCAATGTTAAATGAGGTAAATTGTAAAAGCCAATTTAACAAATTGTTAAACGTATGCAACTCAGTGGAAGCAAGTTTAATAGAAAAATCCTTAGATCGCAGTAGCAAAAAATCCCAATTATAACTGTTTACAATTGCCATTTAACCTTATGTAAACTGTGATTTAACCTTATACAAGTGCGCGAACCATATTACTTCTACTGTTCCGTACTAAAAATCGACCAAAATTTGATAACAGTACTAGACTTGATGCTTTATTCAATACTGAACCAAATTTTCAAGTGTGATTTTGTACTTTAAAATGCTACAGAAATCCTCACTGATGGTATCTTGTATCGCTTGATGGACTGTGCCTCATACATTATATGGTTTCTAAAAATATTAAGGATTTTCCGCATAATTAATATAAGTTTACCTACATGTAACTATAATCCTCGATCAAGTTAAATGGCATTATTTTAGGGCATTACAACGCAGATTAAAAAATTACAAAAATTTGATAAAAATGCTGGACTTACCCCTTGCCATTTTTTCAATTTTAAGCCCAAATTCGATAAAAATGCTGGACTAACCCCTTGCCATTTTATCAATTTTAAGCCCGAATTCGATAAAAATGCTGGACTTGCCCCTTGCCATTTTTTCAATTTTTGGCCGAAATTCGATTAAAATGCTGGACTTACCCCTTGCCATTTTATCAATTTTAAGCCCGAATTCGATAAAAATGCTGGACTTACCCCTTGCCATTTTTTCAATTTTAAGCCCAAATTCGATAAAAATGCTGGACTTACCCCTTGCCAATTTTTCAATTTTTGGCCGAAATTCGATTAAAATGCTGGACTTACCCCTTGCCATTTTATCAATTTTCAGCCGAAATTCGATAAAAATGCTGGACTAACCCCTTGCCATTTTTTCAATTTTAAGCCCAAATTCGATAAAAATGCTGGACTAACCCCTTGCCATTTTATCAATTTTCAGCCCAAATTCGGTAGAAATGCTGGACTTACCCCTTGCCATTTTTTCAATTTTCAGCCCGAATTCGATAAAAATGCTGGACTTACCCCTTGCCATTTTTTCAATTTTAAGCCCAAATTCGATAAAAATGCTGGACTTGCCCCTTGCCAATTTTTCAATTTTTGGCCCAAATTCGATAAAAATGCTGGACTAACCCCTTGCCATTTTATCAATTTTAAGCCCAAATTCGATAAAAATGCTGGACTTACCCCTTGCCATTTTTTCAATTTTAAGCCCAAATTCGATAAAAATGCTGGACTTACCCCTTGCCATTTTATCAATTTTCAGCCGAAATTCGATAAAAATGCTGGACTTACCCCTTGCCATTTTTTCAATTTTTGGCCGAAATTCGATTAAAATGCTGGACTTACCCCTTGCCATTTTATCAATTTTCAGCCGAAATTTGATAAAAATGCTGGACTAACCCCTTGCCATTTTTTCAATTTTAAGCCCAAATTCGATAAAAATGCTGGACTAACCCCTTGCCATTTTATCAATTTTCAGCCCAAATTCGATAGAAATGCTGGACTTACTTACCCCTTGCCATTTTTTCAATTTTCAGCCGAAAGTCGATAAAAATGCTGGACTTGCCCCTTGCCATTTTTTCAATTTTAAGCCCAAATTCGATAAAAATGCTGGACTAACCCCTTGCCATTTTATCAATTTTAAGCCCGAATTCGATAAAAATGCTGGACTTGCCCCTTGCCATTTTTTCAATTTTAAGCCCAAATTCGATAAAAATGCTGGACTAACCCCTTGCCATTTTATCAATTTTAAGCCCAAATTCGATAAAAATGCTGGACATTACCCCTTGCCATTTTTTCAATTTTCAGCCAAAATTCGATAAAAATGCTGGACTTACCCCTTGCCATATTTTCAATTTTTAGCCGAAATTCGATAAAAATGCTGGACTTACCCCTTGCCATTTTTTCAATTTTAAGCCCAAATTCGATAAAAATGCTGGACTAACCCCTTGCCATTTTTTCAATTTTTGGCCGAAATTCGATTAAAATGCTGGACTTACCCCTTGCCATTTTATTAATTTTCAGCCGAAATTTGATAAAAATGCTGGACTTACCCCTTGCCATTTTATCAATTTTAAGCCCAAATTCGATAAAAATGCTGGACTAACCCCTTGCCATTTTATCAATTTTAAGCCCAAATTCGATAAAAATGCTGGACTTACCCCTTGCCATTTTTTCAATTTTTGGCCGAAATTCGATGAAAATGCTGGACTTACCCCTTGCCATTTTATCAATTTTAAGCCCAAATTCGATAAAAATATTGGACTTACCCCTTGCCATTTAATCAATTTTAAGCCCAAATTCGATAAAAATATTGGACTTACCCCTTGCCATTTTTTCAATTTTAAGCCTAAATTCGATAAAAATGCTGGACTTACCCCTTGCCATTTTTTCAATTTTCAGCCGAAATTTGATAAAAATGCTGGACTTACCCCTTGCCATTTTTTCAATTTAAAGCCCAAATTCGATAAAAATGCTGGACTTACCCCTTGCCATTTTTTCAATTTTTGGCCGAAATTCGATGAAAATGCTGGACTAACCCCTTGCCATTTTTTCAATTTTAAGCCCAAATTCGATAAAACTGCTGGACTTTACCCCTTGCCATTTTATCAATTTTAAGCCCAAATTCGATAAAAATGCTGGACTTACCCCTTGCCATTTTTTCAATTTTCAGCCGAAATTTGATAAAAATGCTGGACTTACCCCTTGCCAATTTTTCAATTTAAAGCCCAAATTCGATAAAAATGCTGGACTTACCCCTTGCCATTTTTTCAATTTTTGGCCGAAATTCGATGAAAATGCTGGACTTACCCCTTGCCATTTTATCAATTTTAAGCCCAAATTCGATAAAAATATTGGACTTACCCCTTGCCATTTTATCAATTTTAAGCCCAAATTCGATAAAAATATTGGACTTACCCCTTGCCATTTTTTCAATTTTAAGCCCAAATTCGATAAAAATGCTGGACTTACCCCTTGCCATTTTATCAATTTTCAGCCGAAATTTGATAAAAATGCTGGACTTACCCCTTGCCATTTTTTCAATTTTTGGCCGAAATTCGATGAAAATGCTGGACTAACCCCTTGCCATTTTTTCAATTTTAAGCCCGAAATTCGATAAAAATACTGGACTTACCCCTTGCCATTTTTTCAATTTTAAGCCCAAATTCGATAAAACTGCTGGACTTTACCCCTTGCCATTTTATCAATTTTAAGCCCAAATTCGATAAAAATGCTGGACTTACCCCTTGCCATTTTTTCAATTTTCAGCCGAAATTCGATAAAAATGCTGGACTTACCCCTTGCCATTTTTTCAATTTTTGGCCGAAATCCGATGAAACTGCTGGACTTACGCCTTGCCATTTTTTCAATTTTAAGCCCAAATTCGATAAAAATGCTGGACTTACCCCTTGCCATTTTTTCAATTTTCAGCCGAAATTCGATAAAAATGCTGGACTTACCCCTTGCCATTTTTTCAATTTTTGGCCGAAATCCGATGAAACTGCTGGACTTACGCCTTGCCATTTTTTTCAATTTTCAGCCAAAATTCGATAAAAATGCTGGATTTACCCCTTGCCATTTTTTCAATTTTTGGCCGAAATCCGATGAAACTGCTGGACTTACCCCTTGCCATTTTTCAATTTTAAGCCGAAATTCGATAAAAATGCTGGACTAACCCCTTGCCATTTTTTTCAATTTTCAGCCGGAATTCGATAAAAATGCTGGACTTACCCCTTGCCATTTTATCAATTTTAAGCCCAAATTCGATAAAAATGCTGGACTTACCCCTTGCCATTTTTCAATTTTAAGCCGAAATTCGATAAAAATGCTGGACTTACCCCTTGCCATTTTTCAATTTTTGGCCGAAATCCGATGAAACTGCTGGACTTACCCCTTGCCATTTTTTTCAATTTTCAGCCGAAATTCGATAAAAATGCTGGACTTACCCCTTGCCATTTTTTCAATTTTTGGCCCAAATTCGATAAAAATGCTGGACTTACCCCTTGCCATTTTATCAATTTTCAGTCGTAATTCGATAAAACTGCTGGACTTACCCCTTGCCATTTTTCAGTTTCAAGCCCAAATTTGATGCTCTTTTCTTTGGGGGGCCAAATGTTCAATTTTGATTTGACGCTTTTTTGGAGGCTGCGAACAACACTGATTGGGGTGAAAAATATAAACCTTCAGAGAATGAACCTTGTTCAATTGCAAGTCAACTTTATACAGTTGCGTTAATAACCTTGAGGCATTTCAATAACATTTGACGCACCATTCTGCAAATATTCCATGCATTGTCACAGATACCAGGTGAAATCTGGACTACTTCTTTTCACGAGGCGAGGCCAGGTAAAATGGAACAGTCCAGTTTTCAACGAGTGATTATAGTCCGTGACAAAATACAAACAAAATGCATTCAACATTTGTTTTATACAGGGTGTTTCAAAAAAAAGTATACATTTAGAAAAATGGTTCCAAAATGGATTTGTTATTAGTTTACAACAAATCTGGCAGTAAGTATTGATGGAGCAAGGTCATAGCTTTTTAATTTCTACCAAATCAATCCTCAGATGTTCCGCATGAGTGAACACTAGCTAATTACTTTTATCAGATTTTAATTGGCTTGCGCACAAAAGTGAAAGGGTTAAAACAGAATCAAACACAGTACGTAGTAGGGAAGGTGAGGTATGTGCTTTGTTGCTCACAAAATTGCTAAGAAATTGGACAAACCCTCAGTTCTGCGTAAGTCTACAACATGAGTCAGTATTCAACATGGCCACCGTCTCTTTGCATACAGACTTCTGCCCTCCTCCGCATGTCATACACAGCGCGCCTAATCATTGCGGCATCCTGCCTCACAACAGCAACCTCGGCATTTTTGTAAACTGTGACTCTTGTCAGACATCGCACGTTTGGGTACTCATGGCGGAACTCTTGGAGCACTGCAGAGACACTGTTAGTACGATGGTACTTTGCTACCAAAAACGATCTCTGTTGTGGTGTGAACTGTGGACGAGCCATGTTGTTCTCAATTCAGTGCATAAATGTGGGGATTTATAAAGATGACCATCACTTTTATACCATAGCATGACATTCTGTTATGTCACATCATTGAAAATTTCTGAGCAACAAAGCACATGCCTAACATTCCCTACCACCATTTTGTATTTTATCTGACCCCTTTCACTTTTGTGCGCAAGACAATTAAAAACTGGTAAAAGTAAATAGCTAGTGTTCACTCATGCAGAACAGCTGAGGTTTGATTTGGTAAAAAAATAATAGCTAGGACCTTGGTCCATCAATACATAGTGCAATAATTTTGTAAAAAAAAATAATAATAATTTTTGAACCATTTTTCTAAATGTATACTTTTTTTTGAAACACCCTGTATAACTCACACAGATCCCTGTCATTTGAATTTGGTTTCACAACAAAAAGAAGGAAAAAAAACCTAAAAAAAAAAACCCCAGGATTTTTTCCACCCCACACTCTGAAAAAATATATTAAAACTCTATAAACAACGTGGACAACACCACATACATAGACACCAACCTCGCCTCATTTGGGCAAAAAACCTTGGAACGATTAATTTGAAAATTGATGTAGGATGCTCAAATGGCGCATGTCAATATATTTTGACAGTATTACCCCACCAAAATCACGTTTTTACATGGTAACCCTAAACTGCACACAGCTAGTCATGTCACAAGATCGAAGAAGAATGCCAGGGGACCAGTTGCTGTATGACTTGATGTCTCCTTTGCGGGCTACAATACTTGAGCATGTGCATCGAGTGGATCGACCACAGGCCTTACCCATACCAGGTGTTGGAGCGAGCAGTGCAAGCCGGGGGAACAAACTGGCGAGGCGAGATCGATCACCCCTGGGAATGAGGTTGATGAGAAGGATCTGTGTGAGTGGTTTACTTTTTTTACTTTTTTTTTTCCAGCGCCTTGATCTAGTGTCTAGGATATGAGCGCTTTATAAGAACTCTGTATTATTATTGTTATTATTATTATTATTATTATTACAATTTAGTAGCAGCATCTAGTTACCATAATAATTGCATTAAAAAAAAAAGAGTTTCAGTTATTAAAAAAGATTGTGAGCAAAATCTTACCCAAAATGTGTTAACCAGAGAGGGTGTCTGGGTGCCTTTTGGACAGTTTAAAAATTTGGACACCTGTTTACTAAATCCTGGCTAAAACCTTGGTTACAAAGCTCTTTGATTCGTACTGATAAGAATAGTTCCATTACGAACCATTCAAATAAATATAAAGGACGCGTTATTTCATAACATTCTCCAAAAAACATCTTTGATATGTACAGTTCAAAGGGTTCATATCGTGAGGATCAAAGCAGGGCCCAATTCCGCGGCTCTGCTTACCGCCGAATTCTGCGCTTACTACCGAATTCTGCGCTTACTACCACCATTCTTCGCGTACAAGGCAAGTGCCAAACTTCTGCACTAGCTGCGTAAGCAAAAAATGCCTAATAATGTAGAGTATGCGCATGCACAAGAAATACCCTCCACAGCTTCCATACGCGCTGAATTCTCTGCTTCCGCAAGTGCCGATTCTTTGCTTCCGGTAAGCAGAGCCATAAAAAATGGGCCCTGGCCTGTTGCTGTACATGAAATTAGGAATTGAACGCGCGCGCGCTCCCTCCGTATCAAATCTAAGGAGAGCGCGCCTGCAGTAACTGGGTCACTGTTTATAATTCCATGTACAGCCACAGGCCTGCTTTGATCATGACGACACGGCCCATCTAAATAAAAAAACTATAATTACACCAGAAGGTTTTACTTCTTCCAGAAATTCTGATCCTGCGCCATTTTTTTCTTGAAGTTCTGAAACCACTGATCGAGGACTGTCACTGGTACCCAGCTGACGTTTGGCTGAGGCGTCATCTGGGACTGGGTGATTCCGAACGAGGACGCGTAGTTGTAGAAATTCTCCAACATTTTCATGGAGAACTCGGAGAAGCTGGTCAGAGCAGACGCCTAAAATAAACGGAGAGAAAAACCACACTTGATTGCAAAAGTTGACACTGTTAATCCAATTGTAACGATGGTCACACGGGTGGGCGTAACCAAACAAGTGTTTCGGTTGAATTGGCCATTGGTTAAAATCACTGGCAGGCGACAGTTATTGGTTACAACCGCAACAACTACATGTATACCATGCTCGATATGTAGCAGAAGGTGCCGCCCCCCAAAAAGTTCCACACTATTTTTCCTCTTGTACAAAAGTACCACCGTCCACCCCCCCCCCACAAAAAAATAAAATAAAATAAAATAAAACAAAAAATAAATAAATAAATAAATAAATAATAAATAAATAAATAAATAAATCAACCAAAAAAAAAACTATTTTGAGAAAGGATTCCCTTCGAAGTAATATGTATATATTGGGTTTGCGGTAACACCATGTGTATATCTACTAGCTATGTAGATTTGTTCTTTGAGAACTAGGTCTTGCTTTTTTATTCTGCCGCGGAGTAGATTTGGAATCGGGAGACTACTTCGGGAGACTACTTAGTTCTGAAAAAGAACTGTCCAGCTTATTAGCTTCTACCTGGGCGGAGGATAGGAAATCGGCCGGGACTACTACCTTAGCTTAATAGTGGATCGGATCGAGGGGACTTCTCGTTATTAACTTCACTGCCGCGGAGTGAGTTCTCAATTTGGTCTCAACGCTTCGACTAGCTTGCTCTAGTCATCGTCGGGAGACTGACGTAAAGTAATATGGTTTTGCTGTTTTTCCACCCCATTGGAGATATCGCATAAAAAGCGGAGCAAATATGTTCAAGCATGAAGACTAATCCCTAATAGGAATACACAATCTGAGTAAAGTTCCTGACAGAAACTCTTCTCAGATTCAAATTTTGGGGCATTAAAACTGATACCTTTTTATATAACCACATTACATCGAAGTCCAATGTTTCCCAAAATGCTTGATACTATTGAAAGCCGCTTTGGCTTCTTACCAACAAGTTTTTATTGCCATTGATTTTAAGAGTGATTACAAAAGTATACCTTCCTTTTAACCCTGCATCACGCAAGGGGGCAGTAGCGGTAAGCACTTTTTATTTTTATTTTAATAACATAAGAACCGTTCGGTCAAATCCGGTCATACTACATGTAATCCTCTACTAGAACCCCTCCTTTGAGATAGTTTAGTCATTCATGGGGTTGAGTTTCCTAAAAGGTCACTATGACCCTTTGAAGTTTGCCGACGTCACTCCCCATTGACATGAATACACAAAACCCCATATGCTTGTACACACCCATTGAAACAATACAGATTACCTATGCACTTGTAAACACAGCCCCCACCTCCCCACCCACTCAACCTGCCCACCCCGCCCACTCCAACAACTTTTCTCCACCCCCACCCCACAACCCCAACCACCCCAAGCAGACTTAATTGCCCTATAATTAAAAGTTTTTAGGTTTTTTGGGGGAGCCAAATTTCCCAGGGTTAAGGATAGGTACTACCTGAAGATGTCCTAGTATTGACCAAAGACATACCTGAGCAGTTTCTGCAGGAATCTGTTCCTGGATGACTTGAAGGGGTTCCACAGAGATCCCAATCTGGGACATCGTATTCATCTGCTGCTGGGCTAGCATGGACTGCATGAACACGTTGTTTGTGGCACTCCCTTTAAAGACACGTTCACAAAAATCATTAATCCAAGATGGATTATCTCATAGACTCATTTTTCATTGTTCTCTGTATTTGCCCTCATGTCATCACCATTTTCTGTATAATAATAATAATAATAATATAAAAAAGGCTATTTATAATGCGCTCATATCCATCACTCAGTGACGCTCAAGGCTCTTCAACATTAAGTATTTTCCTGCAAGGTATTTGGGGCAACGTTTCTGAAGTATGAGACCTACTCCTTAACATAGCACTATGTTATGGTTTACAAGGTGCTGTGGTGCAATATGCTGCCAATCAAACCAGGAACACCGGGGCAGACCCCTTCTCTTATCGATAAGTGCACTGGGTTCTTTTACATGCGTTACACAACAAATGGGACCAAAGGCTTTACGTCCCGTCCGAAGGACGAAGCAATCATTGTTAAGTGTCTTGCTTAAGGACACAAGTGTCACGACCGGGACTCGAACCCACACTCTGCTGATCAGAAACACCAGAGCTTGAGTCCAGTGATCTTATCCGCTCGGCCACGACACGCCACATGTATATACATGTAGCTATTCTGTACATATATGTTGTGAGGCTGGGCCTTCATTTTTTTTGGTCTTGTTTCTGTTTTGGTTTTATTGTTCCTTTTTTTGCCTTGTATTGTATTTGTTTGGTTCTTGTATTGTTGAGGTTGAATAAATAAATAATAATTATTATAAAAAACAGTGCCTGCTCTGGGCACGAAGGAACGTTCCCATAGCAGGAGTGATACATGGCCCTTTGGAAAAAAGTAAGAAACAATTTTGTTGAGTACAAGGGCTGACCTACATGTACATGTACGCATGGTGTAGACTTTGGTAGAGTTTTCAGGTTATTCAATACAAATTTTGCATTCGCCCACAACCTAGTGGACCGCTAGAACCCGATGGATCGGTGGACCGGCTGGATCCGCGACACTGGACATAATGTACCAAACTACGAAAGGGGGGACACTAATCCTACACAAGTAAATATGCATGTTAGCAATTTGATTGATGTGATGGAGTACTTCGGTGGTCTAACACTTTGGTCCATGCACATGCGTTGACTTTACGGGAAAGCTCCATTTAAAAAGAAAGAGGCTCCAAATGAAACATCCTTTTCATCTGACACCTCACACCTGTTATCTCTCTGTAATTCCTTATCCAAACAGTGGACATACACTGTAATTGGTTCATGCACAAACCAGCAGGGCTGTTGACTGCTCTAAGCAAACTGACTGCTCATCCATTAAGTTTAATGGCCCAAGTAGTTCGATTTAAACAAATCTAATTGGTGAGAAGGATCGGATAGTTTCCGAGTTTTGTGGCAAAAACTCATAAATTCTTTAATGGCGCTTTCCTGTAACGGGACGCTTAACTGATCCAATCAGAACACTCCTACTGTTCGGACTTTTGAGATGCTCCCTTAAAAAATTTCTGTCACCCAACATGGAAGAGCCCATTATACGTGAAAAGGTACTGTATAGCGGGACCTAGGCCTACATGGTAAGGGCCTTTTTTGTAGAGCGGGTCACAAAATGTTCCGGGTTCTTTTATGTGCACTACCAATCACGGGACTCAGAGCTCAATGTCCCAATCCAAAAGGACAAAGCAATTATGGTAAAATATCTTGCTCAAGAACACAAGTGCCACGAATGGGACTCGAACCCACATTCGGTTGATCAGAAACACCAGAGCTTGAGTCCGGTGCTGTCAACGGCTCGACCACGACACGCCAAGATGACTTGGATAAGATTTCACCCAATTGTCTAATGTTAAAGCCAATGAAACCGGCTACAAACACTGGCCTCACTGGCCTGATGACCCACATTGGCTCAGGAAAAACTTGACTTTATTTTTTACGAATTTGAAACGAACCTTTCTTCAAGCCAACCACTTTGAAATGGCACTGGGCTTTTCGTTGGTGATGTAACCCAGAAACATCCAGACCATTTCGCCCTCTGCCGACGGCCAACTGAAGTAGATGGCTCCGCCCATACCCTCAGGAAACGCTCCGACCCCCGTCAGGAAGACCACAATGTGGTTGATGCTGGCGGCATTGTCGATGTTGAAGATGACATGTGTGTCGTCCACCTGCTGCATGTCCGTCTGGACCTACAGTAGAACGTGTGAGAATAGTTTAGAGATGACTGCGAGTGTTAGTCATGTTAGTTGGGGACAAGAGGGTCTCTCTTGACTGAGG
The DNA here is from genome assembly GCA_023634235.1 of Pisaster brevispinus. Taxonomy (NCBI): domain Eukaryota; kingdom Metazoa; phylum Echinodermata; class Asteroidea; order Forcipulatida; family Asteriidae; genus Pisaster; species Pisaster brevispinus. The sequence continues at coordinate 32,075,736 of JAMKCF010000001.1, forward strand.
TCTCATCAGGACGACAACAATGTGGCTGGTGGCTACAGCCGGCCGCGGCTGTCGTTAACGCAGTGCTCGAATTTTACACTGGACCGCAGGGTCCAAGGCCAGTGACTTTAGTGTCGGGCCAGTAAACCTGTAACAAGACGAGTCCGTGTTTGTCAATTGAGTAACAAACCCTCACTGTGTAATAATAATAGGAGCAAATATGTTCAGATTTTCACCTTGATTCTGAAAAATACCTTTCTATTTTGTTGGGTTATAATAAAGTGCATGCATGTTGCATGCCAATAACAGCAATAAAGACAAAATGAGAAAAACTTCCCTACATGCTTGTTCGAATTAAAAACAACATAGTCAACCGAGTGAATTGCATATGGTGGATCTTTTTCTCACAGAACTTGGGAGAGCACTGAGTATACAGTGCTTAATACACATCGGTGTAAGGGTAAAAACCAAATTATATTCTCTTAAAGTCTTATCTCTATTCCTGATGCCAAAATTAACATACTATTAATCATGTAATGTAACACAAAGTCTCCGGAAGTTTGTCTCTCTATTTGTTTCCTGGCCTTGCAAGAAAAGTCCTGTTCCAGTAAACATTTTGGGACTCGAACCCACACTCTGCTGATCAGAAACACCAGAGCTTGAGTTCGGTGCTCTTATCCGCTCGATCACGACACGCCATGTCTGCTTTCTCATCCACTTCCCCCTCTCTCTCTCTTTTTAAAAAAACTTTCCACTTTGACTGCAAGCAGTTTCAGTGTGCGTGTATTTTACTTAATATATTGTGTTTTGATTTAGCCGTGAACAAGTTTCTGTATCCAACTTCCACTTTTTACACTCATCGTTATCAACAGGATATAATTTCATTATTATTAATTACATTGTATATTGTATAAATAGGCGTAAATTTGATACTATTTTATTTCTTGGTACTTCTTTTTGTACCTGGTCTGCTGTTGCTGTTGAATACTCCTTGAGGTAGTTTGATAAAGGAGGCCTTTGGGAGGTGGAACAGAACTTTAAAATGACCTTAATTTCCTTAAAGTACAGTAAAAAAAAAAACATTTTAAAGTTTAAAAAAGGCCCGTGCCCCAAGTTAGGCTGGTCCTCTCTCTAAAGCGTCTCATAAAGTAAAACTATCCACAAAATTCCCACGACATACACAAAAGCGCCAGGAAACCAGACCTCATTTGTTATGATTAGTTTCGAGCTGAAATTATTACTTGACTTACCAATCGCCCAGCGACCAAACAGCCGAACATTGTAGGTCTTCTGCTGATCGACTGAATGGAAACTAATTCTCAGGAAAAACCTCAGATCTTCGTTAAAAACAAACGAAAAATTGCCACGAAAAACAGGGGACTTGACTTCAACAGCATCCAGCGCAACCAGTATTCGCTGTAACAGAACACTGACTGTTCGGTTAAACGAGAGAGGGCGCACTTTGTAGGCCCTGAATTAGTTTAAAAAAAAACCCAACACATTATTAGGAGCCAAATAATGGTTAAAAACTTTGCACCGAACTTACAACATGGGGGTTGTTGGTTTCCAGATTGAGGTATTTTGGATGACTTAGGCCTTGAAAATAATATCATTTGTTGATAGGTGTATGGAGTGCGAGTGCGTGCGTACAGAAACTGGCAGCGTTCATAATTCCACACTACAGCTGCCGCACATCACACGACACAGACCTATGTCACGGACAGATGTTTACAATTTACATCCCCACCGTTTTGTTGTTGTTTGACATTAATGAACCCAATCCTAACAATAACAATTCAACTACTATCTATAACACATCATCATACAACACTTCATGCCCCCCCCCCCCCCAATTCTCTCCATTTTGTTTTGCTCCGTGTGTGCGCTGCTGGAATGATTGGTAAAGTCAAGACAATGACAATGTTTAGCTTGACGAGAAGTTCTTAAATCGAGGCAAAACTTCCTGTGCGATGACCCCCCCCCCCCCCCCCTCCCCCTGGCACCAACACCAATGCGTAAACGTCACACGCGGCTACTGGCCGAGGAGGAAGAAGTGATTTAATAGACCCCTTGCTTAACGTGCATGCACTGCTTGGACGCTGATGTCACGCGCACGCGCATGTTCACGCACTAAAAGAGCAACTGTCGGCCAATGACCTGCCTCGTTTTGCCTCAGTGAGGGCGCTGTCTGAGAGTGTGACGTCATATCGTATGGCAAAAAGTGTAAACGCCGCTTTGCCCAAAATGCGCGCCGGGCCTGCCACACGCGGGGATGATATCATATTGACTCCAAAAATGGCGTTACCACTCCGATTTTGTGACAAAGACGTAGGCCTACGTCGGGTGAAATTGGATCATACAGTAGACCCATTTTGCATTGGCCGCAATCTTTGATGTAAAACAATGAACATGTGCACGCGTGTGTACGCGCTGCACACGACTCTCAGCCAATGAGCACGCGTGTGTACGCGCTGCGCACGACTCTCAGCCAATGAGCACGCGTGTGTACGCGCTGCACACGACTCTCAGCCAATGTGCACGCGTGTGTACGCGCTGCACACGACTCTCAGCCAATGAGCTCCTTCACAGGGCATCAGTGAGGGGGACTGTTCATCCAGGGCTTGTGACATCATACGCAAGCCGGGTTATTGACCCCTGTCATGCACGACGTCACAAGCTGCAACTTTGCCGCGCTTGCCCAATTATGAGCATGTACGCGGTCCCCTAAATTTTGCACTACACTATACAACCCACAGGGACATTATAACCACCCCAAAACGGCACAACCAAGATTTTTGTGACGATGACGTCTTTGAGTGAAATAGGCCCAAAAGATTGCTGTGACTACTGTGATGCAGAGTGTGTCATGTGGAGGTCGTTTCGATTGTTTTGTTCCATCGGAGTCGTGATCAACAGAATCTGCAAGGGCGAGCTTCATTTTCACTTTAGCATGCAATGGAGTGATGGTCCCGGTAGCACAGCACTGCACAGCACAGCACAACACAGAATTCCCTCTAACATGGCAGCTTGATGACGTCAATGCATAAGGTCCGTTGGAAAACGTTCACAAGATCGAACAAGAGAAGGTTAGATGAACGAAAATTGTATAAAAAGAAATAATAGTGACATGAGACACATTGAAGTAGAGGCAATTTGTGAATGCTTATTGTATAGAAATGTCTTAAGAAAACAGAACTTCTTTCAGTCCACTTTTTAAGTACTAGAAAAAATAATGTAAAAAATTATGCAACCTAACAAGCTACCACGAAACAAGAAGGTAAATCGTACAGGTGAAGGATAAAAAGCGAAGAAGCTACTCAATAATACACTACCAACATGCAACACATTTGGGGTTTAATATCCCTCCAAAGAGCCCCAAAATTAAAGAGAATTTACAGAGAGAAATAAAGGTGCGTGTGCTTCCCCCGCCTCCTCAACTGCCGAAAGAAAAACGGAAAAGAGAAAGGTCCAAATGACGCGGACACCGAACTTTTTTGGGAGTAAGTATAATGCAAAAGAAAGTTGCATCAGGCCCAAGAACACTATATGAGGGTACACTTGGTATCGCTACATTAAGGTGGAAACTAAAAGGAGAGAAAAACAGAAAAAGAGAAAGGTCTCAAAATGATGTCAACGGATGATTGGGACGTTGAAAAATTTTTGCACTGGAAGGGTATTGAATGCAATTACAATGTTTGCGATTTTATTGTCAGATTTCAGACTTGTAGTTTTTTCTACACTCACATGAGGACTCTATCTGTTGGAAAATGAGTGCATCACAAAATTGAATTTGACATTTCCGTAGTTCTTAAAAAAAAAAAGGAAACATATCCCGACGAATATCAATAAGTTAATACACATTGACGCAATGAAGTGCAATACTCAATCCAGGAGGGAGACTTTGGAACGCTAAGTGGCAGCAGACTTACCAGATACATTTCCATTGTTTACGTAGTTCTGAGCATGCGCACATTAACGATAACAATTGATTTACCTGGTAAGTCTTCTGCCACCTAGCGTCCCAAAAGTCCCTTATTGTTATCAATTCAACGGGAGACTTTGTAATGATGGCAGCACTTGACTTATCGGGTAAATTTCCATGACCAACCGGTACGTAGCTAGCTCAGAGCATGCACATGCGTACGGAAAACAATGGACTACCCGATAAGTCTGCTGCCACCTAGCGTCCAAAAAGTACCCCATTGAATTTCAGGTCAGCTTTTTACATTATTTTTAGTCGAGCTAAGCAAAACATTGAAGGAATATATTCTGAGGTTTACTTCCTAAGCACAGATAGGAAATTCAACATCTGAAACGTTCACTCATCATAGACTGTGGTTGCCTGCTGATAATTTTAAACCCTAGTTTCCACGATGGAAAATTAGATCTGACATTTTTTCGTTCATTTTACGAGTTTCTGCGAGATGTTCACGTTCAAGCTTGAGGCGTTTCTGTTCAACCTGCAGCAGAAGTGAGTACAATGAACAGTCGCTAGAGGGCGGTACTTCTTTTCTTCCGTCACCACTTTCAACGTCTTCAGGTACTGGCGTCGTTGATGCTGTATAAATAAGACAAAATAAAAACATCTCGAATACCATTGGATTAAATTTAGAATACCAAGCAGTTCCAATAATACGGGACCCAATTTATCCCCAAACCTAAGTTGTTGGTTTTTTTTCTTCAAACCAGAGACAGATGAGATTGTCCAAGTGCAGAAGATTACGCTCACACATTTCTGGTAAAGAAAACGAGGATGCAGCACAAGTGATCGTCAACACTTGAGCTCGCACGGCTAACCTCTACTCTTCAATGATTTTGTTATGAATTGCTAAACGTGCACTACCGAGGACACAGGCAATTACTCCAAACAAGGTTTACACCAGGATTTGGTAAAAGGGAGTTCAAATTTGCTGGAATTTTAAAAACTGGGTGTCCAAATTGTTCATTTACAATACATTTACTTGTAAATGACAGATAAAACAGAGTGTCCAAATTTAAAACAGGGTGTCCATCCAAAAGACACCAAGAAATTCCTTTGGCTAATGCTACAAGTCCAAAGTATCTTGCTCAAGGACACCAGTGCCACGACCGGGACTCAAACCCACATTCTGCTGATCAGAAACACCAGAGCTTGATTCCGATGCAATTTTGGGGAAAATATTACATAGATCGCAAAGCCACTCGGTGCGTGACAGTTATACACGTACTTATAGACCCCGTGTAAAGACCCCTTGCATTGGCCGCCATTGTTGATGAAACGTGCACAAGTGAAAGGCTATCATTGGCTGAGAGTCGTGCGCAGCGCGTACACGCCTGCACTTTTCCATTGTTTGTCGTCAAAGATGGCAGCCACTGACGTTATGTGCGATCCATCTATAGACTGTGCAAGTCTCGCGCGTTATATTCGAACATTTTTTTGAAAGACTATGGACACTCTCTCAACGCGTGAAGGACACAAACTCTCGTACTCTAACGTCTCCTTGTGATCGAATACGCGTGAGACTTTCACAGTCTAGTGGTAACTCTAAAGACGCACTCATCAATCAGCTTTACATTTCACACCTTTAATTTCTGTGACTGTGATTTAGGATGAATATTGCCAAGTAATTACCAAGTTGCTGATGGGGAACCAAATCAAATATTTCAGGGTGGGGGCGCCCTAACAAAGGATGACATTGATTGTAATGGGCATATTTCTTAAAACCCTCAGGTTCAATCAGAATCCTACGGCAGCAGCACGTGTACTGCAGCCGTAGAGAAAGAGTGACTTGTCGTAACTGTCCCTGTGGAGTATTTCCACGTCTTGGTCTATTCATATTTTAATTTAATTTAGTTGGCAGACTTATTATATATTATTTTGCATTTGGTTATTACATGTAAGACAATGTGGTGTGTCGTCTTAATAAAATATGGGAGATGTATTTTCTTAGTTGATCATTTGAACTGGTGTGAAATGGGAATGAGCAGGATGGGGGAAATTTATTAATTTATGAGAAGGTTTTGCAACAGTTAGTGGTTTTGCTGAGACAGCTATACACTATTTTCCCCAGAGGAGTTTATTGGGTCTGTGGTGATTCTTATAGGGGGTAGGGTGATGGGTGCAACCTTTTGAATTCGTAAGATCTTCAGAATTCAAGACTACATTTGGAAAATATACCATTCTGTAAGGACCTTTATAAATTGGTAATTTTCTCTTTTGATTGACAGAATATGCACATTTTATCAAAGAAAATGGTTTTAAAAAGTAAACAAATCTAACCGTGGCAGTACTGATTTGCAACACAGCTTGTCAAAACGTCCTCAGATGGCCAAGAGACAAAGTGGAAAGAAATGTTGACCCTCTCCATTTGAGGGTTGCGACCCTTGTTGAATTTAGCACAGATGAATGCAGCATCTGCACACGTATGATCTGTCAAGTCAAAGCGATACCTGACGTCCTCAAAGACGAGTGTTCCCGAAGGAGATGTCGTCAAAGATTGGGATTGTTGTTCTTCAGACAAGGCTTCCTCCAGGACGGTACCAGAGAGTTCATTAGTCCCATCTTCACTTCTAGACATCCACAACCTCAGTGTCCATAGTCCCTGTCCAGAAGCACTCGTTCCGCCCAAGTACTGCACATGTAGATCCATTGCAAGCTGGTTTTCTTTGCCTATCTCCAGGGAGGTATATGGAACGACGAGTGGAACCACCTCAAGCACCTCAATCACAGTAAGATCTGAATGATAAAGGGATATTATCTTTCAGTCCTAAAAACTAACACAAAAGCCAATCTTTGCAGTCCCATCACTCTTACAATTTCCTGGTCAGAATTGATCCAGACTCCGAGTCGATGGTGGTCTGACCAATATCTGGGCCACGCTGACCAGGAAACTGGACGAAATGAGAATTTGACTAGGATTCTGCGTTAGTTTGGCCCACTTATTGGTACTTTTTGGCATAGTTTCCAATGCGTCAATGCGTCAATGCGGCAAAGCGTCGGGCCCAAGTCCAACGGGATCGGGCCAGCTCTGAATAGGGAGATTTTAGAGTGTATACGGAGGCAACGAAGGCAATTGCCCCAATTGGTGCTCTTCGAAACATTCCATTAGAAATATCCTTATAAAAAGGGTGTGCTTTACAAAGGAGAACACGCCTTGGTACCTTTGCCCTTCCAAGAACAAAGCATCATCCTGGACCTGCTGGGCTTAATAGCTTGCACTTTCTAGTATGGCCAGCATATTTTACATTCAATCTCTATAATCAACTATTTGCCTAAAGGAAATTATTATGATTGTCTTCAGGATACTGTCGTTTTCAAACTCGGATCAGTGAGTGTTTAACCGACCTGATTGAATCATTGTGACAACATTGCAATGGCGTTTTGTGTACTGAATATGCACTCGTACTACAAAGTACACACCGTGCATAGAACTGCATAGAAGATTATAATAATATGATATGTAAACCAGTCACATGAAGAGACATGATATTCAAAGTAATAAATGGATGCGATGCTTTGATTGCGCAGACTTGTTCTCAAGACCAATCAGACCGTATCAAACTGATCATGAAATGATTTACCAGTAAGCACGGCCATTCTTGATAAAGTAGAATGGGATAAGTAGAAAAGCTTACATTGCAAAACACTTTTGAAACTTCAGTTTAAAGTTTTAAGGATGACTTACTGTCTGGGCAGATCTTGCAGCATACCCCTTCAAGTTTGATTCTCTGGCTATGACTGCAGGGTAGTGGTGGGCATGACACATACTGACAGGACAGAGTCGAATTATCACAGACGCAGTTTAAACACTCGGTGAGTTTTTTACGCGTGCCATGACGTAAGATGCTGCCATCCAGCATCGTGCAGGGAAGATCGTATGGTGGCCCTGAAGGGATATCGAACGAATATTTACGTGAATATCTACATTATTTCCACGTCTTTTGCCCTAATTCTCAAACACCCACGTAAATACTCATGTAATTATTTACAACTAGGGCACAAATTGTGAAAATTTACAAAAATATTGGTGGCGAATCCCGTCCGGTCTGCACTAGCACAGGCGAGCGGCATTCCAGCTGGTACTACCAGGGGTGAGGTCGTTTGAAGACCGTTTATCGCTGCATGTGATAAATTGTTTGTGTGTGGGTGTGTGTGTGTGGGGGGGGGGGGGTCTCAACAACCCTAAAAAAATTCACTGACGCCAGAGAGTAAAGAATGAAACAAGTTCCTGGTGCAAGGCTAGTCCTTTTGTTGTTTACAATGATAAAGTACATTTATTATTGATTGCAAGCAGTGTAGAGTGAGTTTCCATTCCTATAAACAGTTGTGTATTATGGTCTAGATGATGAGGTCTTCGGCTAATTACTCACTAATTGGTCAGCCAAATAATCTAGTGCTACCTTCAATTATGCAAACTATAGTGAAAAAGAATACCGATAAAGAAAGATTTGTTTTAATCGTTCAAATTAGAAAAAAGGGGTGACAGAAATGGTACCGCCGTGAACTGCATGGATTCGAAATTTCCTCAATATTTACGTAAATATTCACGTAAATATTTATGTTTAATGCCCCTTAGCTTTAGGGCCATCATAAGATGTTTACAATGACATCATGTTAGACAAAGATAACATGTAAAGACAACTAAGCAACGCTTTATTCTGAGGTAATTTTGAGGTGTCAAATGTTTGACGGTAAATACACTCCAAACTCCCAGGTCAGAGTCGTCCCCAAATTCCGGGTGTCATGGCTTGGGGGGCAGACCCACTGCTGGGTTAGGTCGACACGTGTTTGACCCAGAAACGGGTCTGGTACCCAGTGATCAAGAATCCGGGTCAACTCTGATCCGGGAAATCCTGGGATGGGCTCGATTTCACAAAAAGCTAAGATCGATTTTAACTGTGAATCAATCTTAATTGCTAAGCAAAGTGTGATGTCACAATACAAATCACTTAGGTAACACCGATAACTCGTCTTAAGATGAATCTTAGTGCTTTGTGAAATCGGCCCCTGGGATCCTGGAGTGTATTGGACCATCAACCTACTGCATGCATCTATATGCCTTAATCCTACAGACCTAAATCCTCCAATATCCTCCTCTCCTGTCACTCCACACCAAATTGTTTAAACTTACATACGTTTGGAATTCCTGACCAAAGATTATGGAGAGCGCCGAAGGGGCAAGATTGTGAACTGGAGCTCTATCGATAGACCCCTTGCCCTTTAATGGTATCTTTCTTCATATGTCATAAATCAGCAATAGGTTGACAACAAATTAATCTTCATTTTATTGGTTACACCCCTATGTTCCGACGGCCTATAAGCTTTTCATAAACCTAACCTTTACCCTAACCCTAATTGAAGTTGTCTTCGATGTTTCATGTTTAAAATATTTCTCATAACAAGCACACACTGTCATCTACATTTTAATTTTAAAGTAACAATAAGATAAATAAATAAAGGTGCTGATACAGTAAATTGCAGTATCTTCCTTTATAAAGCACTCGTACTTGAAGATCCAACTACTTAATACTCGGCACTCGGAATCATTGCCACTTTAATGTAAATATTGATCGATAAAGTGCTTGTACTTGGGTCACTACTCGGCCATCGAAGAGTACTCGACAACAACACTTATGTAGGCCTACTCCCAAAAGTTTGAGGTTGTTATACACTAACTTTACACTATCGTCACGCTAGAGTAGAGGTCAGAGAACCAATGATTCTTTAATTACAAATGTCATTTACCTGAAGAGGGCGAGGACGATTCTTGGCCTGTAGCAATCCAACAGCAAGCTGCGGCAAAAGACAAGACCAAGAGGCCTCGACAACCTACGAAGACACACATAACAACACACAGTATTTGTAAATTACTTATTGAAAGAAGAACAACACCACTCGGACAGGCAAACGAGTCTCCCGGGCTCTCACTGAGTCAGCAACTTCTTGTAGCTTGCTTTTTATAGCAATAGCTATGTGTAGGTTCTATTAGTGTTGCAGTTTCGCTAGGTGGGTGCCTGAAAACACAACATATGCCTATCTAATGTGCATGAGCTCAACCTTGAACTTGAGCTGGGTTGTTCTGGAAGAAGGGGTGGGTGGGGCTTATAACTACCAAGAAATTAGACATATATATATATATTGTTTTGTATGTGGAAGAAGAAGCATGTGGGCGGAAGCATGGAGGAACTGATGAAGAAATCTGGAGTTTGGGAATAGAAGATGGTGGCTCGGGAGTTTGTATGTGACAGCAGGCAAGTCGATTGGCTTGTTTCGATTGGATGGCCAGGTCGCGTCATTTGTTTAATGGTAATAAAACTGGACAATTGCTCTTTAAAATTATGTCTATTTTTATGTACAGGTATAGAGTCATAGATCATTTTTTCAACATAATGCCAAGTTTTAGACACATTTATGTAAAAATATACATACATTTCATAGGTGTAAGATTCAGCTGAATACAGTGTCTACTTGCTGAGAAAACAGCAACAAATTCATCCACGTTTAGCGAGGTGATAGCAGCGGGTACCAACCGCATCTCTGGCCGTAGCATTCGCGGACAGACACCAGCGCTCAGAAATCTGATGAAAAGATTCATGCATGAATCGTTTCTTAGATTCAAATGATTTTGTCTGAAATATTCCAAATCATATTCGAAAGGAATCCATTTTCAAAATAGCTTATACTATCAACAGCTGCAGTGCTTCTCGCTAAGTAAGTGGTTTATGGTCATTCATTTTGGAGTACTTACCAATCTTTGACCCTATCTTTACATCATTTCTTAATTGTTAACGCCTCAAACTACACACAAAATATGAGTGACCATTATAATGCATGTGTTGCATACATGAGATTGGCCGTCCAGCATTCAGATTTGAATTCTGAAAAGAACCAAAAGCATATTGTATTTCAAGAGATGGATTGAATCTTGAATTGAAATGGTTTATCAAAATACAAAAAATCTTTCATGATTTGTACAAGTTTAAAAACATTAAAATACAATCATATGAACAGTAACACACATTGTAAAAAGAAGTTTAAACAAAAAATCGCCAATACACCAGTCAATTAAGATTCTACAAATGCTGCGGAACAGAAACATTGAACTGAGGGCTCCCTAAGAAAAAAGGATTTGAAAAACCCCCCAAAACTATGAAGTCACTTGTATACACTTTTAGAAGTGTAACAAATTTGCACCACACCTTCCAACAAAGAGTAGACCTATGTGCATCATTCTGCCTCACGTAAGCAATAAGAAGTTCAACCAGTGTAATGTCTATAACTATGTCAACCCCTTCGCCCCCACACCAACCTGAGATAGACAAAAGAATTGAAGAAGAAAGCCAAAACGAATGATTCGATAAATCAAAAAACACCACCCACGCTCCCCCATTTTGCCCTTCTACCCCCACCCCCTGATCCCCTCCAATGAAAATGTCAAGTTACTCCAAAGTGTTTACGCACATGGTCACGTAATGAGTTGTTTTTCTAATAGGCTTCCATTTTTTGTTGGTATCATGTGATCATGAATCATAAGATTTACTCGACAAGAAAAAAGGTCGGGTCACCCGGTCGTTATTTACACGGGGTTGCACGACCCACAAAACGTTATTATTTACAAGATTTTGAGGGCCTACAATAATATGATAATCATGTTGGCGCATGAATTGTTCCCTATTTAGTGTGGCGCACCCCTAAAAAAGAAGAAGAAAAGAAAAAAAAACCCCAAATTTTTAAGGAACCTAAAAGGGTAAACACTTTGCACAGAACTTACAACATGGGGGGGGGGGGGGGGGTGTCGTTGACTTCCTAATTGAGGTATTTTGGATGACTCATTTTCAGGCCTTGAAAATGATCTTAATTGTTGAGATTAGAAGAACCCCCCCCTGTTGAGAAGAACCCCCCACCCCCAGAACAATAACAAGAGCTGTGTCGTGAATTGCACGAACACCTTAAACCGAACAAGAACACTAGGTGTTCGTGCACAAAATGCACGAACACCTAAACAGAACAATAACAAGAGGTGTTCGTGCGCATGTTGCACGAACACCTGACCAAAAAAAAAGTAAATAGAAGAAAAAAAATTAGATGACAGCAATATGGTCGACACTTATGAAGTCACCTGTACACTTTTAGAAGTGTAACAACTTTGCACCCCATCTTCCAACAAAGAGTAGACCTACGCACCATTCTGCCATATGTAAGCAATCAGAAGTTTTATAACTGTTTATAACTACGTCAACTCCTTTGCCCCCACCCCAACCTGAGATCGAAAAAACCCCACAAACAAATGGCTCGATAAATCAAAAACACCACGCTCACTTCCCCATTTTGCCCCCCCCCCCCAATGAAATTGTCCACTTACTCTAAAATGTGTTTACGCACATTGTCACGTAATGAACTGTTTTTCTTGGCTTCAATTTTTATTTTGGTGTCGTGTGAAGACACTTAGATTTGCTGTTTTGTACTCGTCAAGGAAATAGATCGGGTCATCACCCGCCGTCGTTACTTTCTCCGGGTTTAGGGGGAGCAGTTGAACTATGCCTACCTCCATGGTTAAAGGCAAGGTGTACATTAAGTAATTGCCAAAAAAAAAAAAAAGGATCCTCACTTGGTGTATCCCATGTATAGATTAAGAAACCTGTGAAAATTGGAACTCAATCGGAACATCAAAGTTGCAAGAAAACGAAGAAATTGATCTGTGTGCTTTTACATGCCCGAGGAAGGCTTCATGCCTGAAGCCTTTTCCAGATTCAAATTTCTCTCTAAAATTCAAATCTTTCTCTAAAAGTACATTCATTCAAAAGGGGTGGTTTCTAACAATGTTTTAGAATCTCAACAGCTCCCAACTGTTCATTACCAAGTAAGTTTTTATGGTCATTAACTTATGGAGTATTTCCAAGAGGTACACGCCTTTAAACAGCCACAGTTGGTGAGCACATTAAATGAAGTGTGACGTCATCGAACGTTTTTAAAGGTTATTTTTTACAAAAGTTTCTCTTCGATTGTTGTCAGTGGTTTTGACACAATTTTACCTGTTATAAAGACTAATACTTGCCCATTTTCATAAAAGACTTGATACAATAGAAAATGGACGGTTCACAAAACTTAATTAAATCTTGGAGACCCTCTTTAACTTTCGGACTTTCTCTCAGTTATAATACATTATTAAGAACACGACTATCAATAATCACTGAACCCAAGCTCAACAAGCTTTACCTGAAGCACCAATATTGCAATAAGTGTCTTTGGCAGTTCTTTTGAGATGACATTCTGACTTCTTAGTGACTTGATCCCCGTAACATGGTTCAACAACCTCCTATTGTATTCCAAAACCATTACATTGAGGAGAGAGGGGCTTGAAGGTCGAATTCAGTTTCGTGATTTCCAAGTAAACAGCATCCTCATGAAAGTGGAGAAAAAAACAAACAAAACGAAAACGGATCCTGTAGGAAGGAAATTGTCTTCCTTTCCACAGGGTCGGATGTGGTGGGCTATATTGGCAGTGACTTTGACAGCGCCAACTGGCACCACTTAGTTCGTCAGTCACACACTGGGTGGCTATGTCCCCTGTGAATGTAACTTGAATCTCTGTGAAAGTTTCTACAAATCTGTTCCCACGATCAATACAGTGAACTGCCAAACTATGACCACGTGATATCAACAACTGAAATAATCCCACCCTTGTAAAACACGCATGGAGTACATAAACGTTGTCAATTGGGTGAGATGGACCCCGGGGGAGGGGCGACGTACATATTCGGGAGGAGGTACACGTGTCCTACATGCGGGACCAACCACCCCGTTATCGGGCTGAAGACCAAGTTATAATCGAATCGACGGACTGCATGCTCCGCGCAGCAGAAAAAAAACTGGATCCCAAGAAATGGTGACGTTTTTTAGTTTGAAGCTCGGAGGGGTATGAGCAAACATCTGTTCATTTAATCGGTTCCCTTTCTCCGCGGTTCCGCCCACACGCTCAATTTCACCTTCACAATGCATGCGACATGAATGTCTTATTTCTTACTAATGCCCCCCCTCCCCGATCAAGTACCACTCAGCTCGAGTTCAAGGTTGAGTTCAAGCACATTTAACCCTCCTAACGGATCATAAATATTATAGGCATGTCATGTGACTAGAACCTGCAGCAAAATATTGCTATATAAAAAAGCCGCAACAAGTGGTTGACTCATTCATTGAGAGCCCGATACTGAGACTCGTTTGCCTGTCTGAGTAGTGGTGTTCTTCTTTCAATAAGTAATTTACAAATACTGCGTGCTGTTATGTGTGTCTTCGTAGGTTGTCGAGGCCTCTTGGTCCTGTCTATTGCTGCAGCCTGCTGTTGAACTGCTACGGGCCTGCCAGCAAACTTCTACACCGAAGACTACTGGTTCTCGTCCAGCAGCTGGTTCAGGTCCTCTTCAGGTAAATGACATGTGTAATTAACGAGTCATTGGTTTTCTGACCTCTACCCTAGCAAGACGGTATAAGTGTTACGTTAGTGTATAACAACATCATACTTTTAGGAGTGGGCCTATTAGTGTTGTTGCCGAATACTTTTCTGTCGGGTATCAAGTACCTGCCGAGTATTGGAGTGGCCAAGTAGTAAACGAGTAGGAGCACTTTGGTCAGTGATGAAAGTACCAACCGAGTGCCGAGTACCAGGTACTTGGATCTCTTGCAATGTAAACGTTTCTAATTATCCCCCCGTATGTTACTGTTTTAAATCTACGTCATTCTTTGTTAGGGCGCCCCCACCCTGAAGTCTTTGATTAAGTTCCCAGTTAGAACCCTTGCCCATACTTACCCGATAATTTTCAGAGTGTTTTTATCATCAAACTTTGGACACTGGAAAAATTACCCCAGAATAATACTGGGCTTTTGTTGTTATCGTTTCCTAACATTTTTGTAGATGTCATCGTAAAAGATCTTCCCTGTTTGCACGAAGGCCATATTATACTTCATGGTGAGGTAAAGACGCTAAAACATGGCTGTGAAATCTGCGTCTGTGATAATTCCACTGTCACATGTAGGTTTAGGATGTGTCCACCACAACGATTCTGCAGACATGGGATAATCCATCTTGAAGGGGTATGCTGCGGACGCTGCTCACGAGTAAGTCATCTTTAAAACTGAAGTTTCAAGGGTGTTTTGCAATATATACACTTTTCGAATTATCCAATTCTACTGTATAATAAAAAATGGCTGTGCTTACTGATAAATCTGTGGTATGAGTGGTCTTGACATCAAGTTTGTACATATAAAGCATAACATCCAGTTTAATATTTATTTAAACATTATGTTACTGCAAACAAATAATTTTATTTGAATGTTCTACTCAGTTCTATTCAGTTCTATTCAGTGTGTATTTGTAGTTAGATTTTGAAGTACAAAAACTATCATTACATTTGATGTCACAATGATTCATCCAGGTTGATTAAACACTCATCGAGATATATCAATATCCCGAAGACAATCGTAATCATTTCATTCAGGCTATAGTTGCTTATAAAGACTTATTGTGAAAGATGCTTAGCAACTTATAGCGCAAGCTATAAGCTCAGGTCACAATGATGCTTCGTTCTTAAAAGGGTAAAGGCACAAAGGCAATTTCGCCTTAAAACATGGGTTTGGGGACAGTTTATGTCCCTTGTTATTGCAACCAATCGTTATTCAATCCAACTGTGTTCAAGATGTTGTGATTGCGTCTCCCGTACACGTAGATGGCGATGATAAAATAAATGAAACACCGCCCCCTACCGACAGTCCATTGCAACCACTGCTGCTCTCCATCTTAGAAACAGAAAAAGCTCAGCTGAAGGTGAACCAGAAACGCTTTAAGTTTGAGCGTGACCATCTCGAAGAAACTCGTGAAATGAACAGAAAACTTGCCGATCTAATTTCCATCATGGAAACTCGGGTTTAAAATTAACACCAAGCAACCACAGTCTATGATGAGTGAAAGTTTCAGATGTTGAATTTCCTATCTGTGCTAAGGAAGGAAACCTCTGAATATTCCTTTATTAATATGTTTTGCTTAGCTCTGCCATAATATTACAAACGAATGATCTGAATTTCTGTAGACACAATCGGCGGCCGAAGTCACGTGACGCATAGTGGGTATACAATGTTAGCGGAACCAACCAGACAAGCAATGCACAGTGTGTATGGAAAAGCATGGCTGGTTCCCACCTTACTACAGCAGTAACACTCTGAAACAGCCGTGATTTTCCATGCGCACTGCACGTCGCTTACATGGTTTGTTTAAGTTTGTAAGCCCACTACGGGTCACGTGACTTCAGTCACCTATTATGTCTATTGAAAAGAAAACATAGTCAATGTGAGTGGGTTTAGTATTGCACATCACTACACTCTAGATATTCCTGGGTAAGAGTTGATCCATATCCAGACTATTCATAATTGAAATCAAGTCGAAGGAAAACAACTCAATGGTTTAGTTCTTCAAAGTGAGGTGTAATAGTTAAATGCTGTGTACGATTGGCTTTTATCTGTACGGTGTTCTAAAGCTAATTAAAACCATGCTTCATACAACCATAATATGGTTAATTGTAATCTGCTTTATTGGGTCAGACGATCATCTGCTAAACATGGTGAGTAAAATGGGTTTGATGCACAAGCGCAATCTTTGAAATATATCGCTGATGCATCTTGAGAAAATGAGGACAGTTACAAAAAAAATCCAGTTGCTACTATGGATGCCAAGATGTGTTTACATGTAACTTTGCTATGTTTTGTAGTTGTGTACCGCATTGCTTCAAATCAGCACGCAATGATGATTGCCGGTATTGCTTGGAGGCTTGGATTACACCCATAAAATCTGTAGCGATACCATGCAAGTGCGCCCTCGTTGTTCTTTTGTCCTGACCTCTGACCTTTAAACCTTAAAACATATCGTATTTTACTTTTTGTGCTTTTATCATTATTTTGTGTACTGTTTCTATAATAATAACAAAAAATGTTGTAGGAAATTATCCTTTGTGTTGTGAAATATCGTCGGGTAGAATTGTGGCCGTTCGACTTTTTTTCAGTAAAGAACCGCCCCCACCGTTCAGTACGACCGGTACCGATCACTTCATCCGTTAATGCTAAAGTGACTAGTAGCATTACTGGAAAGCTCCATAACCGAAAGGGACTCAAATGAAACATCCTTTTCGTCTGATAGCTCACACCTGTTATCTCTCTGTAATGCCTTTTCCAAACAATGGACATAATTGAATCATGCACAAACCAGTCGGGCTGCTGACTGCCCCAGGCAGATTAACTGCTCTTCATAAAGTTTAGTGACCGAAGTAATTTAATGTAAAATCACCTAATGGGTGAAAAGGATGATTCATAGTTTTCGATTTTTTTGCCCCAACTCGGAAAATCTTTAAATGGAGCTTTCCCTTAATGGATTGTTAGCAAAACCTTCAACAGTGTTAAAATATGTTCAGATTTTAGAAATTGTTGCATTTTCAATTAAACAAAATACTTCCCATATTTGGTTCCTTTGTTTCCAACAAATTCAATGCTGCTTTTAAATGTTTTGTGTGCAATTGTTACAAACTGTGGCTATCTGTTTTTGTTTTGCAATTGTGGCTTTCCATAGTTTTCCAACCTTGGCTGGCAAAAACTCGGGCTTTGACATTGCAATAAAAAGGCCTATAAGGAATATTGTCAGGCGGGAGGGGTCAGGTACCGGTGTGGCAGGAGATTCTGTCCCCCATCCATACGGCGAACTGTGTGCAAACAGATCGCAACCGTTCGTGCAAACGTTTGCAAATGTCATATTGGCCGAAAATGAAAATTGCGACACCGTATGTATTATATTTTTGTTAACTTGGTTTTTCCTGTGTTGTAGGTATATTTGAGTCATTATTTGTACATCACGACATCACGACATTTAAAAACCACCCACAAACACCTCAGAAATACGTTCGCCTATGGTTGCGCAAACGTTGGCGGCGCACATTTTGTTCCACTCGAAATTGTTGGCAAACGTGCGAAAACTTTGCTAACGTTTGCGCAAAAGGAACACACCCCTGCCTCGTCTTGCCTCAGTGAGGGCGCTGTCTGAGAGTGTGACGTCATATCGTATGCCAAAAG
Source organism: Pisaster brevispinus (assembly GCA_023634235.1). Taxonomy (NCBI): domain Eukaryota; kingdom Metazoa; phylum Echinodermata; class Asteroidea; order Forcipulatida; family Asteriidae; genus Pisaster; species Pisaster brevispinus. The sequence continues at coordinate 32,093,797 of JAMKCF010000001.1, forward strand.
GTGTAAACGCCATTCGTCCCAAAACGCGCGCCGGGCCTGCAACTTTTGAAATATAACACACGCGGGCAGCCTACTATGGGCAGCGTGCCGTATCGATACCTCTCGTCACTAACCCCCGGTAGGGATGTACTGAAAAACAATGTGCACGCGCGTACACGCTGCACACGACTCTCAGCCAATGAGCTCTTCACTGGCATCAATGATGGGGACTGTTCATGGCTTGTGACGTCATTAGCAAAGGTTATTGACTCATTTCATGCACGTCACATGCTGCGTCACATGCTGCCTTGCTTTTTGTCCAAATTTAGGAGTTTATTGTATATGCTGAGCATGTAAACGCCACACGCAGTCACCACAAATTCGCACTACACACTATACAACAAACAGGGGCAACATTTACCACTCCAAAATGGCACAACCAAGATTCTTGACACGAAGACGACTTGAAGTTGGATGAAATTACTCTTTTTGTTAATGTCTTAAACTACACGATCTCGACGGGTGATCATTTTTGCATGTGCTGATAAAATTAGATTGGCCGTCCAGCCGCAGTTCTTATTAAAAAAAAGGTAAACTGATGTTTTATTCCCAGAGATGGATTGATTTCTTAGATTGAAACGGGTCTATTAAGATAAAAAAACGTTTTCACAGCCGGCACGCTGAATTACAGGATTTGTACAAGTTGGTAAAAAAACCCATTAAAATACATTTGTTTAGACAATGGACATTGCAAACGCGCAAAACAAAAACAGTACTCGCGGCGGGATGCTCATTACACATACAAATTGTACATATAAACAACATGTGTGTGCATGTACATTACTGTGTAAAGATTACGTGTACACACACACACACACGCTACGGGCGGTTCGCTGAATTAGAGAAGGGGAAAATACTGAATAAGACAAAACAGCGCGATATAGGAAAGAAAGGGGGAAATACAAAGATTAATGGATCGAAACATAAAAAGAGGATACAGCCTCTCTCCAGATTGTATTTTTTACCTTGTTGTTGCATGGGGTTGGGTGTGCTAAGCAATTTCGTTAATATTTGGCAGACGTTGTTTTTTAACGAGTAGCAACACAATTTAATGTTTTTCTGTTCTCTGTAGGAATTTTTTTTAATGAAGTGATAAACCCGCTTGTTTATGTTTTAAGTTATAACAAAAGTAAAAAGACAAAACACATCACCAATACACCAAAACAGTAAGAAAACAAACAAATGCTGCGGAAGAGAAAAATGGAATTGAGGGCACCCCAAGAAAACAAGATTTAAAAAAATGAAGAAGGAAACAATAAAATAAACTAATCAGAAGAAAACAAATTACATGACACCAATATGGACACTTATGAAGGCATTTGTGCTCTTTTAGAAGTGTACAAAATTTGCACCACATCTTCCAACAAAGCGTAAACCTATATGCATGATTCTGCCTCACGAAAGCAATCACAAGTTTAACCAGTGTACTAGTTATAACAAGGTGAAAACCTTTCGACCCCCACCCCCACACTGAGATCGAAAACAAACAAAACAATTGTAGGCACAAACGAATGATTCGATAATTAAAAAAACACCAACACCCACGCCAATGAAAACGTCAAGTTAATCAAAAGTGTTTACGCACATGGTCACACAATGAGCTGTTTTTCTAGACTTTTTGTTGACATCATGTGATACTGAATCATAGAACTGCTGTGTTGTACTCGTGAAGGAAATACATCGGGTCACCCGCGGTCGTTACTTTCTCCGGGGCCAGAGGGAGCAGTTGAACTATGCCTACCACCATGGTTAAAGAAGGCAGGGGTGTACATTTGGTAAATGTCAACAAGCAAGATCCTCACTTGGTGTATCTCATGCATTGAATAAGAAACCTGTGAAAATTGGAACTCTCAAATGCTCATCGAAGTTGGAAAAAAACTAAAAACTAAAAAACCAACACCCCTTTTTGCATTGATTTGAGTGCTTTTACATGCCTGAGAAGCCTTTCTCAGATTTACACCCTTCTCTAAGATTCAAATATTTGTCTCTAAAACTACATTACTTCACAGGGGGTCGTTTCTAACAATGTTTTAGAATCTCAACAGCTCTCTACTTTTCTTTACCAAGTAAGTTTTTATGGTCATTAACTTGGAGTAATTCCAAGAGGTATACACTTCGCCTTTAAACAGCCACAGTTGGTTGCAGTTGGTGCTGTAAGTTATGACAATTACATGATAACCGAGAGCATAGTATTTACATCCCGTCACATGGGGGCATGTTCTTAGATTCCGGGCTTATTTATTTACTATAATAACATGAAAGAGCATTAAGAAGTTAATACTGACAGCTAAAAATGACTCATGATCAATGGGTGATTTTCCAGATGAGTGATGTAATGGTTTTTGTATGCCTGGTGGTTATTTAAAAAAAATTAATATTTGTTAATTTCTATTGACCAAACCAATAGCGGACGAACAGCCAATTACAGGAAAGGAAGCAACAAAATCATTAAAATGCAACTTGGGAACAGAAACAAATAAGCATGCACAAAAACGACTACAACAAATAATTAGTTATTATAAAAATATATTTATATACAAAATAACAATAACAAACATTAAATTGTAAAATAAAAAATAAAAAATATAAATAAAATAAATGTAAATACTTGTTTAACTAAAACAAAAACAAAAAAACAAAATAAACGTATGTTTCATATGTTTTTGTATATTTTGTGGTTATTTCCTCCTTAGCATTATTTCAATACTGTATCTTTTTTTAAGCTTAAAGGAAACTGTATCTTTTTTGAGCTGAAAGGAAACATATGCATTTTGCTTTTGGAGCCGTTCGATTGTTTAAACCCTAAATAAACGCAGATAAGTATATACAGTAAAACTAACCCGTGAAAATTGTATTTGAAAAGGTGGTAGCAATTTTTGAGATATCGCTGAAAAATCGGAGTGATTATGTCCAAATAGAAGACAAATCCGTATTTGGGATGCACAATCTGAGAAACGTTACTGACACTAAAGTTTCTAAGATTCAAATGTTGGGGGATAAATACTGATATATTTTTCCATAACCACATTACTTCGAAGTGAAATGATTTTCAGAATGCTTGATATTACCAAAAATAAACAGATCAAAACTAAAGCAAATTACTATTTTTTCACCTTGACTTGTAAGGTTTTAAAAACAAGAATTTTAAGACCACTGAACCAAATGTCCAACACCAAGTTTTACCTCAAGCACCAACAATCCCACAAATCATTTTCTTTGACAGTTATCCTTGAAATAAGATTCTCAATTCTTAGTGACTTGATCCCCGTAACATGATTCAACAACCTCCTATTGTAGTCCAAAACCATTACATCATTTCTCTGGAAAGTCACCCGTGGATCGTGAATCATTCTTGCAGTCAAAAGAGAGGGGCTTCAAGGTCTAACTCAGTTTCGTGGTGAACTCATTTCCGAGTTAACATCGTCCTTATGAAAGTGGAGCAAACACGGATCCTGTAGGAAGGAAATTGCCTTCCTTTCCTAAGGGTATAGGATGTGGATGGCTATTATTATAGTGACTTTGACAGCACCAACTGGCACCACTTTGCACCACCAGTCAAGCACTGGTTGGCTATATCCCCCCTCGACCCTGGGAATGTAGTTTAAATCTCTTTGAAAGTTTCTACATAACTGTTCCCACGATCAGTACAGCGTACTGCCAAACTATGACCACGTGATTTCAACAACTGAAATACTCCCACCTCTAGCGCTATAACTGGCACCACTTCGTTCGCCAATCATGCACTGGTTGGCTATATCCCCTCTCGACCCTGGGAATGTAACTTGAATCATTTGGAAAGTTTCTACAAATCTCTGTGGTTTAGAAGTAAAACAATTTCAAGTTTAAAACTTCAACTTCAGGTTTGAACTGGAAGTCAAGGTCAAATGAGGTCACGCTGTGTAACGTTTGTTAAGTCTTTTGGATCCTTTCTGATGACTTAACGATTATATAAATCAAAACTGTGGTAAAGGAGTTATTAGTTTTTCTCCAATTATAACTTTCTTCTTCCAGTTTGAACCGGAAGTCAAGGTCAAATTGGGTTGCAAGTTGTCTACAATGCTAGAGTTGTTACATACTTTCCAAATGATGTTTAGTTTATAAAAAACAAATATGTAGTTCAGAAGTTTTGATTTTTTGAAACATGAAATATCAACATGCAGTTTGAACCGGAAGTCAGAGTCAAATGAGGTCACACTTTGTAGTGTTTGTTTAGTCTTATAAGCTCTTTCTGATGCCGTATAGATGATCAAAATCCAATGTGTGGCTCAGGAGTTATGAATTTTTAAAATGTGGACTCTACTTTATTTGGGTGTGCCATATACAATGAAATAGCCAGCGACGCCAAAAGTAATCGCACATGTAACTTTACGGTACTCAATAAAGTACATGTACTGTACATGTTAACTTCAACTACACGTGCAATGCACACGTGGCTGGCGTTAACCTTTCAAATGTTGTCCCATATTTGATCTATCAGATGCCAAACTATGAGCATCATCTTGATAATGAGGTTCAATTGTCTGATGAGTTTCAAGGTTCAAATCAGTTTTAACTTGAGTCTCGCTGCTGAGATGGGTTCCACGGAAGAAGAAGATGGAAAAGAAAACAAAATCTAGAACAATATCAAGAGGTGTTCGCACTCATGTTGCACGAACACCTAAGAAGAAGAAGAAAAAGAAGATGGAGAAAAACAAAACAAAAACCATGAACATTAACAAGGGGTGTTCGTGCATATGTTGCAAAAAACAAACAACAAAAAACAACAAAAACAACAACAACAGAACAGTAACAAGAGGTTCTTGCATGTATTTTACGAACACCTAATTATAACAAAATGGTACCTTCCCGTGCAGGCTGAGAAGCTGCTGAGACCAGCCAATCAACTTGCCTGTAAAATTGTCATCATTGAAGGTGGTCCCTTTTATTATTTTTGGTGAACACAATTTAAAACTGTTATGATTAGTCTAGGACTTTGTTTTGCTGCAATCGTTTAAAGTATTTATGTTGACAAAGGTTTCTTTGGGTTGGAAGCGGTATGAACTTTATAATCAGTGAGCTTTCAGATTGAAAGTAATTAGGTTTATACTTTGTGTGGTTTACCCCCAGTATTATTTCCCCCGATAATTTCCTATTTTATTATCTTGATGAAGGCCCTATAACATCATACAACTGCACATACGAACCACCGGGATGCTACTACGAGCATGCCCGCCTCTTTGTGCCCATCAATGGAGCAGACCAGGGTACTCAAATAGGAGTATGCCCGCCTCCACCGACCTCCGAAGCTCGGAAGTGTGGGCAAATTTCTGTTTATTCAATCAGTTCCCTTTCTCCACTGTTCCGCACGTACACCAGCTCAACTTCCCGATAACGTGCATGCACAATGATTGTTTTGTTTTTTAGAAAACAACACCCCCCGATCATGTACCACTCAGTTCGAGTTCAAGGTTGAGCTAAAGCATATTTAACCCTCCTAACGGATCATAAGTATTATAGGCATGTCATGTGACTAGAACCTGCAACAAAATATTGCTATATAAGAAAGCCGCAACAAGTGGTTGACTCATTCATGGAGAGCCCGATACTGAGACTCGTTTGCCTGTCCGAGTGGTGTTGTTCTTCTTTCAATAAGTAATTTACAAATACTGCGTGTTGTTATGTGTGTCTTCGTAGGTTGTCGAGGCCTCTTGGTCTTGTCTATAGCTGCAGCTTGCTGTTGGATTGCTGCAGGCCAAGATTTGTCCTCGTCCTCGTCCTCGTTCAGCGACTTTTCAGGTAAATGACATTTGTAATTAGCGAATCATTGGTTCTCTGACCTCTACCCTAGCGTGACGATAGTGTAACGTTAGTGTATAACAACATCATACTTTTAGGAGTGGGCCTACATAAGTGTTGTTGCCAAATACTTTTCTGTCGGGTATCAAGTACCTGCCAAGTACTAGAGTGGCCTACTAGTACCCAAGTAGGAGCACTTTGGTCAGTGATTACGGTAAGTGTCCGAGTACCAACCGAGTTCCGAGTACCAGGAACTTTTCTAATATTATCCCCTCGTAGGTTACTGTTTTAAATCAACGTCATCCTTTGTTAGGGCACCCCCACCCTGAAGTCTTCGATTAAGTTCCCATCAGAACCCTTGCCCTTCAGAGTGTATTTATCATCAAACTGTTGTCACTGGTAAAATAAACACAAACAAATAATGGGCTTTTGTTGAAATGTCTTTTCACGTTTCTTTCCTAACATGTTTGTAGGTGTCGTAAGGGACCTTCCATGTCTTGACGAAAGAGACAAGATTGTTCTCCATGGTTATCCTTATTGGATAGATGAGTGTTCAAACTGCGTCTGTGATAATGGCACTTTGTTATGTCAGTATAAGTCATGCCAACCACTACCCTGCAGTCAAAGCGAGAGAATCAATCTTGAAGGGGTATGCTGCGATATCTGCCCCAACAGTAAGTCATCTTTCAAACTGAAGTTTCAAGGCTGTAATATGCAATATAAACTGATCTAATGATCCCATTCTACTGTATCAAGAATGGCCGTGCTTACTGGTAAATCATTTCATGATAAGTTTCATACGGTCTGATTGGTCTTGAGAACAAGTCTGACCATTCAAAGCATCACATCCAGTTATCTATGTAAATATTATAATACTGCAAATTGATGGTTTGTTCTAAACAGTTGTATGCTGTTCGAATCAGTGTGTATTTGTAGTTAGATATTTGTTACTAGAAAAAATACCATTACATTCGATGTCACAAGAATTCATCCAAGTTGATTGAACACTCACTGCGTTAAAACAATATCGCGAAGATATTCACAATCATTTCTTTCAGGCAATAGTTGCTTATAAAGATTAATTGTAAAAGATGCAGTCCATGTGAATTGCAAACTAATCTCATGCCCCAATGGTGCTACCTTGAAAGGTCAAAGGCACCAAGGCGTTTTCTCCTTTGTAAAAGGCACCTCTGAAAAAATAAGTACATATTTGACCCTTATCAAGGGGCACCAATGGCTTTTAATGCGTCAGTGATCCAAGCATCGGGCCCGTACGAATGAAAGGATCTATCAATTGGGGTTGTAGGTCACTATTTTAATTTTCTTACCTCTGAAACATATTTTGACCTTTCTTATTTCTTCAGATGATATTGTAAATGTGGGAGCTCCAACTGTGTCTCCAGATACTTCCAAGAAGCAAGGTATGTATTCTAGTTGTCTCAACAAAACCACTAATTAGTGCATAATCATTTCATAAATTATTCACTTTCCGCCTTCTTTCCAGTTGGTCCTTTTCCATTGCAATTCACAAAAATTCAAAGGATTCATAGAGAAAATACTACTCCCAATTTATTTTATTATTGGTCAAGTCACCGTATGCTTTATATGTAGAAGCCAAATGCAAAATACGCTATAGTTTTTAGTCCGTCAACTTAAATAAAGTGAAACATTTATAGACCTGAATAATGGAATACTCCCCGAGGTCAAACAGTGAACGTTGCTAAACAGTGGCCAGCCAAATAACCGTCAACTTCACTTATTTTCGTTATTGAAAAATATTGAAAAGTCAAACCTGGGGGAACAGTACACGTGCTGACGCCGTGAATTCTGATTGGACCTGTTCCGGGAGGGTTTTAAGAATTTTGTTTTATTACCTTCAGCGTCATCCTTTGTTAGGGCGCCCCCATCCTGATATCTTTGACGAGGTTCCCATCAGAACCCTTGCCCATACTGACCCAAGAGTTTTCAAAGTGTATTTTTTCAGCAAACTTTTGCCTAGGGAAAAATCACCTCAGAATAATATTGACGGCTTTTGTTGAAATGTCTTTTCACGTTATCTTTTCCTAACATTTTTTGTAGATTCCGTCGTAAGCGATCTTCCCTGTTTGTTCCGTGGCAGAATTTTTGAAATATTATGTTACTGCAAATTACTGGTTTACATTTCACGATACTTGAATATTCTGCGCAGCTCTATGCAGGTCTAATCATTGTGTATTTGTAGTTAGATATTTGTTAGTAGAACAAATATCATTACATTCGATGTCACAAGAATTCATCCAAGTTGATTGAACACTCACTGCGTTAAAACAATATTGCGAAGATATTCACAATCATTCCTTTCTGGCAATAGTTGCTTATAAAGATTAATTGTAAAAGTTGCTGTCCATATGAATTGCAAACTAATCTCATGCCCCAATGGTGCTACCTTGAAAGGTCAAAGGCACCAAGGCGTTTTCTCCTTTGTAAAAGGCACCTCTGAAAAAATAAGTACATATTTATTTGACCCTTATCAAGGGGCACCAATGGCTTTTAATGCGTCAGTGATCCAAGCATCGGGCCCGTACGAATGAAAGGATCTATCAATTGGGGTTGTAGGTCACTATTTTAATTTTCTTACCTCTGAAACATATTTTGACCTTTCTTATTTCTTCAGATGATATTGTAAATGTGGGAGCTCCAACTGTGTCTCCAGATACTTCCAAGAAGCAAGGTATGTATTCTAGTTGTCTCAACAAAACCACTAATTAGTGCATAATCATTTCATAAATTATTCACTTTCCGCCTTCTTTCCAGTTGGTCCTTTTCCATTGCAATTCACAAAAATTCAAAGGATTCATAGAGAAAATACTACTCCCAATTTATGTTATTATTGGTCAAGTCACCGTATGCTTTATATGTAGAAGCCAAATGCAAAATACGCTATAGTTTTTAGTCCGTCAACTTAAATAAAGTGAAACATTTATAGACCTGAATAATGGAATACTCCCCGAGGTCAAACAGTGAACGTTGCTAAACAGTGGCCAGCCAAATAACCGTCAACTTCACTTATTTTCGTTATTGAAAAATATTGAAAAGTCAAACCTGGGGGAACAGTACACGTGCTGACGCCGTGAATTCTGATTGGACCTGTTCCGGGAGGGTTTTAAGAATTTTGTTTTATTACCTTCAGCGTCATCCTTTGTTAGGGCGCCCCCATCCTGATATATTTGACGAGGTTCCCATCAGAACCCTTGCCCATACTGACCCAAGAGTTTTCAAAGTGTATTTTTTCAGCAAACTTTTGCCTAGGGAAAAATCACCTCAGAATAATATTGACGGCTTTTGTTGAAATGTCTTTTCACGTTATCTTTTCCTAACATTTTTTGTAGATTCCGTCGTAAGCGATCTTCCCTGTTTGTTCCGTGGCAGAATTTTTTGCCATGGTGAGGTTGCTCAGATAGATAACTGTTTAAACTGCGTCTGTCATAATTCCACTATGTCTTGTCAGTTTTTGACATGTCAACCACTAATCTGCCGGGATAGATTCGGTATTGAAGGGGTATGCTGCCATGTCTGCCCAAACAGTAAGTCATCTTTAAAACTGAGGTTTAAAGGCTGTAATATGCAATATAAACTTTTCTAATGATCCAATTCTACTGTATCAAGAATGGTCGTGCTTACTGGTAAATCAATTTATGATGAGTTTCATACGGTCTGATTGGTCTTGAGAACAAGTCTGACCAATCAAAGCATCACATCCAATTTATTGAAATATTATGTTACTGCAAATTACTGGTTTACATTTCACGATACTTGAATATTCTGCGCAGCTCTATGCAGGTCTATTCATTGTGTATTTGTAGTTAGATATTTGTTAGTAGAACAAATATCATTACATTCGATGTCACAATAATTCATCCAAGTTGATTGAACACTCACTGCGTTAAAACAATATTGCGAAGATATTCACAATCATTCCTTTCTGGCAATAGTTGCTTATAAAGATTAATTGTAAAAGTTGCTGTCCATATGAATTGCAAACTTATCTCATGCCCCAATGGTGCTACCTTGAAAGGTCAAAGGCACCAAGGCGTTTTCTCCTTTGTAAAAGGCACCTCTGAAAAAAAATAAGTACATATTTGACCCTTTCAAGGGGCACCAAGGGCTTTCAATGCGTCAGTGATCAAAGCATCGGGCCCGTACGAATGAAAGGATCTATCAATTGGGGTTGTAGGTCACTATTTTAATTTTCTTACGACTGAACCATATTTTGACCGTTCTTATTCCTTCAGATGATATTCTAAATGAGGGAGCTCCAACTGTGTCTCCAGATACTTCCAAGAAGCAAGGTATGCATTCTAGTTGTCTCAACAAAACCACTAATTATTGCATAATCATTTCACAAACTATTAACTTACTGCCTTCCTTCCAGTTGGTCCTATACCATTGCATTTCACACAAGTTCAAAGGATTCATAGAGAAATTACTACTCCCAAATTATTAGCTGTTCCGACTTACTGTCGGAACAGGTTTTGTTTTCGTCGAGATTTTTATTATTTTTATTATTATTATTAGCTGTTCCGACTTACTGTCGGAACAGGTTTTGTTTTTGTCGAGATTTTTATTATTTTTATTATTAGCTGTTCCGACTTACTGTCGGAACAGGTTTTGTTTTCGTCGAGATTTTTATTATTTTTATTATTATTATTATTATTATTCTTTGTTTCCACCTAAAATCCCATAGCATTTGTACACGTTTTATGTATACATGCAATATCCTAATGTTTAAATATGAAGGAGTTAGGTCCTTTATCAAATTGAAGCTTAGTACATAAACTTAACATTTATTGTGATAGTTGTTAAAATTCTTAATTAATTAGCCACTTTAGAGCGAGGTGAATATTTAATTAGCCAGCCTTGTAAGCACCATATCTCAAAAAGTATACCGCCGATCGTCAAACTTTTTTTAGTTTTAGACTTATGAGATACTGTAGATGTGCTTTCCGGCCTAAAACAACGAACGACGTCATAATGACGTCATTTATTGCGCATTTTCGCCCGTGCACAAAACACATGGAGATAGTGGAATCAAATCCGACTTCTAGAAACATATTTTTTCAATTAAGCTCAAATTTAACGTCCTAGATTACACAAATGTTTCTTAAAACAAGAAAGATTTTATTGAACTTCAGTTTAAAAGCATCAAAACTTACCAAAACATTGTCAGTTGAAAAAAACCCCAAATTCTCAGGCAAATTTAACGCCACGGGTACTTTGCTTAGAATCTGTGAGTTTATAAATAAAAAAGGAGTCAAGCTCTAAATTTTTGTAACAATTGAGGGCGCTATACGAGTTTAACGGTGCTCTTGCTTGCTTTTTTTTAAACTTGCTCAAGTCCTACCCATTTGTGACCCGTGTTTTTGCGTTGTTTGTATGTAGAGTGTATTATAAAGAGTCATTCCTGCGCCGACTACCACAAGTCTACTTTCATTCACAAGAATCGAGAAGAATTTGTCTTGCTCTCAGCGCAGAGCGTCGTGTGTCCGCTCAGATCTTATCGTTACTCACTATTTTAATTTTCTTACGACTGAAACATATTTTGACCTTTCTTATTTCTTCAGATGATATTGTAAATGTGGGAGCTCCAACTGTGTCTCCAGATACTTCCAAGAAGCAAGGTATGTATTCTAGTTGTCTCAACAAAACCACTAATTAGTGCATAATCATTTCATAAATTATTCACTTTCCGCCTTCTTTCCAGTTGGTCCTTTTCCATTGCAATTCACAAAAATTCAAAGGATTCATAGAGAAAATACTACTCCCAATTTATTTTATTATTGGTCAAGTCACCGTATGCTTTATATGTAGAAGCCAAATGCAAAATACGCTATAGTTTTTAGTCCGTCAACTTAAATAAAGTGAAACATTTATAGACCTGAATAATGGAATACTCCCCGAGGTCAAACAGTGAACGTTGCTAAACAGTGGCCAGCCAAATAACCGTCAACTTCACTTATTTTCGTTATTGAAAAATATTGAAAAGTCAAACCTTTTACCAAAGTGGTAAATAGTGCAAGTTCAAACGTGCTAACAAAGGAGGCTTAATGACACAGTTCTTCAGCTTAATCAACTGTTTAATCCGTCCTGGTCCAGTGTCAGCGGTTCACTGTAACATTCAACAACAACAGAAATAACTATGAGACTGAGAGGGCCAAACAATAACAGCCAACATTACAACTGGAATCAAACTCTAAACTGTGATTAATCTTGAACTCTGAGTCATTACTGATCCTATGTTGACCTGTTTTCCAATGTCAACTAGGGCAAGAGACTATTTAAATCAACCATAAGTGCTTTGATTCTTACTACACAAATGCTTGACCAGTCTCAACAACTTCAACAACACACAAGCATGAATCTTCCTGCAGTGTAATAATGGCACATGTATCACCTATGTAAACCACATGCAGCACTATACGTTACATGAACCATAATGTTTACAAGAAAACATCATACATGCGACTGATTTTTCAACAAAAACCCTCTGAATTTACTTACATCCCAGTAGCTATAACCTTTAATAACCCGTACTATAAAGAAGAATGTACAATATGCACTATGCACTCACCAACTGTTGCATTCCTAAGAGTAAATTTATCCTTTTTAAACACTATAACTTAATTTGTACTTGTACGTCGGAGAAGTTTTTCCAGTCTCAAAATGCAATGGCTCACCAAATGAGGGCGCTATAACACAAGTGCGTGGCTACAACAAATACAAACCGAATTCTCCGAATACTCAACAAACGACATTCTCGAGGAATTCTTAATTAATACATAGTCAAATATTGGTCGAAGAGTGTCGATTGAAAAGTCTCACAATAGTAAACTACTTTTTTAGAGATATCCATCGACCACCAGCAAATCCTGTCGACTACGCCAGTATTAAAAGAGCGAAATATTTGAAAGAAATAAAACATGTTGTTCTCACTCGTCTCTGGTTTCGAATTAAAATTTGTTGCTAGGACGTGACTGGTGCAAGAGACGGAAGAGTAGTTCCTAACAAGGGATCGTAAACACAATTGGATGATACATATGTAAAAAAAAAAATGGACTGTAACACTCATTTTTCTTGACTTCTAAGAGAATACGCTGGAAAAAAACACATTTTAAAGTTTGAGTGGCCTGGATATGGGCCTTTGCTCACTACATTGTTTAGAACTTCCACTGATCGGCTGATGGACTCAATGGGTTTCCCCCTTTGACTCCTGTACAAAACAAGCCGTAGTCTTGGGGTAAATGACCCCCCCCCCCATACAGTCTTTTGTGGGAGGACATTACAGACTTGGGTTGACAGGTTTAAGTGTCTCTATGAGTGAGGTGTAGACTACTCCGGTCTGTGTACGTGTGCGTGTGGGGTGGGGATGCTTTGTAGCCTGTCTCAAAACATACAAGGGAGTCTGTTTTCTTATTAGCGCTAAGAAAAACCTGACCCACCATGTACAAGAATTTATGGAACCGCCCCTGGAATGGTGAAACGCAATCTCTAGACCATCCGGAAGACTGTGGGATTGCTATCAGTTAGTTTATCCTACGGTATATGGCCATGTGTATTGAGATAAACATACATTACCAGTTATCAACTGGCAAGGTTTTATTCCTAAGTCACAAAAAATGGACTTTCCTGCTCTTGCATAACCCTTTCATAAACTTTTAACTTGCCCCCCTTTCCATCCAGTTGGTCCTTTTTTATTGCATTTCACCTCAGTTCAAATGATCAACTAAGAAAACACTACTGTTTCTGTAATGGTCATTCACCACTTTGTTTCCATGTATTTAGTCGGTCAACTTAAAAAAGTAAAACATTATAGACCTAAATAATGGAATACTCCCCGAGGTCATACTATGAACGTTGCTAAACAGTTGCCAGCCAAATAACCGTCAACTTCACTTATTTTCGTTAATTGAAAAATATTGAAAAGTCATTTCTGGGGGTACAGTATACACGTGCTGCTGCCGTGAATTCTGATTGGACCTGTTCCCGGAGGGTTTTAAGAAACATTGCCCATTACTTTCAGCGTCATCCTTTGTTAGGGCGCCCCCACCCTGAAATATTTGATTCATTTCCCATTAGAACTCTTGCCCATACTGACCAGAGAGTTTTTAAAGTGTATTTTATCATCCAACCTTTGACACTGGAAAAATCACCTCTGAATAATATCGATCTTTGTTGATTTTGTCTTTTCATGTTATTTTTTCCTAACATTTTGTAGATGTCGTCGCAAACGATCTACCCTGTATCTACGGAGAACAAGTTGCAAATCATGGTCAGGATTTGGCGATTGATGACTGTACACCCTGCGTCTGTGATAATTCCACGTTGATGTGTCAGTTTAAGAAGTGCCCCCCACTACGCTGCAGTCATGGCCAGAGAATGATCAAACTTGAAGGGGTATGCTGCGAGATCTGCTCCGACAGTAAGTTATCTTTAACATTTTTGATGTTACGAAAGTGTTTTGCAATGTAAGCTTTTCTATTCATCCTATTCCACCGTAAGACTGAATCGCCGTGCTTATTGGCAAATCATTTCATGATCAGTTTGATAATGGCCTAAGTTGTCTTGAATGGCACACTTATACTGTCGGAGGTGGCTAAATTGGATCACTAATAATTAATGAACAATTAGCCGCTAGAATACACGCCATGTTTTCTGTAACATCATGCCTAAACCGCTATTATAATGAAATAAAATTTACGTTTATACTTACGTAAATATTTGCAATTGAAGTGAAAATCGTTATTATTCACGTAAAAAGTTACGTGAGTACTCAGGATTTTGGGCATAAATCATATTCAATACTTAGTACGTAAATATGTGGGATTTGGGGCACAAATCGTGTATATTTACGTATTAACGTAAATAATCACGATTTTTGCCCAAGTCGAAAATATTTACCTGAACACTCAAGTCAATATTCACGTAAATACCACAGTATTGAGAACATTATTTGAATGTTCTATGCAGTTCTAAGCATTGTCTATTTGTAGCTTGCGTTTCTTTGGTACGCGAAATGCCATTACCTTTTGTTGTCACAATTATTAGGGTTATTGCACACTCACTGAAATAGAACAATCGCGAAGACAATCCTAATCATTTCTTTCTGCCAATAGTTGCTTATAAAGAAAGATGTTGACAACTTTTAGCGCAAGCTATGAGCTCAGGCCACAATGATGCTTCGTTCTTGAAAGGGTAAAGATACAAAGGCAATAAAAAATTCGTCTTAAAAAATGGGTACGGGGCAGTTTAGGTCCCTTGTTATTGCAACCAATTGTTATTCAGTCCAACGGTGTTCAAAATGTTGTTATTTTGTCTTCTTTATGCAGTATCAACGACGCCAGTCCCTGAAGATGTTGATGGTGATGACAGTCCATTGCAACCACTGCTGCTCTCCATCTTAGAAACAGAAAAAGCTCAGCTGAAGGTGAACCAGAAACGCTTTAAGTTTGAGCGTGACCATCTCGACGAAACTCGTGAAATGAACAAAAAACTTGCCAATATAATTTCCATCATGGAAACTCGGGCTTAAAATTATCATTAGGCAACCACAGTCTATGATGAGTGAAAGTTTCAGATGTTGAATTTCCTATCTGTGCTAAGGAAGGAAACCTCTGAATATTCCTTTATTAATATGTTTTGCTTAGCTCTGCCATAATATTACAAACGACGAATGATCTGAATTTCTGTAGACACAATCGGCGGCCGAAGTCACGTGACGCATAGTGGGTATACAATGTTAGCGGAACCAACCAGACAAGCAATGCACAGTGTGTATGAAAAAGCATGGCTGGTTCCCACCGTAGTAACACTCTGAAACAGCCATGATTTTCCATGCGCACTGCACGTCGCTTACATGGTTTGTTTACATTTGTAAGCCCACTATGGGTCACGTGACTTCAGTCACCTATTTTGTCTATTGAAAAGAAAGCATAGTTAAAGTGAGTGGGTTTAGTATTGCACATCACTACACTCTAGATATTCCTGGGTAAGAATTGACCCGTATCCAGACTATTCATAATTGAAATCAAGTCGAAGGAAAACAGTCCAATGATTTAGTTCTTCAAAGTGAGGTGTAATAGTTAAATGCTGTGAACGATTGGCTTTTATCTGTACGGTGTTCTAAAGCTAATTCAAACCATGCTTCATATAACCATATAGTTATATGTAATCTGCTTTATTGGGTCAGACGATAATTTGCTATACATGGTGAGTAAAATGGGCTTGATGCACAAGCGCAATCTTTGAAATATATCGCTGATGCATCTTGGGAAAATGAGGCAGTTACAAAATAAATCCAGTTGCTACTATGGATGCCAAGATATGTTTACATGTAACTTTGCCATGTTTTGTAGTTGTGTACCGCATTGCTTCAAATCAGCACGCAATGATGATTGCCGGTATTGCTTGGAGGCTTGGATTACACCCAGAAACCATGCAAGTGCGCCCTCGTTGTTCTTTTGTGCTGACCTCTGACCTTTAAACCTTTCAAAATATCGTATTTTACTTTTGTGCTTTTATTATTATATTGTGTACTGTTTCTATAATATTAAAACAGATGTTGTAGGAAATTGTCTTTTCTGTTGAGCACATTAAACATTACCATATTTGGTTCCTTCGTTTCCAACAAATTCAATGCTGTTTTTAAATGTTTTGTGTGCCATTGTTACAAACTGTGGCTATCTGTTTTTGTTTTGCATTTGTGGCTTTCCATAGTTTTCCAACATCGGCTGGTAAAAACTCAGGCTTTGACATTGCAAAAAAAAAGGCCTATACCGAATATTGTCAGGCGGGAGGGGTCGGGTACCGGTGTGGCAGGAGAATCTGTCCCCCATCCTTCCGGCGAACTGTGTGCAAACAGATCGCAACCGTTCGTGCAAAACGTTTGCAAATGTCATATTGGCGGCGCTCTGAAAGGAAAATTGCGACACCGTATGTATATAATTTTTTTGTAACTTGGTTTTTGCTGTATTGTAGGTATATTCTAGTCATCATTTGTACATCACGACATCAACTAATTAAGTTAATACCTGACTTTCACCGAAAACAAATGATAAGTATTTTCTTGACAAGAAAATAATATCGTCTGCTTACCTTTCGCTTAAGTGTTGTTGTCGGCCAATTTAAAAACCACCCACCAATACCTCAGAAATACTTTTGCCTATGGTTGCGCAAACGCTCGCAAACGTTGGCGGCGCACATTTTGTTCCACTCGAAAGTGTTGGCAAACGTAAGAAAACTTTGCTAACGTTTGCGCAAAAGGAACACACCCCTGCCTCGTCTTGCCTCAGTGAGGGCGCCGTCTGAGAGTGTGACGTCATATCGAATGGCAAAAGGTGTAAACGCCACTTGCCCCAAAACGCGCGCTGGGCCTGCCACTTTTGAAATATTATTGCACACGTGGGCAGCCTCGCTACCATGGGCAGTGGCCGTATCGATACCTCTCGTCACAAACCCCTGGTCATTGATCTCCATTAATATTGACTGGATATGACACGAATACCCCATATGCATCAACGCGCGCGTTTTTTGAGGGGTTTAAAATATTCACACGCAGAGTCGTCGCACCATTCTGTCAGCAACGCTAACATATGAAGTTTGGTGCTGGAGAGAAAGTTTCTTGCACCCAAACTTACTTGTTTCTCCTATTTAATTTTGTTAACAAGATGTGACGAAAAGTTTAAACCTAAAGAATAAAACACAATGGAGTGAAGTGTTGCGGAGCTGTGGGTTGCCAGAACGCAAGAACTACAAAGTTCCGAAAATTAGAGTCTCCTTTAACAAGTAAGTGCTTATAGTCTGCAAAGAAAAATGAGCGTTGCTAATTACGCGCTTAAATGCATCCATGACACTAATAATTAATTTATATTATAATAATAATAAATTAATATTATAATAGACGGGGGATAGTAATAACCAACTTTGGGACAATGGTATCGTTTCATTTAGTTTTTCAAGAAAACCTTTTGATTTTGTGAAGTGGCCAGCAGTTGCAAGACTAAAATGAGGGGATTTAACATCGCAGATTTCGCTGCGTAAATTCCATCTACAGCACCACCCAAATCTTAGGTGCCAGCAGAACAGGAAGAACAATAATGTGAAGAAAAATGTTCACGTTGATTTGGACAATCATTGAATGTGTATTTTCACACAAATCATGAAATAAATGCACATTTACGCACAACTCAAGGATGCTCAGAGAGAGCTAATTACAACATGTTTGAAACCAGCGGCAGGGGCAAACGAAGACGGTTACCTGGTACGTGTACTGTACATGTACACTGTCATGACTGTGCAGTGTTTGGACACTGGTTTCTTCGCAAATGGCTCACTAGCATGCACTCCATGATGACAACCATGTCAGGAATCATGCTGTTCACACGTATTTCCATGCAGTGAGTTCGAGTTGTAATCCACCAATTCTGAATTCCCGTTAATCCACTCACAAAATGAAAGCAACCTCGGCATTCGTCACACACCGGTTACGTTCCCAAACTACATATGTTTTTCTACTACCCAACAACAGTACAGTAGACCAAGTTTATGACATTATTTGAGAAATGTTGATACAATTAAATGTTGATACAATTGACTATCCTAGTAACAGACAGATAGCTGCAAATAATATTCAGTATTTCATACCAGTCTTCCAAACCAATTCCTTTCGATGCTTTGGGGCTTAACTGTTTCGTTTTGCTGGTTATTTCTGCCACTTTTTGGACTTCACCCCGACGCTTGACTGCGATGTTAGGGCCTATCTTGGAAGAAAACTTTGGACGTAGGCCTAGGACATTTGCCAATCATTTATGAGAAGCAACTTCTCAGAAAAGTTCGGCTTCCGAGCCGCTTTCTCTTTAGTGCCATTGTTGTGTTGCCCGAGGCAATAAAATTGTTATCCTTTGTAACAAGGTTAGAACAAGGTTTTCATTTAGGCCAAATCGCATGCACTATAGCCTAAAATAGTTCATCCCACGTAACCGTGTTTCAGCCAACCAGAATACAGAACTAGCAAGAGGTGTGTTATAATATTTTCTATATCTATGGTCCTATCCAGTCAATATTAATGGAGATCAATGCCCCTGGTAAGGAAGTACTGGAAAACAATGTGCACGCGTGTACGCGCAGCACACGACTCTCAGCCAATGAGCTCTTCATTGACATCATTGAGGGGGACTGTTCAGGGCTTGTGACGTCATATGCAAGGGGTTATTGACTCATTGCATGCATGTCACATGCTGCGACTTTGCCTTGCTTTTTGTCTAAATTTAGGAGTTTGTTGTATATGCTGAGCATGTAAACGCCACACGCACTCACCTCAAATTCGCACTACACACTATACAACAAACAGGGGCAGTATTTACCACTCCAAAATGGCACGACCAAGATTCTTGACACGAAGACGACTTGAAATTGGATGAAATTACTCTTTTTGTTAATTTCTTAAACTACACGAACTCTACGAGTGATAATTTTTGCATGTGCTGATAAATTAGATGGTACGTCCAGCCGCAGTTCTTAATTTAAAAAAAGGTAAACAGATGTTTTATTCCTAGAGATGGATTGACTTTTTAGATTGAAATGGTTTATTAAGATAAAAAACGTTTTCACAGCCGGCACGCTGAATTACAGGATTTGTACAAGTTTAAAACAAAAACACATTAAAATACATTTGTTAAGTTACAACAAAAGTAAAAAGACAAAACACATCACCAAAACAGTAAGAAAACATCCAAATGCTGCGGAACAGAAAAATGGAATTGAGGGCTCCCCAAGAAAACAAGATTTAAAAAAATGAAGAAGGAAACAATAAAATAAAATAAACAGAAGAAAAAAAATTACATGACACCAATATGGACACTTATGAAGGCATTTGTGCTCTTTTAGAAGTGTACAAAATTTGCACCACATCTTCCAACAAAGCGTAAACCTATATGCACGATTCTGCCTCACGAAAGCAATCACAAGTTTAACCAGTGTACTAGTTATAACAAGGTCAACCCCTTTCGACCCCACGCCACACTGAGATCGAAAACATAAGAAGTAGGCACAAACGAATGATTTGATAATTAAAAAAACAGCAACACCCACGCCAATGAAAATGTCAAGTTGATCCAAAGTGTTTACGCACATGGTCACGCAAGTTGTTTTTCTAGACTTTTTGTTGACATCATGTGATACTGAATCATAGAACTGCTGTGTGGTACTCGTGAAGGAAATACATCGGGTCACCCGCGGTCGTTACTTTCTCCGGGGTCAGAGGGAGCAGTTGAACTATGCCTACCTCCATGGTTAAAAAAGGCAGGGGTGTACATTTGGTAAATGTCAACAAGCAAGATCCTCACTTGGTGTATCTCATGCATTGAATAAGAAACCTGTGAAAATTGGAACTCTCAAATGCTCATCGAAGTTGGAAAAAAACTAAAAACTAAAAAACCAACACCCCTTTTTGCATTGATTTGAGTGCTTTTACATGCCTGAGAAGCCTTTCTCAGATTTACACTTTTCTCTAAGATTCAAATATTTGTCTCTAAAACTACATTACTTCACAGGGGGTCGTTTCTAACAATGTTTTAGAATCTCAACAGCTCTCTACTGTTCTTTACCAAGTAAGTTTTTATGGTCATTAACTTATGGAGTAATTCCAAGAGGTGTATACTTCGCCTTTAAAACAGCCACAGTTGGTGGCAGTTGGTTCTGTAAGTTATGACAATTTATGGTAACCGAGAGCATAGTATTTACATCCCGTCACATGGGGGCATGTTCTTAGATTCCGGGCTTATTTATTTACTATAATAACATGAAAGAGCATTTAGAAGTTAACACTGACAGCTAAAAATGACTCATGATCAATGGGTGATTTTCCAGATGAGTGATGTAATGGTTTTTGTACACCTGGTGGTTATTTACTTTATGTATTTATTTATTTTTTAATTAACCAAACCAACAGCGAACGAGTAGCCAATTACAGAAAAGGATAATATACAAATTATTCATATATACCATGTATGTACATAACTAACAGCAAAGAAAGAAAATAAAATCAACAAAATCATTAAAATGCAACTTGGGAACAGAAACAAATAAGCATGAACAAAAACGACTATAACAAATAATTATAGATACTATAAAAATATATATATACAAAATAACAATAACAAACATTAAATTGTAAAATAAAAAATAAAAAATATAAATAAAATAAATTTAAATACTTGTTTAACTAAAACAAAAACAAAAACAAAATAAACGTATGTTTCATATGTTTTTGTATATTTGGTGGTTATTTCCTCCTTAGCATTATTTCAATATTGTATCTTTTTTTATACTTAAAGGAAACTGTATCTTTTTTTAAGCTGAAAGGAAACATATGCATTTTGTTTTTGGAGCCGTTCGATTGTTTAAACCCTATATAAACGTAGATAAGTATATACAGTAAAACTAACCCGTGAAAATTGTATTTGAAAAGGTGGTAGCAATTTTCGAGATATCGCTGAAAAATCGGAGTGATTATGTCCAAATAGAAGACAATTCGTATTTGGGATGCACAATCTGAGAAACGTTACTGACAGTAAAGTTTCTAAGATTCAAATGTTGGGGGATAAATACTTATATCTTTTTCCATAACCACATTACTTCGAAATGAAATGATTTTCAAAATGCTTGATATTACCAAAAATAACCATTAATTTCAGGAGTGACTTCCAAAGGTACACAGATCCTGTAAACGTGCTCCAAAATATATGGATTTAAACAACTAAATTGACATAATAGAAGTTGAGCAAATTGATGTTTGCAGTTACAATGTAGCCTACTTTATTTGTTCGTGCGGCGCGATCTATCGTAAGCAGATCAAAACTAAAGCAAGATGCTATTTTTTTCACCTTGACTTAATTGTAAGGTTTTAAAAACAAGAATTTTAAGACCACTGAACCAAATACCCATCACCAAGTTTTACCTCAAGCGCCAACACTCCTACAAATCATTTTCTTTGACAGTTTTCCTTGAAATAAAAGTCTCACTTCTTTGACTTGATCCCCGTAACATGATTCAACAACCTCCTATTGTAGTCCAAAACCATTACATCATTTCTCTGGAAAGTCACCCGTGGATCGTGAATCATTCTTGCAGTCAAAAGAGAGGGGCTTCAAGGTCTAACTCAGTTTCGTGGTGAACTCATTTCCGAGTTAACATCGTCCTTATGAAAGTGGAGCAAACACGGATCCTGTAGGAAGGAAATTGCCTTCCAACTGGCACCACTTTGCACCACCAGTCAAGCACTGGTTGGCTATATCCCCCCTCGACCCTGGGAATGTAGTTTAAATCTCTTTGAAAGTTTCTACATAACTGTTCCCACGATCAGTACAGCGTACTGCCAAACTATGACCACGTGATTTCAACAACTGAAATACTCCCACCTCTAGCGCTATAACTGGCACCACTTCGTTCGCCAATCATGCACTGGTTGGCTACATCCCCTCCCCTCTCCCCTGGGAATGTAACTTGAATCCTTGGTAAAGTTTCTACAAATCTCTGTGGTTCAGAAGTAAAACAAATTCAGATTTAAAACTTCAACTTCCGGTTTGAACTGGAAGTTAAGAACAAATGAGGTCACGCTGTGTAACGTTTGTTAAGTCTTTTGGATCCCTTCTGATGACTTAAAGATTATATAAATCAAAACTGTGGTAAAGAAGTTATTATTTTTTTCTTCAAATTTTAACTTTCTTCTTCCAGTTTGAACCGGAAGTCAAGGTCAAATTGGGTTGCAATTTGTGTACAATGCTAGCGTTGTTACATACTTTCCACATGATGTTTAGTTTGGAAAAAACAAATATGTAGTTCAGAAGTTTTGATTTTTTGAAACATGAAATATGAACTTCAAGCTTGAACCGGAAGTCAGAGTCAAATGAGGTCACACTTTGTAGCGTTTGTTAAGTCTTATAAGATCTTTCTGATGCCGTATAGATGATAAAAATCCAATGTGTGGCTGAGGAGTTATGAATTTTTAAAATGTGGACTCTACTTTATTTGGGTGTGCCATATACAATGAAATAGCCAGCGACGCCAAAAGTAATCGCACATGTAACTGTACAGTACTCAATAAAGTACATGTACTGTACATGTTAACTTTAACTACACGTGCAATGCACACGTGGCTGGCGTTAACCTTTCAAATGTTGTCCCATGTTTGATCTATCAGATGCCAAACTATGAGCATCATATAGCTTTCAAATTCATCGTGCCGTCTTGATAATGAAGTTCAATTGTCTGATGAGTTTCAAGGTTCAAATCAGTTTTTAACTTGAGTCTCGCTGCTGAGAATGGGTTCCACGGAAGAAGAAGATGGAGACAAAAACAAAATCTAGAACAATATCAAGAGGTGTTCGCGCTTATGTTGCACGAGCACCTAAGAAGAAGAAGAAGATGGAGAAAAAAAACCAACAAAAACCCAGAACAATAACGAGAGGTGTTCGTGCATATGTTGCATGAACAACTAAAAAAAAACACAAAAAAAACCCCCCCAAAACAATAACAAGAGGTTCTTGCATGTATTTTACGAACACCTAGTTATAACAAAAAGTTACCTTCCCGCGCAGGCTGAAGAGCTGTTGAGACCAGCCAATCAACTTGCCTGTAAAAATGTCATCATATAAGGTGGTCCCTTTTATTATTTAGTGAACACAATTAAAAACCGTTATGATTGGTCTGGGATTTTGTTTAATTGCTGCAATCGTTGAAAGTATTTAAGTTGACAAAGTTTTCTTTGGGTTAGAAGCGGTATGAACTTTATAATCAGTGAGCTTTCAGATTAAAAGTAATGGGGTTTATAATTTGTGTGGTTTCCCCCCCCCCAGTTTTATTTTCCCCGATAATTTCCTATTTTATTATCTTGATGGAGGCCCTATAACACCATACAACTGCACATACGAACCACCGGGATGCTACTACGAGCATGCCCGCCTCTTTGTGCCCATCAATGGAGCAGACCAGGGTACTCAAATAGGAGTATGCCCGCCTCCACCGACCTCCGAAGCTCGGAAGTATGGGCAAATTTCTGTTTATTCAATCAGTTCCCTTTCTCCACTGTTCCGCACGTACATCAGCTCAACTTCCCGATAACGTGCATGCACAATGATTGTTTTGTTTCTTAGAAAACAACACCCCCCGATCATGTACCACTCAGTTCGAGTTCAAGGTTGAGCTAAAGCATATTTAACCCTCCTAACGGATCATAAGTATTATAGGCATGTCATGTGACTAGAACCTGCAACAAAATATTGCTATATAAGAAAGCCGCAACAAGTGGTTGACTCATTCATTGAGAGCCCGATACTGAGACTCGTTTGCCTGTCCGAGTGGTGTTGTTCTTCTTTCAATAAGTAATTTACAAATACTGCGTGTTGTTATGTGTGTCTTCGTAGGTTGTCGAGGCCTCTTGGTCTTGTCTATAGCTGCAACTTGCTGTTGGATTGCTGCAGGCCAAGATTGGCCCTCTTACTCTTACTCGTCCTCGTCCAGCGACATTTCAGGTAAATGACATTTGTAATTAGCGAATCATTGGTTCTCTGACCTCTACCCTAGCGTGACGATAGTGTAACGTTAGTGTATAACAACATCATACTTTTAGGAGTGGGCCTACATAAGTGTTGTTGCCAAATACTTTTCTGTCGGGTATCAAGTACCTGCCGAGTACTAGAGTGGCCTACTAGTACCCAAGTAGGAGCACTTTGGTCAGTGATTACGGTAAGTGTCCGAGTACCAACCGAGTTCCGAGTACCAGGAACTTTTCTAATATTATCCCCTCGTAGGTTACTGTTTTAAATCAACGTCATCCTTTGTAAGGCGCCCCCACCCTGAAGTCTTCGATTAAGTTCCCATCAGAACCCTTGCCCTTCAGAGTGTATTTATCATCAAACTGTTGTCACTGGTAAAATAAACACAAACAAATAATGGGCTTTTGTTGAAATGTCTTTTCACGTTTCTTTCCTAACATGTTTGTAGGTGTCGTAAGGGACCTTCCATGTCTTGACGAAAGAGGCAAGATTGTTCTCCATGGTTATCCTTATTGGATAGATGAGTGTTCAAACTGCGTCTGTGATAATGGCACTTTGTTATGTCAGTATAAGTCATGCCAACCACTACCCTGCAGTCAAAGCGAGAGAATCAATCTTATAGGGGTATGCTGCGATATCTGCCCCAACAGTAAGTCATCTTTCAAACTGAAGTTTCAAGGCTGTAATATGCAATATAAACTGATCTAATGATCCCATTCTACTGTATCAAGAATGGCCGTGCTTACTGGTAAATCATTTCATGATAAGTTTCATACGGTCTGATTGGTCTTGAGAACAAGTCTGACCAATCAAAGCATCACATCCAGTTATCTATGTAAATATTATAATACTGCAAATTGATGGTTTGTTCTAAACAGTTGTATGCTGTTCGAATCAGTGTGTATTTGTAGTTAGATATTTGTTACTAGAAAAAATACCATTACATTCGTTGTCACAAGAATTCATCCAAGTTGATTGAACACTCACTGCGTTAAAACAATATCGCGAAGATATTCACAATCATTTCTTTCAGGCAATAGTTGCTTATAAAGATTAATTGTAAAAGATGCAGTCCATGTGAATTGCAAACTAATCTCATGCCCCAATGGTGCTACCTTGAAAGGTCAAAGGCACCAAGGCGTTTTCTCCTTTGTAAAAGGCACCTCTGAAAAAATAAGTACATATTTGACCCTTATCAAGGGGCACCAAGGGCTTTCAATGCGTCAGTGATCCAAGCATCGGGCCCGTACGAATGAAAGGATCTATCAATTGGGGTTGAAGGTCACTATTTTAATTTTCTTACGACTGAAACATATTTTGACCTTTCTTATTTCTTCAGATGATATTGTAAATGTGGGAGCTCCAACTGTGTCTCCAGATACTTCCAAGAAGCAAGGTATGTATTCTAGTTGTCTCAACAAAACCACTAATTAGTGCATAATCATTTCATAAATTATTCACTTTCCGCCTTCTTTCCAGTTGGTCCTTTTCCATTGCAATTCACAAAAATTCAAAGGATTCATAGAGAAAATACTACTCCCAATTTATTTTATTATTGGTCAAGTCACCGTATGCTTTATATGTAGAAGCCAAATGCAAAATACGCTATAGTTTTTAGTCCGTCAACTTAAATAAAGTGAAACATTTATAGACCTGAATAATGGAATACTCCCCGAGGTCAAACAGTGAACGTTGCTAAACAGTGGCCAGCCAAATAACCGTCAACTTCACTTATTTTCGTTATTGAAAAATATTGAAAAGTCAAACCTGGGGGAACAGTACACGTGCTGACGCCGTGAATTCTGATTGGGCCTGTTCCGGGAGGGTTTTAAGAATTTTGTTTCATTACCTTCAGCGTCATCCTTTGTTAGGGCGCCCCCACCCTGATATCTTTGATGAGGTTCCCATCAGAACCCTTGCCCATACTGACCCAAGAGTTTTCAAAGTGTATTTTTTCAGCAAACTTTTGACTAGGGAAAAATCACCTCAGAATAATATTGACGGCTTTTGTTGAAATGTCTTTTCACGTTATCTTTTTCTAACATTTTTTTGTAGATTCCGTCGTAAGCGATCTTCCCTGTTTATACCGTGGCAGAATTTTTCGCCATGGTGAGGTTGCTCAGATAGATGACTGTATAAACTGCGTCTGTCATAATTCCACTATGTCTTGTCAGTTTTTGACATGTCCACCACTAACCTGCCGGGATAGAATCGATATTGAAGGGGTATGCTGCGATGTCTGCCCAAACAGTAAGTCATCTTTAAAACTGAGGTTTAAAGGCTGTAATATCCAATAAAAACTTTTCTAATTATCCTATTCTACTGTATCAAGAATGGTCGTGTTTACTGGTAAATCAATTTATGATGAGTTTCATACGGTCAGATTGGTGCTGAGAACAAATCTGACCAATCGAAGCATCACATCCAGTTATTTATTGAAATATTATGTTACTGCAAATTACTAGTTTACATTTTACGATACTTGAATATTCTGCGCAGCTCTATGCAGTTCTATTCATTGTGTATTTGTAGTTAGATATTTGTTAGAAGAACAAATATCATTACATTCGATGTCGCAAGAATTCATCCAAGTTGATTGAACACTCACTGCGTTAAAACAATATTGCGAAGATATTCACAATCGTTTCTTTCTGGCAATAGTTGCTTATAAAGATTAATTGTAAAAGTTGCTGTCCATGTGAATTGCAAACTAATCTCATGCCCCAATGGTGCTACCTTGAAAGGGCAAAGGCACCAAGGCGTTTTCTCTTTTGTAAAAGGCACCTCTGAAAAAAATAAGTATATATTTGACCCTTTCAAGGGGCACCAAGGGCTTTCAATGCGTCAGTGATCCAAGCATCGGGCCCGTACGAATGAAAAGATCTATCAATTGGGGTTATAGGTCACTATTTTAATTTTCTTACGACTGAAACATATTTTGACCTTTCTTATTTCTTCAGATGATATTGTAAAAGAGGGAGCTCCACCTGTGTCTCCAGATACTTCCAAGAAGCAAGGTATGTATTCTTTTAGTTGTCTCAACAAAACCACTAATTATTGCATAATCATTTCACAAACTATTAACTTACTGCCTTCCTTCCAGTTGGTCCTATTCCATTGCATTTCACACAAGTTCAAAGGATTCATAGAGAAATTACTACTCCCAAATTATTTTATTATTGGTCAAGTCACCGCATGCTTTACATGTAGAAGCAAAGTGCAAAATACGCTTTAGTTTTTAGTCCGTCAACTTAAATAAAGTGAAACATTTATAGACCTGAATAATGGAATACTCCCCGAGGTCATATTATGAACGTTGCTAAACAGTTGCCAGCCAAATAGCCGTCAACTTCACTTATTTTCGTTATTTGAAAAATACTGAAAAGTCAAACCTGGGGGTACAGTACATGTGCTGCCCCCGTGATTTTTAATTGGACCTGTTCCCGGAGGGTTTTAGGAAACATTGTCCATTACTTTCAGCGTCATCCTTTCTCAGGGCGCCGCCACCCTGAGTGTATTTTTTCAGCAAACTTTTGACACTGGAAAAATCACCACAGAATAATACTGACGGCTTTGGTGATTCGTCTTTTCATGTTATCTTTTCCTAACATTTGTAGATGTCATCGAAAACGATCTTAATTCCCTTTTTGCACGAAGGCCAAATTACACTTTATGTTGAGGGTAGGGAGATAAATGACTGTACAACCTGCGTCTGTGATAATTCCACTATGACATGTCAGTTTAGGTCATGTACACCACTACGCTGCAGCAGTCCTAGCCAGAGAATCAAACTTGCGTAGAAAGATGTTGACAACTTTTAGCGCAAGCTATAAGCTCAGGCCACAATGATGCTTCGTTCTTGAAAGGGTAAAGGAACAAAGGCAATTTTGTCTTTAAAAATGGGTATGGGGGCAGTTTAGGTCTCTTGTTATTGCAATCAATCGTTATTCAGTCCAACGGTGTTCAAAATGTTGTTATTTTGTCTTCTTTATACAGCATCAACGACGCCAGTCCCTGAAGACGTTGATGGTGATGATAAAATAAATGAAATACCGCCCCCTCCCGACAGTCCATTGCAACCACTACTGCATTCAATCTTAGTAGGAGGAAGAGCTCAGCTTAAGTTTGAGCGTGACAATCTCGCAGAAACTCGTGAAACGAACAACCAACTTGCCAATCTAATTTCCATCAAGGAAACTCGGGTTTAAAATTATCATCAGGCCACCACAGTCTATGATGAGTGAAAGTTTCAGATGCTGAATTTCCTATCTATGCTAAGGAAGACAACCTCTGAATATTCCTTTATTAATATGTTTTGCTTAGCTCTGCCATAATATTAAAAACGAATGATCTGAATTTCTATAGACACAATCGGCGGCCGGAGTCACGTGACGCATAGTGGGTATACAATGTAAGCGGAACCAAGCAAGCAAGCAATGCACCGTGTGCATGGAAAAGCATGGCTGGTTCCCACCTTACTACAGCAGTAACACTCTCAAACAGCCGTGATTTTCCATGCGCACTGCACGTCGCTTACATGGTTTGTTTAAGTTTGTAATCCCACTATGGGTCACGTGACTTCAGTCACCTATTATGTCTATTGAAAAGAAAGCATAGTTAAAGTGAGTGGGTTTAGTATTGCACATCACTACACTCTAGATATTCCTGGGTAAGAATTGACCCGTATCCAGACTATTCATAATTGAAATCAAAACGAAGGAAAACAACTCAATGATTTAGTTCTTCAAAGTGAGGTGTAATAGTTAAATGCTGTGTACGATTGGCTTTTATTACACCTCTTTCTTTGATTCTATCTGTTGATTGGCCGAGAGCGTGTCACATGGTGTTTTGTAGTTTTACTCTTGTACATGTTCACCGACCAAACGAACTATTCAACGATAGCCTAGCGGCCGATGTACTAGTGAATGGATACCCTGGTACCCTGACTACATTGACTTCGAACATTGAATTAAACGAGCTGCTTGACAACCTCGAACCCGGTGTAATGAACAAAATGTGTGCATTTGAAATACGGTTTAGAGAACGAACGTAATAGCAGTAGTCTGGTACCCTTTTATTTTGTCAAAACTCGGTATTTCAACGTAAGATTTTACAGTTCTTGTTTGACGATTGATTGCCACGTACGTAATGATGAATAAAGGTGTTGTGTGATTTAATTTTATTAAAGTATACAGATAGAATGAAAGGAGGAGGTATACAAATATTTACTGCTTTGTATCGTGGCGTAGTAAAACTAGTCACTCTCGGTGATCCCCGGAGCCGCCTATCTTCCCTCGGCTTCGCCTCGGGAAGATAGGCTGCTCCTGGGATCACCTCGATTGTCTAGTTTTACTACGCCACTCGAAGCAGTCAATATTTGTAAATTATCTGTACGGTGTTCTGAAGCTAATTCAAACCATGCTTCATACAACCATAATATAGTTAATTGTAATCTGCTTTGTTGGGTCAGACGATAATTTGCTATACATGGTGAGTAAAATGGGCTTGATGCACAAGCGCAACCTTTACAATATACTGCTGATGCATCTTGGGAAAACAGGGACAGTTAAAATAAATCCAGTTGCTACTATGGATGCCATGATGTGTTCACATGTAACTTTGCCATGTTCTGTAGTTGTGTACCGCATTGCTTCAAATCAGCACGCAATGACGATTGCCGGTATTGCTTGGAGGCTTGGACTACACCCAGAAACCTGTAGCGATACCATGCAAGTGCGCCCTCGTTGTTCTTTTGTGCTGACGTCTGACCTTTAGACCTTTAAAAATATGGTATTTTACTTTAGTGCTGTTATTATTATATTGAGTACCGTTTCTATAATATTAAAAACAAATGTTGTAGGAAATTATCTTTTTTGTTGTGAAATCAGGTAGAATTGGTTTTGTTAGCGTTCGACTTTTTTCAGTAGAGAACCGTCGCCCCCCCCCCATACAGAAAGAGGCTCAAATGAAACATCCTTTTCGTCTGACAGCTCATATCTGTTATCTCCCTTTTATTCTTTTTCCAAACAATGGACATAATTGGATCATGTCCAAACCATTAGGGCTGCTGACTGCCCCAGGCTGATTAACTGCTCATCCATAAAGTTTATTGACCCAAGAAGTTAAATGTAAAAACTCCTAATGGAAAAAAAAGGATGAATAGAGTTTTGTTACCAAAACTCAGAAATTCTTTAATGGAGCTTTCCCGTAATGAAACGCAAAACCTTCAATAGCGTTTAAATTTGTTCTTAATTCAAAATTTTCGCAAATGTTCAAAGAAACAAAATACTTCCCAAATTTGGTTGCTCTGTTTCCAACAAATTCAACGCCGTTTTTTTATTTACATTGTGTGTGCCATTGTTACAAACTGTGGATATCTGTTTTGTTTTGCATTTTGTAGCTTTCCATAGTTTTCCAACCTCGGTTGGCAGAAACTCAGGCTGTGATAATGCAATAAAAAGTTAAATATTGAATATTGTCGGCTGGAAGGTGGGGGGGGGGGCAAGAAAAGCCGTGTCCGAAACAGCGACTTCGGCTACAGCTATACAGCTAGATCAGCGCGTCTGCCAGTGTTGAAGAATAGGCAGACGCGCGCGATCTAGCCGTAGTTGTAGCCGAAGTCGCCGTTTCGGACACGGCCTAATACTTAGATCGGCGCCGCGCGCTCCACTGCCTGTGTATAGACCTTATGCATTGACGTCATCCAACCGCCATCTTAGAGGTAAAACGGTGACGAAACAATCGAATCGCACAGATTTTTATGCGCGGCGCACAGGATTGGCCAATGAACAACCTCCTTTTGACCTCTAGGTGAGGGCGCCCCACTGAAATGACGTCATGTGCATAAGGTCTATAACAAGATTTGGTTTGCCATAGACGCAGTAAAATGGCACGTGCTTGAGGCGACGCACAGTTATTGACAATGCCAATTTCATGTTATAGAACTTATGCACACTCGCGAAAAGGCCGCCTTCAGCGGCCTTTCGCGAGGCTGTTAGTTTCCTGTGGTGATTGGTTGAAGTAATTGTTTGATCGATTCAGAAAATAAAAATGATAATGGAATTGTTGTATTTTCTATAGTACACAGAGAGATACACACACAGACGTGTCGGCAGGAAATAATGAAATTGGGCCCAGATGTTGTACCATTTAAAATCGGCGTAATAATTTATGCATAATGAATGGTCCGTGTGACGTGCGAACTTGACCAGAATGGGAGAGCGGCCGGGTTTTGGTGCCGCACATGATTCGTGCCGCACGTCAACGTTGTTGGGCACGTTTTCGTAAATCATCAGCCGCGCTTTCATACCTTGCGTTCGTTCATCCTCTTTCAAAAATAATATGTGAAATAAATCAAATTTTGAAATACGAAGAAAATAAAAAAAATCGTACCCCCTTAGTATGATCACCGGACCGAAAAAAAGGCCGTACGAAAATTTGCAGCCCGATCTATACAGGCACCTGGGATTTTTTCTTACACAAACAGACACGTTACTTGCATTAGTATAGATGATGTCATATCAGTAGGGCGCCATAGAGGCCAAAAAGCGGCCGTTCATTGGCAAAACCTGTGCGCCGCGCGTACAAATCTGCACGTTGCCTCAAGCACGTGACCAATGTCAACTCCGCCCCAGGCTGAACCAGGGTATTGTACGCGCGGCCGATCTAGGTATTATATTCTACATCTATGTTCGACCCCCACAGCACAGTGAGTTGCGTCGCGCGTTCCCACCAAGCACGCGCATACACAATTCATAAAATTAACATCAGAGCGCGCGAAAAAACAACTTGTGGCGGGGGAAGAGAACGATTTTAGACACAAAGCTTACAGGTCTCACTCCCGATCAATTTTTGCAACAAAACATGACTCCATGCAAAATTCAAGCTTGTCAAGTGTTTCGGGGGAAATAAGTTGATCCGTCCTCGTGAGTGAAACAAAAAACCCAAAACAATGTCGTCGCAAACTGAAATTGCCACCAAACATCCAGCCAGGAATCGAAACGGCGTAAGTAATAGTTTAAGTTTAACAGACAAGTTAAGTTAAGTAAAAAAAATAATAACTCTCTCGTTAAGTCTAATATAATTAATGTGTCACCTTTTGTTCTGACTTGATATATACACATCACTCCCCATCATCCCAAAAACCCACACCCAAGCAAATTGGAGAAGTGGGCCAGTGGTAGAAGGGGCCAGCGGCCAGTGGTAAAAGGGGCCAGCAGCCAGTGGGATAGAAGGGAGCGGCCAGTGGCCAGCGATGGGGATTGAAAGCTGTTTTGATGAGATGTATCAATGTTTTTGTTTTACATATTCAACTTGGGTAAGGCTCACCTACACGTAGCCTGCTAAACCTCAAATCGTAATAAGCTTAATTGCTTCGGGCCAAAACATTAAAAGATGAAAAACGATTTGGTGAAATTACCTCTTGTTGTTGTTGTTGCTGTTGCTGCTTCTGCTGCTGTTGCTGCTTCTGCTGCTGCTGCTGCTGCTGCTGCTGCTGCTGCTGCTGTTGCTGTTGCTGCTGCTGTTGCTGTTGCTGTTGCTGTTGCTGTTGCTGTTGCTGTTGCTGTTGCTGTTGCTGTTGCTGTTGCTGTTGCTGTTGCTGTTGCTGCTGTTGTTGTTGTTGTTGTTGTTGTTGTTGTGTTGTTGTTGTTGTTGTTGTTGTTGTTGTGTTGTTGTTGTTGTTGTTGTTGTTGCTGCTGTTGTTGTTGTGTTAACAATAGAAAGGTCAATTTATTAATATCTCGAGATATCTCTTAATTGAAATCAAATGAACATTAAGTAACATGATGACAATTGAACAAACCGGGGTCCTTGTGATAGAAGGCGAGTAAAGATACCACTACCTCGGTCTCTGACCGCCCTCTCGGTCATATTAAGGCAAATTAATTTGAAGATGTTTTAACACCTTCGGCTTCAGGAGGGGCAGAAGACGATTACTACGGTGGACTCCAGTTCTTCAGGGACTCTGGTTCTCGCGGGAACGACCACGATGGGTTGTGGCCGACGAGTCCTTCCACATATTTCCGTCCCAACAAGTCGGCGTGAGGCGATTCTTGAAGCTCCCATGATGATCAAAGGTAGTTGAATGAATGCTATTCATTTTAATTTGTGTGTGTTCATGAACACTGACTTGAAAACTGACTTAAGTGGGATTTGAACCAACTACCTCCGGATTAACGTGCCGGCTCTACCAACTGAGCTATTTAGCCCTAGTGTTGGCTTTCTCCCTGTTCTATCAAAACTGATGTGCCAGTCAGAAGCCACGAACCGCTATAATGTCGTGCAGTCAGGGGTCCCACCAAAGTTTACGATACAACCTGGGAAGCAGCAGCCACGGGATCACCTATTAAGGGGAATATGCGACTTGTTATATCCAACATCTATAGTAATAAACCACAAGGGAAACTGACTGAGCAAATTGTTAATGATTTTGGGTTGAACAAAGAAAAAATGAGTGGAGCAGGATGGAACCAACGACCTCCGGATTATTGTGCATGGTGGTCTGCCAACTGGGCTATCAAGCTCTCTTTAAAAATGTAGGTTTTATCGGTAACTTTTTGATATAAATAAACAGCCAGTTTAAACGTCGCGTTTTATTCTATCTCGTGCGAAATTGCAAGCTCCTCGAAACAGTCTTTCAATTTTACATAATGTACAAGCAAGATTCTTTTGCGTCGTCCGTGCATTGTTTCTCAGATTTTAATGTTTCAGGTGAAAAATTATGCAACCCAATATAAATACTTCAAAGGGAGTCCCCCTTTCTCAAAAAAGTTTACAGTATCAACAGCTGCAGCGCAAGTAAGCTGTCACGGTCTTTAATTTTTTGAAATCTTACCAATCTGTGACCCTACTTTAAAAGAATAAACACTTCCCTTCTTTTTTTAGCCGGAGATCAGAAGACAAAGCCTGCCGCACGCTCTCCGTGCAAATCGGGTTTAAGACCGGGAAACAACGCGAGCGTATCAGCCTCACCCGTTCATAAGCATGACGGATTCAACTTTGCGGAAGTTGCCTTTTCCCCGCCGGTCACCAAGCAGACGCGGCCACCGAGGAAAATGAAAAGCAACAGATCCATGAAGCAGCAACCCCATCAGGAGCAGTCTCGGAAACCTAAAGTGACGGAGGCGAATCGCCCGGAGGAAGATTGTGGCACCCTGAGAGCTGTTGGGAATCCATTGACCGCCAAGCGGAGAGTCACTTTTAAAGATGAGCTCGTGGAAGTGGTTGTAGCCAAAAACCTGACGCAGAATCCAAAACGGAAATGTTTGCATGTACCAACAGTTGATGCAAACGACGCATCGTTGACAGAGGAACATGTTTTAAAAAGAAACAACATTTCAAGAGCATCTGGTCTGAGTCCTATCAAAGACCAGATGTGTGATGACGGCGAAGGTGTACGACCGGCAAGGGATACTTCGACCAAAACAACCGTCGATGCTTCAACCGACGTGAGAAGAGCAGGTATCCACAAGCCTCTGTTGACCGAGAGACTAAATCAGGGCAAAGAAAATGATGGTCAATCTGACGAGGTCATTGCTGAATATTTTCAAGATGAAACCATAACCCATCCGGAACCGGAACGGAGTTCATCACGAGATGAGCAACGTAAAGTTTGCACTGTGACAAATGCAGAGCAGCTCACGATGACGTCAGAACGATCTCCCCATGACCGATGTGGTTTGAGACATGGGGTGGGACATCCCAGAATCTGCAAAGTGACCCCACCAGGTGAGGAGTCTATTGATACAAAACATTGCAACCTCATCACTACCCAACACACCTCGGTTGCGAGGACAACAGAAGAACCTAGACACGAAACAGACTTTTTACCCGAAGAAGACGACGACCAAGTCCTCGTGATTGACGAAACTCGATGTAAGGCTTCAGGCAATGATGATAAATCAGTTGCAAGGAGAGCAACTGCAGAGGATACAGTGGGTCTCCAAGGTAGAATCTCGTCTGTGGACGGGACAAAGGGTAGCCTGAGTACAACACAACATCAAACAACACTGACTGGCGAGGTGGTACTTCCTGCAGGGTTGTCACGGAAAGACGATGTGCAGGACAACAACCAAACTGACACTGAGTGTGAACCGCCATCCTATCCACTTTGCAACAACCCCGGAAGTCGTCAAAGCAGCCCTTTCGAAACCAAGAGCCAAGAGGTAAAAGGGAAAAATGGCTACAATCAAACTAGTGATAAGGTGGCAGTACTTCCGGTCACATCAGCTTTTTGCTTTACCAAATCGTCTTTGGTCTTATGCGGCGGCCGTTCTTCATCATATTCTACTCCAGAGTCACTCCCCACTAAACAAGCCGGAGGCTCTGGGGGAATTTCCCGCTACGTTCCTGCGTCGACACCAGCAGACACTCCATCAAAACAGGCCCGGCCCATGGCAGCGCATTTGCAGACGGGCACCGCAAAAAGCGCGTCAACAGACCCCTTGCTTATGACTCCACAAGCCCAGAACAGTTCCCCCACTGGGTCCAATGGAGAGCTCTCATTGCCTGAAAGTCGTGCGCAGCGCGTACACGGGTGCACGTTTCCATTGTTTGACATCAAAGATGGCGGACAATGCAAGGGGTCTATCCATTCAAGTGCAGGGATGAGATATCCCCCTCAAAGTCAAAACACCATCCAGGAACATTTGATCTTGGAACAGAGTGTCCAGACAAAAAAACTCCTGGCCCCATCTTACTTCAAAAGTTCACGTGCGCCTGAACAAAACCTGACTTCATTTATAAGCCACGTAAACCAGACCAGCAGCCCCCCTTCGGTACCTAACACTAAAACAACTTCCCCGTCTGTCCAAATTCTGGCAAATACAAATTTCAGGGGACCCCATTACATGGTTCTGACGCGTAAAGTTGCGACTGCTCAACAAGGAGCGCATCAAAGTCAGTTCACTCGACCACAAATTGCCTCACTCCGGCCCCAGCTAGTTCCACCGAAGGCGTGCGCTCTCTATCAAGCACCACACACCTCGACGGCGGGCGGGCCAGCGCAGTACAAACAGACGACTGTTCAATCAACTTATCCCGGTGGACAAGGGAGTTTTGGAATCAGCGGACCGTCATCTCAGCAGAGGTCTAAAAAATCCCAGCCTTGGCATCAGATGAATCCTCAAGTTGTCAGACTGACACGGCCGTCCGTGCAGACAAGTAGTCAGCTCATCCGTCCGGCCGTTTTTGCAGCACCAGCTCCAACAGACCCCTTGCGTATGACGTCACAAACCCGAACAGCACCCACACCGAGATCAAAGGACGACCTACCATTGGCTGTACACGCGTGCACATTTCCATTTGTTGACCTCGGCAACGGCGGCCAATGCAATGAGTCTACAGCTTACCATAACCAGACAGCTCCAGCAATGCCTACTACTCAAACACAACCATCTCAGTGGACTCAACAAACAGGATGGTCCTCAAAAACAAAACCACCGTTCCCTCGGAGGACGTCACCACCATCTCTTCAAGAGATTCAACCGCCGCCACCACCACCTCAAGCAGGACAGCTTCCGCATCAAGTTCGGATTATGAAGTACCCCTCTGGAACAATAATGAAAGAGCCAAACGTCACGCTTAACGGTAAACAGGCTAGAGTTACCCCATCTTCCTTTAATATTCCAAATGGCACACTTTTTGTTCAAACTCCACAAGGACTTGCGCAAATCCAACAATACGGCCAGATGAACCGCCCTCTAACGGGCTGTCAGCAACAAATAGCGGCAACACGAAATACCACCCGTGAAAGTGTGGATCGACCAAATTCGTTTGGGAGACAAAATCAAGGCAGCCCTGTTACCGAAGGACAGAGACCTTCAGTAGCCGCAGTAGCAACAACAACACCAGCGTCGAATGTGCAGATGAAGTCTGACGAGTTAACTGGGGTTCGCCTGCCATATCCGATGCCTACACAGAAACAGCTTTTGTTTCTGTTGAGAAAAACTGAAACACAAAATCCTCCAAAGACAAGGAATGATGCTCAGCCTTCAAACAGGAGAGGGACAGCTGGCATCAATTCACACACTGAAAAAGACACGGGTTCTACAGGAACTTCTATAGGATCGGACCAGAACTGGAGTGAAATAAATACGGAAGAAGCCAATAAAAAGTCGACACGTACAACAACCAATGAGACCACAACAAATGGAGTCACAAGTGGGTCCATAGAACGAACAACACATTCAAAGATCTTGGCAGCATCCGAGACTAATGAAGATGGGAACAAAGACAACCATAATACTTCGTCTGGAAATGAACATCTCCGTGGTGCTGCATGGGAAACCAAAACTCGTGTTGAAACCAAAGCCAGTCAACTAGACGACTCTGAACAACAACAACAACAACACAGCAAAAGCGTTTCCGGATTACCAAGAAGTAGTTATGAGAAGTTTCTTGACAGCTCAGTTACTGTCAAGTGCATGTACCTCCCTAAGGCGCTGCCGGTTTTAAGGGTAAATGAAGACAGGGAGACGGGTGGGGAAGGATCAAAAGATCCATGTCCATCTGAGACACTTTTGGATGATAAGGAGTTGGATGTAACAACAAGTGGCGGCTGCAAGGAGGAGGAGACTTTGGTAACTTTCTCCGTGAAGTCGGCACCACTTAGCAATGTGCCGGGGCTGGAAGATGAAGCTAAGGTGCAAGACGTTCGTTCTACAGAAAGACAAAGAAGAGGAGGTAACACTAAATCATCGGTTAAATACACAGAAGCGGAGTCCGGTGATGACAAAGATGACGAGACATGGCATCCAGGGGCAGGGAAATCGCCGTCAAGATACACGAGGAGGTTTAGAAAGCCACGGACTGGAAGCTTGTCTAAAATAAACACCAACACATCTACAACAGAACTTTCAGGGCAACCCCTCGCGGGAACTTTGAGAAGTCCAACGACTGAAGAGGACACAAAAAAGGGACATTTACAAGCTGAAACCGAAATGAAGAGCGGAAGCAAAACTACTTGTGTATTAAAGCTTAACCATGGAGGATATGACTCAGAAAGAGGTGTGGAAATTATAGACAAATTGGGACACCCAGACGTCAGTGGAGTGTCCAAAGATATTTTTGAAAGTGAGGTCAATGGTGATGAATCGTCCCCATCTTCAACATCTTCTTCAGGGTCGTCAACCACAGCTGAAAGAAAAACGGGAGCTTCACAAACCAAGAGTAAAATTCGTACGATACCAAGGACACCTGAGAAACGTATCAACAGTAACTCAAACAAACGCGAGAAACAAGCTAGAAAGACAGCCATCCCAGGCACACCGAATGTAAAGACACAAACTGGGAGCAACGCGAATAGCCCATCAAAACGAACTCATCAGCGCTCATCTCAAAGCCGAAGTAGCGACTCTGACAACCTGTCATCCAAATACCCCAAGAAAATCGGTTCCAAAAAGGGTCACAAGAAGCCAGCTCCAAACACTGCAACTTGCCCTCCAATTGGACAGCTGAGAGCATCACTTAGAAGGCTACCCGGTGGCCACCCGAAACAGAGTCCTGCCCCGTTGTGGCAAAGAGTGCTGAAGATGCTTGGTCTGAGGAAGAAGAAACCTGCGCGGTCCCCACCATCTGGTGCAAAGGTGTGGCATAAGCGACGAAGCTCTTCGGTGGTTCTGGCCGAGTCCTTAGCCGAGTCTGCCAGGCGTTTAGAAAAAATAAAGGATGAACGAAATGAAGACCGAGAAACTTGTGCTGAAACTGATGGCCGTCCTTTGAAAAAGAAAGGTACTGAAATGAACCGAAGCTTGACAGAAGACAAACAGCGTCACGAGGGAGATCAAAGTGGTTCAAAGAAGAGTTCCAAGAAGAAAAAGAAGACACAATCTAAGAAGCATCACAAGAGACGAAAAATTGTCAAGGCGGCGAAGGTGTCACCGGTAAGCACAACCGATCCTGCATCCGGAAGCCTCACCTCGATAGACTTTGATTCGCGAAGGCAGACACGGTCAAGGACAAGACCAGATTCAGACTCGCTAAGCAGTCTTGCAGACAGTGCCTCGTCAGCATCCCCTTCGGCCCGGCGCGGACGCCGAACACTGGCCTCGATCTCAGCCCGGACGTGGGAAGATTGCTACCGGTGTACCTACCTTAAATGGAAAGAGACAAACGAGAGTCCTGAAACCCTTACGAATGATGAAGAATTCAAAGTCATGACAAATGAGCTGGCCACTCCCTCTAGAACTGGTCCATCCAAGGAAAAGAAATGCTTTCAGAAGCTTCTCATGTCCAAATGGGAGGACATCGTTCAGACTGCTCAGACAGGGACCGTCGAGGAAAAGATGGCGCCCAAGGTTGAGGGCTGGCCGTTTGAAATTACAAGCTGTTCCTATGTGGAGACGCCACCCGTTGCATCTGAACTGAGTGTTTGTACAACTGACTACTTCAGGGATGCGTCAACACTTTCTCAGCAAGAGGACTGGAGTGTTTACAGGGATGATACCGACACCATAGTCTCCTCTCAAATTGATATCAAGAGTGAAGAACTGTACAGTGATGTCGTTGAATCATACGGGTGTCCTCCCGTTCTGAGTCCGATCCAAGACTACTCTGAGGTTAAAGATGCACAGGGCATAAAGCATCACAGTCAAGACACTCCTCCGTTCTTCATACCGCAGACCCTGACGGAGGAGACCCTTCAGCTCCTGGCAGAGAGTGGAAGCATCGACCCGGACCTGAACGGGCTACAAGCGTTTGCTCTCTTCATGCCAGACTCCGGAGGAACCGACCATTACGGAGATCCCAGTTCGACCTCACCTCCACCTCAACCTGTATTAGATAGCGACGAAGACGTACCGCCAGTCATCTCCTGTCACAAATTAAATACCGATGACGTCATAATTGAAGAAGGGACAGTAGATGTTGAAGAAGTTGAAGAAAACACCAACCAGTCCCGGTCTAATCTGTTTTGCATTCCCGTTCCACTGACCAAAGAGACCGAGTCGCAAGAATACGTTAATGAACTCTTAGAACTATCGGGTGGACCTCATCCCGGGACAACAGATACTGAGGAACTGGGAGATTCTTTCCATAACAATGCAGAGACGGGAAATAACAGCGACCATAGCAACGAAGAGGAAGGTGAAATACTGGAGCGCGTGCTCCTTAGAAAAATGGAATCATCTCTTGAGGAGGGGGAGATTATCGATGAGTCGGGGTTTTCCGGCTACAAGACGTAGGCAAACGCCTCTCTGTGCAACTGTAGACGTACTTGAATTTCAAAGACAACTTGTAAGGATAGAAACATCAGTGTTGAATTTTGGTCTGAAAACTTACTGATTATGAAGTTTATACTAGAACCCTTTTGTCGGTGTGTGTGTCTGTGAAATATTTCCCTCAGAAATAAAGTCATATTCGAGGGAGCTGTATCTGAAATCCTTCAACGGCAACCTTTTAAATGCAACAGCTGATTTCGGTTGTCACAACCCCAAATAAGGACAATGTGTTTACATGGTAAAAAACTGGAATGGTTTCCACTCATTTCTCCCGACTCACACAATTGTTTTAACGGATTACGCCCGAATTGTTGTATGCATATTACGGTTGAACACACAAGACTTGGTCACTGTCTGCGACTATTTTGTCAGCTCTACCAATCCTATATACGTAATACCTTTAATGATAATTCATTTAGTGATTTTGTTTGTGGTATTGATGTTTACTTTTATTTCTGATGTAAAAAAATTCTTTTTAATAATAAATAAATTGTTGACCGGGGACCTGTGGAAGACCGATTTCTCTCGCCGATTTCACAAAGAGCTAAGATTGATGTTAACTGCAAATCAATCTCAGATGCTAAGCAACGCGCGATGTCACAATATAAATCACTTATGGCAATACTGACGCCACATCTTAACACATGAATCTTTGTGCTTTGTGAAATCTGCCCCTGGACATTGTTTACAAGAATTGATTGAAGAAAAAATAATTGTAAAAACTACCTGATACTTTTGCCTTATGATGGTTACTATGAATACCTAAAGATAACTTTATCCAACGTTGTACATACGTTAAAAACATTACGTTGATAAGCAGACTGATGTAGGATCAACGTTGATTTAAGGTTGATTTAAGGTTGTTATTATCGCGACGCAAAATCAACCTGTATCCAACGTTTACACAACGTCAAACTACAACTTAAAATCAACGTTGCAAATGTGACGTTGAAACAACGTTGATTTATGGTACTTCAACGTTGCGACGCCATATCAACCAATATCCAACGTTGAAATAACGTTGTGTGCCCACTGGGTTAACA
Source organism: Pisaster brevispinus (assembly GCA_023634235.1). NCBI lineage: Eukaryota > Metazoa > Echinodermata > Asteroidea > Forcipulatida > Asteriidae > Pisaster > Pisaster brevispinus. Next base: position 32,135,455 of record JAMKCF010000001.1, read on the forward strand.
CCTTTGACGGTTGTTGGTTTTTCAATTTGTTTCCCCCTTCAGAGATCCGAGTTACAGTACATGTATTTAGTTTAAGCTTTATAATTCCCCAAATGTTTCGAGAGTTACTGTAGTTGATTAAAATATGACGACTCGTTCGCAACGGTATACACTGAAAATTCTACAATAGAACAGAATGATATCACTTTTGATATCAATGCATTTGTGTTGCTGAAAAATTAAGTGTAAATAACTTGATCAGTAAAATTCTGCAGTCATTGTAAATAAGTTCATATTTTAAAGTTTTGAAAAAATGTTAAACTTTGAGGTTTCTCTATTGTATGTAGTTATAAGTAAATTGTGAGTCAATGAAGAAAACACGTACTTGAGTTTATAAAATACGAGATCTGCAAAAAGTTACTCAATACATGTATTTATGTAAAATAGTATTAGCTGTTTGTTGCAAACTGCTTACCAACCAAAAGGACCTATGGTATAAATGAAAAAAAAAATAGTTGCTGGCCTGACGTTTCGACCCTAGCAGAGTCTTTCTCGAAGGCTAAATGACAAGACTACAAACATAAACAGGTACATGTATACATTACTGATGTAACAAAAGCAGTCAAGTGGAAATAGATGATGGAGAGGAAAATACACAGAGAAAGCAGGAGGCTGAACAGAAAGGAGGGTAACAAATATTAATATCTACATGTTGTTTTGGTGTTATAGCGCACACATCTACTGATATTAGGTTCTCCGGGCACTTGCACAAATAGAGAAATATGTATGACACGTTTTTGAAGCTTTTGAGTTACACGACCAATTTTTATTTATGTAGCACCACATAAGGGTTAACAAGGTGCTGCGATGCATTCAGCAGCCACCGTCAGAAACACCGGGGCAAACCCCGTCTCTCATAGCGATAAGTGAAACTTGGTTATTCTGCGCGCATGACACAACACACGGGACCTACTGCTGTACGTCAAGATCGGGGCTCGAACCTACGCAAGAAACACACGAACTCGAGAATCAGCGCGCTTGACCGCCATAAAACAAAACGCAAAAAGTAACAAAATGACTGACAAAGAATTGGTCACATAAATCTGTGCGTATTTATCTGTTCATCATAAATTATGTACATTGCAATGTTTAGGTATATACAACCCTAAAGCTGTTGGAATTGCAAATTAGTAAACCATTTTAGTGGAAAACATTGAACCAAAAACTTGTAAATAACAAAATTCCAAAGTTAAGAATTTGTTTCAGGAGAAAAATCAATTGTTACTCAAACTGTAAAACAAAACTAGAACTCAATGGATGTATCAAATTGAATACAGTGACTTTGTCTCACATATTGCTAAGAGCAATGTTGGCATCTAATTGAGATTACATCATTTTCTGAAATCAGAGAGTAAATAAATAATATTTAACTGTTCCAGACAGAAACAGATCAGGGTGAAATTTCATGGCTCTGCTTACCCTAAGCAAAGAATCTGCGCTTACAGAAGCAGAGAATTCCGTGCTTACGTCAAGCGTATTTCACGGGTTAGCAAGGAATTTTGGGTTGTGCGCATGCATACTCCACGCTGTACTTACTGCGCGATTTCCATTTCATAGCGCTGCCAACTGTAAGCACAAGAAAATGCATGCTAACCTTCCGGTGCTTACTGTATAAAAATGAATGACGTAACAATGCAAATCCATGGGGAACGCGCAAGATGGCTTCCTAATTTTCTTGCTAAACTGTGAAATACGCTTACAATTAAGCAAACTTTTCTGCTATAGTTAGCACGAAAATTTGCTTACCGTTAAGCAGCGCTGTGAAATTGCGCCCTGGTCACAAAACAGTAAGCAGCAAAAAGCGAATGTTTTGCGCAGTGACCCTGTCTTTTGACCATTGACAGTTGACGTTTTGTGACGTCCTGTTACTGCGTGTTTTCAAGGATCACAGCAATACCTTGCCCTCCACCGATACAAGCCGAGCCAACTGCATATTTTCCACCAACGCGCCTGCAAACGAAAAAAAATTATATTATTAATAATAATAATATTATACATTTAAACAGCGCTTGATACTATGTTTCTAAGTGCTATGGTGCTGTTGTCCTTGCAGATTATGAAGTAAAACCAGGGCAACAGCACCAACAAAAAATAATAAAAATCAATGACACAAAACTACAAAAAGATTACATTAACAGAAGTAGATATTATAACAAAAGAAAGGTAAACAAAATATATAAGTAAACTAACAGAAATCAACAAGTTGCAGATTGGCGTTACTGCAGAGATCTGGATAAGCGAGATTTCAACCTAGTTTGAAAAGGGCCCAGTGTCATGCCTGCTTACCGCTAAACTCTGCGCTTGCTGTCACCTTTCTCCACTTATGTTGCAAGCGCCGAATTTCTGCGCTAGCTGTGTTAGCGAAGAATTCCTAGTAACATGGAGTACGCACGCCCACAAGCAAAAATTCCATGCTAACCCATGAAATACACTTGACATAAGCAAAGAATTCCCTGCTTCCGTAAGTGTCGATTCTTTGCTTACAGTAAGCAGAGCCATGAAATATTGTTTGTTCTTTCGTTTGTCAAAATGGTCTTATATTTAAAATTTCCTATTTCTCCTTGAACCTTTTTGACCAAAAAAGGTTTTGACCTGGGTCCAATTTCATAGAGCTGCTTTTAAAGCAAAACAGATTGCCCAATATTTTCCTGCTCGGCAAAAACAAAGCAGGATACCGGTCAAAAATGGTACACGTGAAACAGTATTTTCACTGTTACCCTCTTACAATAGTAAAAATAATTTACTACGTTTCTAACTTTCTAGTGTGCTCTCTCCATCCTAGGATGTTCAAAGGTGCAAATTACGATAAAAAATATATAAAAAATTTCATCAAAATACATACCAAAAATTACATCAAAATACATACCAAAAATTACATCAAAATACATACCAAAAATTACATCAAAATAAAAACAATAAAATTTACATCAACATGCATACGGTACAGCCTAAAAATACAAATGTGTACAAAATACAAATAGATGCAGCAGAAAATTACACAACGATTTCTTAAGAAGCAGACACCTGTATCCCCTATATACGGGGAGAGGGGGGGGGGGGGAGAACCAAATACTGTAATAAACACATTATTCAAGTAAAGAATGCAATGAGAGTACAAATCTGGCAATGCACACACAAATAATCAACAACGAATACAATTACAGACTAAAAATGCCTCGCTAAACAAAGTAGTCTTTAATTGAGCCTAGAAAGACAGCGCCAGTCAGCATGCCTTTTCCAGAGAAGACGGTTTAACAGTGCTGTGAAACTGAAATCGCACAGCAAGTGCAAACTCAGCCTATAAGTAGTGAAAAGACAGGGACTCGAACCTACACTCTGCTGATCAGAAACACCAGAGCTCTAGTCCAATGCGCTCAACCACTCAAGTCTCGACCTCCCAATGGGGGACTTTTGGTACGCTAGGTTGCAGCAGACTTACCCGGTAAATCCACTGCTCTTGGTGCATGCTCACGACTACATAAACAATGGAAATTGACCTGGTTAGTTCTGGGCCCATTTTCATAGAGCTGCTAAGCACAAAAATTTGCTTAGCATGAAATTTATTCCTTGATAAAAACAAGATTACCAACCAAATTTCCATGTGTTGCATATTGCTTGTTACTGGTAGTCAGCTGTTGTTTTCTTATCCTGAAAATCACATGGAAATTTGGTTGGTAATCCTGTTTTTATCAAGGAAGAAATTTCATGCTAAGCAAATTTTTGTGCTTAGCAGCTCTATGAAATTGGGCCCTGCTGCCACCTAGAGTTCAAAAGTCTCCCATTGAGTTGAACTGAATTGAATATCTCTCTTAAAGTCACCTCACCTGAGTTCATGAGCAAGATGGGCGGTGATCCGACTCCCTGAAGCACCAACGGGATGGCCAAGTGCTACAGCGCCCCCATTGGTGTTGGTCTTCTCAATGTCTAGCCCAAGCTCTTGTTGGACTGCCAAGAATTGGGCAGCGAAGGCTTCGTTCACCTTGGCGGAACAAGACAGCAGACAGCAGACAGAAATGTTTTAAAGTCAAAACATTGTTCAAAGAACAGTCATTTTTTAAATTTATTCTCGAAACAACGGGAAAGAAATGGCTACCAGTTACAATTCCCAAGCAGGGTTCTACCAAATTGGTTTTTTTTTCAAAACTGTGGGGCATTCTTGAACTAAATTTTTGAAGTTTGGCCTAAGCACACTGAAATTAGATGAGGTCCTCAAAATATATTTTACTTGGTGTTTATCTTTGGTTTTAAAAGCAGGAAAGTTTGGTAGAAAGAAATGGCTACCAGTTACAATTCCCTAGCAGGGTTCTACCCAAGTTTTTTTTTAAACTGGGGCATTCTTGAACTAAATTTTGGAAGTTTGGCCTAAGCATGCTGAATTGAGATAAGGTCCTCAGAATGTATTCTACTTGGTGTCCATCTTTGGTTTCAAAAGCCCTACTGTCAGGGATGTGATAGGCTGTTGAGAAAAAAACCTGAACCTGAAGAACCTGAAGAGCGAAAGCATGCGAGCTCGAAAACTTGCGAGCATGAAGCCCAATATTAAAATTCATTTTTGGTTTTAAAAGCCCTACTCTGCAATCTGGGCGTTATTTTATGGTTTTATCTTAATTTTTGAATTTGAATTTGATCCTAAAAAAAAAAAAAAAAAAAAAAAAAAAAAAAAAAATTGGGGGGGGGCCCAAAAAAAACCCGGAATTTTTTATTTTTTTTTTGAGGGCAAAAAAAAACGGAATTCCGGTTAAAAACGGAGAAATCACATCCCTGTACTGTGCAATGCGGGGCATTCTAAATGGTTTCTTTAGGATTTTTGTGAATTGGATCTGAATCTCCCCCCCCCCCCCCCAAATAAAAAAATTAAAATGTACCTTCTTTTTCTTTTCTCCGTTTGACCACAATTCGCGCGTATCAGCACAGGATACGAGCGTTTGGCGCATCGGCACACAGTACGCATGTATCGGCACGTGATTCACACGTGCATCGGCACGGGTGTTAATTGATCAACACTTGGGGAGTTTCGCGGTCAACGGCGATACACCAATCCAAACTCCACCCTTACCTCGCATAAATCCATATCAGCTATACTAAGCCCCGCCTTCTCCAGCGCTCGTCGGACTGCTGGCACCGGACCGATACCCATGATGCTGGGGTCACAACCCGAGACGTGGTAGCTGACGAGCCGAGCTAGAGGGGTCAGGCTGTGTTTCGCAACGGCTTCCTCACTAGCTAGAATTACGACACCTGCGCCATCACATATACCCTGTAGAAAGAAAGATGAATAAGTTTAACCAGAGCGGGAACTTGAACCTGCGACCCTCAAGATTAATGTGCCAGCGCTCCATCAACTGAGTTGGCTAGCCCTAAATGTTGGTGGTCACCCTATTATTTCTGTCACCTGTTCGGGGACCAGTCAGAAGCCATTTAACCTGTAACTGCTGTATAGCCAGGGATAACACCCAAGTTTACGATACAAGTTACACCTGAGCTATCTAGCCCTAGTAAAGCTCAGATAGCCCAGGCGGTAAAGCACCGGAACGTTGATTCAAAGGTTCCAGGTTCAAGTCCTGAGAGAGAAGCAGACAGCACACAAATAAAACAAGGGATGTACAAATGATCCGCAGACAACTCGATCACTGTAGCTCGCAAGCCTGAGGAAACCTGCTAACAAAGGGTGCTTGATATGTGAACTGGGGTTAATCCCTACTCTTCAACGATGACTGTCATGGGACTATACCCCCAACTGAAAGCCTACCACCTGGCCCAGCAGCACCATGGGGTCAATGGACAACACTCAACCGCCTCAGAACGAGAACTGGACGATCAAAAGATGCTCTGGTCAGATGGGGCTCCAAGACTGGCCCAACCACCTGTGAATGTGGAGAAGCAGACCATACTATGGAGCACTGCCTTGTCCTGACCTCTACTACCCAACCCTTGCAGCTCAAAAGACCTTGCAGTGTTCAATAAAAACGCGAAGGACTGTGTAAAGAAATGGGAAACTGCCATATAACCATCACGCTTCAGTGATACGAAAAGAAGAAGAGCGTGCACTACCAATCCTAGTAAACAGGGCCCAATTTCATAGAGCTGCTTAAGCAGAAAATTTTGCTTAACAATTTTCTGCTAAGCAGAAATGAGCAGGATACCAGTCATAAATTGTACTTAAGGTATGCTGGTTTGGCTGGTAACCTTATCCTGGTAGGCATAATTTTGTTGTGCTTAGCTACTTTTTGTGCTTAAGCAGCTCTATGAAATTGGGCCCAGGACATACAGCTTAATGTCCCATCCGGAGGACAAAGGGTAAAGCATCTTGCTCAAGGACTGGGATTCGAGCCCAAGCTCTGCCGATCAGAAACACCACAGCTGGAGTCAAGTACTCTTTTTAGAGTGCCTCCGCGCAACAGCAAGCATTTAAACTTGTGTAGCCCAAAACCCATCAAAATCGCCCGTTTACCACATAAAAAAACACATTTTGGGCTCTTTTTTTCCACAAGGGAGGCCGGATTGGCCTAAAAATTGTGTACAGCCTGAAGGCTTCCACCTTATCATGATCTACATGGTCCTTTTATGAACATGCTCTTAACACGTTGACTGTCAGTTATATTTCATAGGGTGTTCCCATTTGCCAAGTGTGGTGCGCATGCGCACATACCAAATAGGTACTTTTTTGGTGTCTACAGGTTGTAATACGTTCATTTCTAACCCTAACCCCTCACCACTGCCAGAAGCGTATTTGTTGCGTTCTCAGTGATGCCAGTCTATTCAATTAACAATACAAAAACCTTTCATTCTCTACGAGTATACTCGTAGTGGCAGAATCCGTTACACCTGTTACTACGAATATACTCGTAGGCGGCAGTCAACGTGTTAACAGCTCTCAACAACCAACCGACAAATCAGTCACATTTACCAAAAAAAAGACAATCAACTCACTGAGGCATTTCCGGCCGACACCAGTCCGTTCTTCTGAAACACTGGAGGCAGTTTTGCCAAACTCTCCAGAGTGGTTTCTCGGGGATGCTCATCTGTATCCATCACCTGAACGCCCTTCTTGGACTTCATCTCAATAGGAGCCATCTCCTCTTTGAACCGTCCTTCGTCATTGGCTGCAAAAAAAAGGATCGTGACTACAAGTCAATAAAAACAATAAATATAATAGTTTGGGAGGTTAATCATGGCGTGTCGTGGCCGAGCAAATAAGAGCACCGGACTCAAGCTCTGGTGTTTCCGACTCAGCAGAGTGTAGGCTCGAGTCCCGGTCGCGGGACTTAAGCAAGACACTTAACCATTATTGCTTCGTCCTTCGGATGAGACGAAAAGCCGTTGGCCTCGTGTGTTGAAAAGAAAAGAGAAGGGTTCCGCCCCGGTGTCCCTGGTTTGATTGGCAGCATATTGCGCCACAGCACCTTGTAAACCATTACATGGTGCTATGTAAAGGAGTAGGTCTCATACTTCAAACGAAGCCCCACATACCTTGCAGGAAAATACTGTATGTTGAAGTGCCTTGAGTGTCACTGAGTGACGGATATGAGCGCTATATAAGAAGCCGTTATTATTATTATTATTATTTTGTATCATTATTATTAGTAGTAGTAGTGGTATTATTCATCCTCAGGGTTGGGATCAAGGATACAACCTCTTTCCCACCACAGACGGCCAGCCTCTACCTTTTTGTACAGATATTTGTTATGGTAAATGTGCCACCAGTGTGTCCGACCTGGTTTCTACACCGAAGTAGTTCCAGTAATTTCATCGCTAGGAATTGCTGCATTGTTTACCTTTCTTCCAGCGTTGCTGCGACAGAAGTGAAAACTTATCACAATCTTCCCTGGTCACGCCGTATTTTGCACCGAGTTTCTCTGCGGTCATTCCCATGGGGGTTTTGATGTGGTAGTCTGTAAGTGTTGCCCACAATGAGTCTTCAAGCTGTAGACAACAAAAGCAAGACAGTGTTAATGTAGAGACACGGGAAGGAGGCCGGTCCTCTATTTAAAAAGGACGAGCACTCACCAGGCTACAAAACACAATACACAATGCACAGCACAGTCATTATTATAAAGGGCGAAAGGTCAACACTCAACCTCTTCCCCAGGGTGTGTCGAGCAGTACGAGGTTGACTGCTCTCTCACCCTGGTATTGGAACATTTGCATATCCAAAAATTTTGGATACGTATGCAAATTAGAATAGTCTGGCTGCATATCGAAAGTCACATCTTCGCCATAGTCTTGTGGTCCGGTACCAGATTTAGCAGCTTGTATGTATTGGAAACATGTACATGTGCTAATGTAATGTTGTTGTCCAATCAGGGTCCAAGTGAGGAGTTTCCATCCCAGGGTTTACTATTTACAAACATGGTTGGAAATAAAGTAAACCATGGGGACAAGGATGGTCAACACTAGGCTGGCCACACACAAGTTTACAATGATTAAATCAGCCGTAAAAATTACAATATTTCTCTCATAAAAAGATGATTAAATACAAAACAATACTTACAGATATAGCTCTATAACACTTTCCCTCCCCAATGAATAGTGTTTGGAGCACGGCCAGAGCCATGCTCCCTACAAAATAGAGAAAAATGCCTACAGAAAATAAAATGTGCTCTCTCTTGCTCAAAGCTAAAATGGAAAAGAGAGTGAACATAAAGGTTGCGACCCCAAACTTAACTTTTTATGCGAAAGTATGCTAATGACAAAGTTGATCAGACACTTCAAAACTGAGGGCGCACTTGGGTTCTCTACATTAACCTTGGCATATGACGCCAAACCAGAGCTGTGCATTGAGAGTTGCGGCAACTTGCGGTTAGAGGCCATTTTCAGCCCCAAAACACATGTGCGCACACAGGGTGCCAGACTAGACTACATACTGGCTTGTGCTACATTTGAACCATAGATGGCGCCTCGCGACCACGTGACTAACGAAAAACTAATCCCTCTTTGTTGCAACTCTCCAATACACAGCTCTGCAGTGCAGTGCTCAAGGACACAAGCGTCGTGACCGGGATTCGAACCCACACTCTGATGGTTCAACCATCAGAACCAGGGTCTGGCCTGTACATGGAATGAGGATGTGTGTCTTGGGTACCAGACAAAGATGGCTACCTACCTTGAGGTCAACTCCCAGTTTAGTCCCAAAGCGAGTGCCTCGGACGGTGTAAGGAGCCATGCTAAGGCTGGAGTGAAAATGGTATGGCCCATTTCCACTGATGAGTTTTCACCCTTTCAATTAATACACGTGTAATGGGTACTAGACAAAGATGGCTACCCTACCTTGAGGTCAACTCCCAGTTTAGTGCCAAAGCGAGTGCCTCGGACGGTGTAAGGAGCCATGCTCATGTTCTCTGTGCCTCCAGTTAGAACTACCTCTGCATCTCCAGTTAAAATATCCTGAAATTGAACGAAAAATTTAAAAACTAGGAGCAAGTTCGGGTGTTTACCTTTTAGTTAATATTGCCATTAAATCACGCATGCGTGGTCTGTGGTTCACTCGAACGCATTTAGTCCACTGATTCGTCAAATATGGCAACTCATATATTGCCTCGTCAAGCATTTACTTGCAAAATACAGTGCAATGATAATTATTATCTTAATATTTGACATATCTTTTTGGCAAAAACCTACCATTTATCGTTAAACCAACTTTTTGTGTTATTGCAAAAGTTGACAAAACGTTCTCCGCCACGAAAACCAAACCGCCATCTTGACAAAGTGACGTAACTTTGTTAGTTGACTAGAGAAACAGTGCTCCAGAGCTATGTTGGTCCAGTTGGACTAGCTAGTTCAACCATGCAGCGTTTGAGTGACATCTAGATCGACTATGGTTAAATTCTAGTCGACTCTAGTCAGCCACCCGAACTTGCTCAGTGCTGTCGTTAATGTCCTAGTCTTGACACTTGTGTCCTTAAAAGTATTACATAGGATTGGTGAAGATAAAAAGTACCATTCATTCATTTTAGCCTGAAAGCTTACTGATAAAGAAGTTCATACTGGAACAAACTTTTTCAGTGAAGTAGTTCCTTAAAATGAGGTCATTTTCGACAAAACTGTATCTGAAAATTAAACAAAACAAACAGCTTTTTTCAGTTGTAATTACATGCTGAAATTGTGCATGGTTTTCTCACTATTTTCTTCCTGGTTTTAGCCCAAATTCTCACAGGTTTTTAAGTCATCTAAATGATGGGTTCATCACACAAAACATGAACACTGTCTGCGACTATTTTGTCAGCTCTGCTAATCCTGCATAAAAAAAAGCAAGACAATCAGAAATTACTGCTGCGTCCTTCGGAGAGGGCATACAGCCATCGGTTCCAAGTGTTGTGCAAGGGAAAAGAAGGACTTTGCCCAGTGTTTCTGGCACAGTCTGGCGGCAATATGTCCCACCTCACCTCGCATCTCATGATCTCTTTCAAGGTGCTGTATTATGGTTGCTTCGTCTCAATAAAAAATAAAAAAAATCTTAAAAGGCAGGGTATACTTTTGGTAATTGCCAAAGACCAGGGGTAGATTTCACAAAGAGTTATTAGACTAGTCTTATCTTGAGTTAGAACGAGTTACTCGTCCTAACTTAGGACTAGCCTTAAGTTTTTTAATAACTCCTAGGACTAGTCCTAAGTTAGGACTATCTTTGTGAAATCGAACCCAGTGTCCTCACTTGGTGTACCCCAGAATAAAATATTAACTAACCTGCAAAATTAGGGCTCAATTGGTCATCGAAGTTGCAAGAAAAAAAAATGACAGAAAAAAACACCCTCGTTGCATGGACGTCTGTGCTTTCAGATGCTTGAGAAAGGCTTCATGCCTGAAACCTTTCTCAGATTCAAATTTCTTGGTGTAATGTTACCTCTTTCTCTAAAGCTAAATTACTTCGGGTACAAAGGGTATGGTTTCTAACAGTGTTTTATAATATCAAGTAATAAACCACAAGGGAAACTGAGTGGGTAAAATAATTTGGGTTTGAACAAAGAAAAATTTACTGGAGCAGGACTTGAACCAACGACCTCTGGATTAACGTACCGGCGCTCTACCAACTGAGCTATCCAGCCCTATGTTGGCGGTCTCCCTACAAGTCAATATCTTTGTTCGTTTTATAATATCAACAGCTCTCCAGTGCTCTTTACCAAGTAAGTTTTTATGGTCATTAATTTTCGGAAAATTTCCAAAAGCAAACCCTCCCTTTAACAGTCTCCACCAGATTGGGTGCAAGGAGGTTCAAAATGTACGCTAATATTTGTCATCGATTAAATTGTTCTCGGTAAATTACTTGTTATATAACACCCAAGCAGATCCTTGCCATTTGATTGAAGGATTGTCCGTCACGTGATTGCAAATAAAAGTACTATTGCACGCTACGTCACTCACCGTGCGTTTTTCGTTCCATTCACCGTGCATTTTTCGTTCCATCCGAAAAGTACTATTGCACGGTGCCTAAAACATCACTGCGTGCGCGTGTCTTTGGTAATGCAGCAGTGTTACTGATCTACTTGGATGTTATATAAAACAAATAATGAATGTTTTTCATTCGTGCAACAGTGCGAATATTTGCATTCGTTGAATAATGGAATGTTCCATTCAACTCGGCTCCGCCTCGTTGAACAGAACATTCCATCTTTCAACTCATGAAAATATTCGCACCATTGCACTCATAAACATTCATTATTTGTATAATATTTTAGGTTTACCTGAGCACCACTGACTATGGACTGGAACCCTGACCCACATAGGCGATTAACAGTCAAAGCAGGTTTATCCTCTGAAACGCCAGATCGAAGAGCCACATGCCTGGCAACGTATGCAGCATCCGGGGACGTCTGTTGATATAAAACAATTGAGCGAAAAAGACAATTTAACATCTATGTTCCAGGGCTCGAATTTGACACTGGACCGCAGGCCCGAGGCAAGTGATTTTAGTGTCGGGCCAGTAAACTTATGACCGTACAAGTCCGGCGGTCTTGTGTTTTTGAATAATAACACGTCACTGTATTTTTTTAACTAAACTGGTCAATTGAGTACTGAAGTATTACCCACAAGAAAAACTTGATAAATCTTCTCTTAGTGCTTGGTACAAAAACAGCTCAAATGTGAAACTGTGTAGAGTGTTCTTCTCATTTTGATTCCGGTCTTGTAACAAATTTTCTGGTTCAGTAAAAGTTTTGAGCTACAAGCCCAACAGTCTTGTGGATTTTTCCCCCAAATTCCAGCCCTGTGTTCATAACGTTATTTTTCTAGCAAACAGCCTGCACGAATCGTTTGTCAGATTTCTGAGGGTTGGTGTCAGTTTGCGAATGCTGCGGCCAGAGATGCGGTTGGTATATTTTTTTTCGGCCAGTTTCTCAACAAGCAGACTCTGTATTCAGCTGAAACTTTCAGTGACTTTTATTGTACCTTTATCGATGGTGTTAGCCAGAGGGGTGTCTGGGTGTCTTTTGGACACCCTGTTTTAAATTTGGACACCCTCTTTTATCTGTCATTTACAAGTAAATGTAAGTGACAATTTTGGACACCCAGTTTTTGGGGGTTTTTTTTCCAGTAAATTTGGACACCCTTTTTACCAAATCTTGGCTAAAACCTTGTTTTTATCTATTGATAATTTAGCCTATAAATCTGCATTGTGTTGACGAAACCAATCTACGGCCCAGAACTAGTCATCACTCTCAATATAATAACGATGGCGCCCTTTGTGCGTGTACAGTAACTTGGTTAGAGTTGATACTTCCATTTACATTCATACGCATCAGAAGGACAGTCCCCCTTTCTCAGGTGAGGTTTGCGGTGACGCCATGTGTTAAATCTCTTTCGAGGAGCATAAAATCTCGTTTGCGATGTGTGAAATCTCTTTTTTAAAACTCACCCGATTGTACTCCCACCTTTATCAGGTGAGGTTTTATCATAATAATAATGGCTTCTTATATAGCGCTCATACCCCGTCACTCAGTGACACTCAAGGCGCTTCAACATATAAAAGTATTTTCCTGCAAGGTATTTTGGGGCTACACTTGAAGTATGAGACCTACTCCTTTACATAGCACCATGTAATGGTTTACAAGGTGCTGTGGTGCAATATGCAGCCATTCAACCCAGGAACACTGGGGCGGACCCCTTCTCGTTTCGATATAAGTACACTGGGTTCTTTTACGTGCGTTACACAACACATGGGACCAACGGCTTTACGTCCCATCCGAAGGACGAAGCAATCTTGGTTAAGTGTCTTGCATAAGGACACAAGTGTCACGACAGGAACTCGAACCCACACCCTGCCGATCAGAAACACCAGAGCCTGAGTCCGGTGCTCTTATCCGCTCGGCCACGACACGTCACGAGGTTTGCGGTGACAAAATGTGTAAAACCTCTTTTAGGTAGCGTGAAATCTCTTTGGAAGACTCACCTAGTTGCACTCCCACCGTGCAAAGTTTGGAATCCTACTAGTTCCCCTCTAATTAGACACAAACAAAATTGTCAACATACCTGAGCAACATTTCCAACGAATGTGCTGTCGACAATCTCCGGATTAATATTACCAGCAGCGAGGGCAGCTTTTGCTGCGACTTCACACAGATCCGTCTGCGTTAGGTCTTTAAGCTTTCCCCCAAATGCTCCGAAGGGAGTTCGCTTAGCAGCAACAACGAATATACCTAGAGGGAATAATTCGGACATTTAATACTTTATTTAACCACAATGCATCAGCAGGAAACCGAAGACGTGACCAGATGACTTACTGCTGTACTGAGTGTACTAAAATGTGGGATGATTTCTCTAAATGTGAACTTAAAAATCATCACTTTGAATCACTGAAAATTATTGTGAACATACAATTAAACGCTTGATGTTGCATCTTTGACATATAGAAGCCAGTAGACAGTTTTCAAGCTAATTTGTTGGATCTTTTTGTAATTTTGGGGCATTTTTGAGTGGCTGGTGTTTGGAAAATCATAGTGAATTGCAGATCTACAATGGTTCCCTGGGGAGCTAGAGTAGGACCGCAGATGTCTCAATTTCGACAAAACTAGTACAGCGCCCCAGTTACTGGGTCTACCCGCCATACATGTACACATGTACTACAAACAGTATCTCATTTGAGTAAATAGATACTATTTTATTTCAGTTTGGGTTTGATCCCGTGGCTGTCGCTTCCCAGGTTGTATCGTAAACTTGGGTGTGATACCTGGCTACACAGCAGCTTACAGTTGAAACTGGCACCCCGAACAAAGATATTGACTATTATAGAGAGACCGCCAACATAGGGCTGGATAGCTCAGTTGGTAGAGCGCCGGTACGTTAATCCGGAGGTCGTTGGTTCAAGTCCCGCTCCAGTTAATTTTTCTTTGTTCAAACCCAAATTAAATAAAAATTGACCTAGTCAGTTTCCCTTGTGGTTTATTACTTGATACTATTCTATTTCATAATGAATTAAAAAGTGGTGTTCGGATCTGAACATTTTTCCATTAGCGATTAGGGGGGCCTATAGTGACTGTACACTACTCACCATCCTCAACACTAGCTACCCAACCCAGTACTAGTACTAGTACTACCATGACTATTACTACTACTACTAGTTAGAATTTTTACTTACAAAAAGTAAGGCCTATTGGCCTAGTTTGTAGTAACTAACTAAGACTTATCACACTTAAGCCCTTATAAATTATACAATACAAACTAGGCGCTTTAACAAATGTTTATTATAATTAATTATATTAATAAAGGAAATATGTGAGCTTTGTTTGTGCAACTGCAAGTTGTGTGATTTCTCTTTATAATTAAATTTGCTTTGTGCTACACTGGCAGACTGGTATGATAATTAATCTTGCTTAGCAGAAGTACGGTAGTGTAGTGAGCGGTGAGTGCATGTAGTCATCAGGAGTCAATTTATTTAGTATAGTAAAAGTAAAACATGTTAAATGTTGCAAATGCACAGTTTCTCAACCTACATTTTTATTTACAAATAAATTTGCCATGTCGTGTGCTTAGCACGGAAATGAGAATTAAACTTGCTTAGCAGAAGTACGTTAGTGTACAGTCATCAGGAATCAAGAGCAACGTTGCAATTACACAGTTTCTCGGCCTAGTATTCTAAGTTAGAAATAAGCGCCGCAAAATATATCGCAACTGGTCACAGTCATTATTATAACACGGCGGTCGGCGGCTAATTTTGCCACATTGTATTGTTGATTTGTTTTTGTCATCAATGAAACTTCCATCCTAAAAAAAGTTTCGTTAAAAATACTGCTGATTATCAAATTATCAGAGAAACTAAGTTAGAATTTAATACACTGCACCAACTTAAAATATGAAATCTACAACTGAGCGGATCATTTCTTTCTTCTTACCTCTGGTCATCGCCATCTTGGTTCTCAAGTAGGTTGGTGGCGTTTCGCCATCTCACGAAATGCGCGTCAAGATCAGGGTAACCAGACTGTTGGTATCCTTTTCCTTTACGTAATCGTCACGTGCAAATAATTACTGCGCGGCAAGAAGGTGGGGCGGGGGGTCCCTTACTAACCCCCTTCTAAGGTTCGACACGTCAAAGGAACTCCCAAAACACTGCGTGAAATGACGATGAAGTTAAACAAGCTGCGCTGGGACGAAAACGGGGGCGTTGAAACAACAACGATTCGTACGGTGGCTGATTTCCGCCAACAACAAAACACTTTTCAGTACGGCGTTATAACGCCCTAATTTTAACGCCCTATTATGGCGTTATAACGCCGTAATGAAAAAGTGTTTTGTTGTTGGCGGAAATCAGCCACCGTAGATTCGGCATATATTACGAGAAATCCAAATTGCTGTGTTGTCAATTGTGCCAAAAGTGGACATAAGTTGATTCCATCAGCACTGTGTGTAGTAGCTGCCTTGTGATGGAAGATAAGTGAATATTAATGCTGTTGTCACGACATTTCATTAAAGCAACGAAACCAAACACTTTTTGAAAAAATAGTGATTTATTTTAAAAAGCATTATTACTAACTATTACATTACTACCATTTTGTACAAGATACAGAGCAGCCAACTGCACTGATAATTTTTTTTTTTAAATTGTAGAAAATTCAGTGGTTGCCACATCAAATCATTACGATGAAGATTTATTGCATTTGAAGAAAAAAAACTAATAACCTCGGTCCCATTTTTTCGACCCTCTGTGAGTCTTAATGACAACAACGGCACCATGATAGACCTACCGAAGACGATGCATTTGTTTAATTGAAAGCAGACAGGAAAAAAGGCGAAAGTGTACATTCTTAAAACTTCCGGGTCAGGATTGACCCACAGATCCGGGTCATGTGAGGCCTGACCCCATTGCCTGGGTCAGTTTGACCTGACCCCTTGCCTGGGTCAGTTTGACCCCCGGAGTATGTGTCAAAATGACACAGAAAAAAAGTGTCAAAATGACGCCGAAAACAATTACAAATTCAATTATAAAAAAAAAAAAACTTTTCCAGGACACTGTCCCAGAAATGGGTCAGGCTCTCTGCGACCCGGCATCCGGGTCAACTTTGACCCGGCATCCGGGTCAACTTTGACCCGGCATCCGGGTCAACTTTGACCCGGGATTTTTTTAGTTTGTGAAAAGGGACGACGAAGGAGACATAAGAGAGAGAGAGAGGGGGGACAGTTTTTTTAAGGGGAGGGGAATATAAGCTGGTGAAAAAAATCCACAAAGATGGTTAGGATCGCATATAAAGACAAGACCAAAATTGAGGGAAATGGGGAATTAATAATTTAGTGGATTAGTCAAACTTACACAAAACAATCATAATTATTACATCAACTTTGAACCAAAGACACTGTTTTTGGTACACATTTTGTGATACTTTTCTGGTATAAAAAAGAAATAATAATAAAACAAACTTGATTAGTGCTACTAAAGTACGAAAGCCTTTTAGTGCCCTCGCTTTTTTATTTTCAAAAGCAGATTTATTATTTTTATTTTCAAAAGCAGATATTTTTTATTTTCAAAGCCAATTTTTTTTTCTCAAGAGAGCAGTTATTTTAAGTTTAAATAAAATTATACTTGAAAATAAAAGTAGCTGCTTTTGGAAAATAAAAATGACCTCTTTTGAAAATAACTGCCCTTAAAGATATAAACAGAATTGCTTTTAAAAACAAGTGATGGCACTAATGGGCTCTCCCGTACTCAAAGCAAATGAATTGATTTTTAACAGATAAACAATCCAGTATTAATGTACAAAGAAACACAATTTATAACATCACGGCTCGATTTTACAAAGCACTAAGATTCATCTTAAGATGAGTAGTCATTATTGCCATAAAAATATAGTGATTTCTATTGTGACCTCACATAATAAGTTTGCTTAGCAATTAAGATTGATACGCAATTTAGATCAATCTTAGCTCTTTGTGAAATCAGCAGCTTCCTGTTGAATGACAGCTGCGGGGCGTTTTCGAAACCCTGGCAGTCTTCATGCTACGGCTCTGGGTTCCGGGCTTCCTTTGATGTTGAAAGCGCTGCACAAAATGTACACTCAGTCTGCTCCAAAAAGGGAGAACATCAAGACGGCCGGAAACATGATTAAAGGTCGACTGGCCAATTTCAAGAAATGTCTTTGGCCCAATAATGTGAATAAACGACAAAACAACACACTTGGTAGCACCTTATTAAATGCAGCTGCTAGTCATAAAAAACGTTCATTCTATCAGGATAAATTTTTATTTTGTTACCAACGTCATTCTGAAATAGACTCCTTGCATTGGCCGCCATCGTCGCTGAGGCCAAACAATGGAAACGTACATACGGATACGCGCACACGCACAACTCTCAGTTAGACTGGTCCCCTGTCTTTAGCCGCAGGATAGACAGGCACTGGTGGTCTTACAGGCCCAATGATATCAGTGGATAAACTTGCAGTGACGAAGTTTTCAATTTCTGCGTTATGATTGGTCTGCTCCGAAGTGACGTAGTTTGTCACCTACAAACACAAGCAGTTAGCTGTACTTTCGATCATCTGCCGCTGTGTGTGCAAAATGTTTGTATGTAAACAAGCTACTATAATGTTGTGTAAACATGGGTGAATGTGATGCGAGGTCAATGCTTAGGTTCAACTGGCAGGATCCTGCCAGGTGCTTCAAGGGTGGTATCTGGCGTTATATTCACGGGCCTCAAAGTATGACGTCAGATGTTCATGCTAAAGTCTTCCTTTGACATCAGTGTGGGGGCAGTTTAGGCTTGTGACGTGTAACTTTGCAATTGTCTGTAGTCTCCAAAGAGAAAACCAGAGTGCGAGACTCGGATGTATGTAGAAATAAACGCTCAAAGGAAAACCCCCCAAAATAATGGATATAAAGATAAAGTTTTTATGAAAAGGAATAATCAACAAACTTGTAAACAGAAATAAAAGAAAAAAAACCAGGAGAAATTCGAGTATTTTTCAAGGTTCTCTCGTCCATACTTCACTCAATGTGAGTGGCACAGTATAATTAAAAAGAACGAACTCTTCCCTGTGTCGACTGACAATTTTAGGTATAAGCTCGGGTGAGATTTGTGAGTAGTACTTCTTTATGACATCTTGGGACGAGCTGAATGCATGGTGGGTCTCAGTCGATGGGTATGTCTCCAGCTTATCAATTCCAATCTTTTTGAATATATATTTGGCGTCGTCCGCTGCGGTCTCCAGCTTCCCAATGTAATCGTAGTGAATTTCACATGGGTGGTACCATTCGAAGAGCGGTCTCCAGTGGTAATCTCCACCGCGGTCGTCTGGCTTCTCGACCACCGACCGGAGAAACTCCTCGAAAGTGGGCTTCCCACTGGCAATCTCAGCCCTGGTGGCGCCCTTCCGGAAAGTCTGGATGATTTTGGACCCGATGGGCCTGTAGTACGGGAAATGGCGAAGCTCCACGTACTTGTCTCTGTACCCGGACAGAAGCCGAGCGAACGGCTCTCGCACAAAGAGGACCTTGGTGTAGTTTTGCAGCTCACGGAGAAACTTGTCATCGTCATATTCCCGGATGGAGTAATCACCAAAAGGTTGAGACTTTTTGAAAGACGGGCTGCCTTTTGTGTACAGTGACCTTATGACCTGCCGCCAGCTGAATGACCCAACTTTAAGTACCCGACAGATCATGAACTTGAAATCGTCATTTGCGTACGCGTGCTCGTATAACGGCTTCCACGACAGTATTTTGTCCCGGTCCTTTCGGAAGTCCACGAGCGTCAAGTTGTAAAGTTCACTACACTTTTGATGAATAAGGTCGTGTCGCAACTTTTGCACCTTCTCCATGCGGTTCCAGAATGCATCTTCTTCTGAGAGAGCCTTCTTTGTGACCAGTGACAGTTTCTCCTGCAATAATAATAATTTCAAAAGGGTTCGAAATGTTTAACACAAATAATTTAAATGATCTTTATACGCTTTAACGAACACAAACATACGGTATAGTCTTTGCTCGAACTGTTCACCATAATATGAAACTCAGGGCATGTTGAGCTGACTCGTCGTTATAGGATTGTTAAGGCTGACCAAATACGCTTTAACGAACACAAACATACAGTATAGTCTTTGCTCGAACTGTTCACCATATGAAACTCAGAGCATGTTGAGCCGACTCGTCGTTATAGGATTGTTAAAGCTGACCAAATAGTCGCAGACGGTGCTCATTTGTTTTTCTTATCGATCACATACATGAAACAACAAAACATGTGAGCATTTAGTAGGCTTTATCCGTTGTGTGAGTCAGGAGAAAATGGGGGGAAAACCATGCCGGCGACTTTCAGCTTGGAAACACATTGTTTGGAAATTTTTGTATAAACGAACTCATCAGCTGTTGCGTTTTTGTTATAGTTTTTTTTAAAGGTTTTCAGATAATAGTTTTTCTCGAATTTATATGACTTTATTTCAGAGGGAAAAATTTCACAGAAAAATAGGTTTGAGTATAAACTTCACAATCAGCTTTCAGGCTAAAGTTAATTAAACAATGAAGTTTTTACCTAACCTGTATGTATCAAAACCTTTAGGGACGGTTAGTTGTTCGCACGTTTACCATAAAGTTTTGATGAGGAACTCTTTTCATTTTTAAATTGTTATTTTTATAACTGTTTTTGTGTAAACATGTCTTTTAAACGGGACTTTCCGTTTGGAAGCCATGTATCAACACGATTATACACCCACTGTTGGAACTGGCATAGCGGCAAATAGTATTGTGACCTCACCTGCACAACTTTATCACCCTTGCCACTCTGCGGTTTAACCATGACTTGCAAGGTCAACAAACTGCCAGCCATATGTGTTTTTTGATAACTTGTCACATCCATCTGTTTTCGATCGTGTTCACCCTTTGACCTTGGCCATGAATAATGGTCATGGACATTATAGTAAGCGCTTGTAGTCTCAAATAACTTCATTTCACCTCTGTGCGTTTTTTTTCCTCCTTGTCTAACATTCCACAATGATAAGGCAGTGAGGTAGAATTTGCAAGACATAATAATTATACGTTGGTAGCTCTATTGGAGTTAAGGTTCCCGCAGTTTGACCTGCTAGACTTGCGCACAGTCGGTCCATTGTTTCACTTCACATTAATTCAAGCCAATTTGGGCAGATGGTGTTTTTTTTTTAGAGCGTAAAGCTGTTTAAATTTTCAGGTCAACTCGTCCCCAAATCGGTTTCTTGGATAGCTCTTCGCAAGGGCGTCGATCGCTACTGAAAAGTAGGGAGGACGGGCGAGCAAGTATATGCCCAAAATACCATTCTGCGCCTGATCCATCAGAAAAAAAGATGAAAATGACTAGAACATTTCACCGTTTGTTCGCTTTTCTTTTATTTGAACAAACAATTGTAAAACAAATATTTAATAAAGAAAATGGTGTAGGGCCTATATTTTGTTGCATATTTCTAATGAACAGTCAATCAAAAAGTGGGGGGGCATCTGATATGCTGTCCCCTCGAGTCTAAAAAGTGAGGGGGACATGT
This sequence comes from Pisaster brevispinus, assembly GCA_023634235.1. NCBI lineage: Eukaryota > Metazoa > Echinodermata > Asteroidea > Forcipulatida > Asteriidae > Pisaster > Pisaster brevispinus. Next base: position 32,156,403 of record JAMKCF010000001.1, read on the forward strand.
CCCCCCGCCCCCCGTCCCCCACCCATCGACGCCCTTGGCTCTTCGTCAGTACAAATTGTAAATGCGTGGCTAAGTAATACAAACGTAATAGGCCTACTCACTTTGTCACTCACACACACACACAAGTGTGTAAACACCTCCAATCGGGAACCTCCTATTGTCCCTCTTTTGTTTGGACTCTAACTTTTTGGCAACAGCTCCCATTGGTTTTGTACACAATTTCCAACTGGGGACCTTGACCCAACCGGGGACCCTATTGTCCTCTTTTGTTATAGGTCCCCGGTTTGAATGTGAAAACAAACTCACGCACACACGTGGGGCTTATTTCGGGCACGCCTTACCGTGGCATTCTCTGAAAGGACTGGTGCTAGTCGCGGAGTAGACGCCTTTCGAGTCGCGTTGTCAGACTTCTCAGGCAGGGAGTCCGTCTTTTCCAAAATCGAAGGTAAGACGAACGCCTGGGCTTGTAGACTAAGTGGCACATCGACCCTACGGAATTCCATCCAGGTTTCATCCGTATCTAAAATGCCCAAGAGAGAACAAATGCCTTCGTTATCAATTTTTGTTTTTTAAATCTCATTACCCTTCGTGACACTATCGCTCACTTATTGAGTAACAGTTTTTAATTAAAAAGTCATTAGTCCGCCATTTTTTTTCTTTAAAAAAGAAAGAAAAAGATTCCAAGTTCTACAACTGCACCTAGCCAAATGTCTTATCACTACCCGGGGTTTGTTTTTAACTAACACAATCCAACAATGACCCGCCCTCCAGGAATTCCCATAGGAATTGTACATCAATTACTCAGCCTTTACTAAGTTGTGTGAACAAAGGGTGTTTTTCAAAGAAGTGGTTGATTGAGCAGAAAGAGACATGTGGGCTCATCTCAAAATGCAATTTTGCTTGAATTGATTTTATTTAGTCAAAAGGGTCTATATCTAATGATTTGGGTGATTTAAAAGTGATTGGGTTATTCACAAAAATTTATTACACGCTTAAATCAAACTGTTACTCAACAAGTAAGGCAGGGTGAAAATAATGGTGTGATTTTGTTGTTGATGGTGTCACGAAGAGTTTAATGGGCAACAAACTCCAAAAAAAAAACAAACCGAGGCAGATTTAATTCTAGTTCCGGGTCATAGGGGGCCCTGAGCCATTGCTGGGTCGGGCTGACCGGAACTGGTTAAAAATGGGGTTAAAACTCAGACTCTGCGTCACTTTGACCCTGCCATTTCTGGGTCACTTAGGCTGCGTCCGAAACGGCAACTTCGGCTACAGCTACAGCTAGATCAGCGCGTCTGCCAGTGTTGGAGAATAGGCAGACACGCGCGATCTAGCCGTAGCTGTAGCCGAAGTTGCCGTTTCGGACACGGCCTATGACAAAAACAGTATATAGGTCAGGCCCCCTGAGACCTAGACTGGTCCCCTGTCTTTATTCGCAAGGATAAAGACAGGCACTGGTCTTACTGGCCCAATGATTGGATTGGGTACAATATTATTTCATTGGATAAACGTGCTGTGACGTAAGCTTTTCGATATCTGTGTTATGATTGGTCGAGGTAATGTAGCTTGTCAGCTTGCACTTGCAATCGTTTGCATGCAACGTGTGCATTATGTTGTGTACATTATGTCGTGTTGTTTTTATGAGTACATGTACGTGTGATTTTACTGCGAATCTCCGTTAAAAATGAATGCGAGGTCAAAGGTACATCTGCCAACATCCGTTCGGGCTGGTATCTGGCGTTATTCACGAGCCTCTAAGTGTGACGTCAGATGTTCAGGCTACCTGAGACCCAGAACTGGATCATTTCTGCACACCTGGGAGTTTTTACACCAAACTTGCACATACAAAGTTCCAAGCTTCGGACGGTATTTCTCATTGAAGAATAAATCACTGAATAATTATGTGATTTTAAAGGTAGCATCATTAGATCGGTTAAATAATGACCGTAAAAAAACCTTAATGGTGAGAAGCAACGCAGCTAGTAATAGCATAAAGTATTTTGAGAGAGGATTCCCTTCAAAGTATTATGGTTTGGATAACTGTCACCCCAAAACATTTTAATCTGATAAACGATTCATGCATGAATCGTTTACCATCGTAATAATGATGCTGAGACTTCGTGTACGATCATGCAGCGGCCATGAGATGCGGTTGGTACCCACGTCACCCCAGTCGCTAAACGTGGATGGATTTGCTTGCGTGTACATACAGTATCAAACTGTCTTTTGTCGTTTTCTAAGCAATCAAACACTGTTTAAGATGAAACTTTCACAGGTGACTTTTATCGATCTTTCTATATAATTTTGCTTATAAATCAGCATTATGCTGTCAAAACTTAATCTATGACCGTACCTTTATGTACATGTACATGTACAAGCCACCGTTGTGTTTCTGAGAAGATTAGGGGTTCGGGAGATTAGGTGTTCGGGTATAATTTCACTCATAACTTAGGATTAACGTCGTTGGACCAACCAATAATGAAGCATTTTTCGTTCTGGCAGTCACGTTGTCTCCACGTTGCGTTTTTTTTATTTTTGTAACATTAAAACGTGACATTTAAGTTTCGGCAGACGTCGTTGTACCTTTGTTTTTTGGTGCTGTTAAAACGTAAAGTTTATAAGTTTTTGTGATCACGTTGTCACCACGTAGTGTTTTGGTATTGTAAAAAATGACTGTGTAGTGTTCAAGTTGTGACAGCCATGTTGTCGCAATTTTTTAATGTATACAAACGATATGTTGAACGTTGTAGGACTATCAGTTTTATCACAGATGTATCTTTGTTTTCACTATCACGTTGTGATCATGCAGTTTAGTTTGATTTCAACAAACATCACTTTGGAAACATCACATCGTAAAAGCTGCATTTTTAGTTTGTATTGGCGAACTACTCTTGTTTAGACAATCACTTTAAATAATAAATAAAACAGCTGGTTGGGATGGTTGTATTGCCTTTAGCTAGCATCTATTTACATTAATTGACACAAGGTATCGTTTGTTCAAAATTTAGTTTGCATTTCATTTGGCTGACTGTGTCAAGCAGCATGTGCGCTGTGTAGGATCTGATTCTACCCCGTCCTGTACAGCGGCATTCCAAGCCGTGTATGGACAGAATATTCATGAGAAACACTTCATTTTCCATCTTCACTTCGGCTGTTTTGTCCGCCACTAAAACTTGCCCTAAAAACCAAAATGTGTTCCTAAATGCTCCAAATACGCTTTCGAAATGGCTGTCCCATAAGCTATTCTCCCTTTCCAAGTTCCTTGCTCTTTATGCCCAGTGAGACCGAATCCCACAAGCCATGACCCGAGATTGACCCCACGACCAGCATGAACCCGTCGATCGACCTTCTGCAATACATGTACAAGCTTCCTAGTAAAACGAATGTGAAAGTATCCCCGTTGCGGCAACATTGCACAGTGTGTAAAATGAACACGCGCCATTTGGGCTATAAGTGACCGTGGTAATGTAGCCAGACTACGGAAACCATCGTGCAGTTTGGCGCTTATTTGTATATAATTAGAAGACCACGAGACATAATATTTTAACCTTTCAGCCTCTGAAACGACCGCCCAAAGTGATAACAGAGTGTTGCTAGTGCTATACAGTGCTCTACACACATCGTAAATAAGGAGGGTAAAACCATGAAAGCACAAGACAGAAGTGAGCTTCCTTTGCTCGGTCCGCTTCCTTGTGACCTTATTATTTTACAGGAAAAGGAACAAAAGGAAGGAAGAAGAGAACAAAGACGGAGGGGGGGGGGTGGATATTATTTTCCAAGTAAACAATTTTGGTTTTATATGCTTTTATGTAAAGGTTAAAAGCATATTGATGTGCAGTTTATATTTGTGTGTTTTTGTCATCAAAGATGAGAGTCCGATTTAAAGGTGATCTCAGGAAAGACTTCTGAAAACGTTTTTCTCGAAAAGAAGAAGAAGAAGAAAAACAAAGTTCGATGAATCTTAGAAATTGAGCCCCGATTCTAGGGTTTGTGAAGCCTATTTTCACGCACTATTTTGGAGGTAAAATCGACTCCATCCACGCTTTAGCAAGGTGACTGCGGGTATCCAACCGCCATCTCTGACTGTAGAATTCACAATCGGACACCACGGAATTTGAATCTCCGATAACGGCAATCTTTCTAGATTCAACATTGAGCTATAATCACTTCTGACGATTTTGCAGGATGCTTATTAGGCCTACCGTCTTTAAAAAAAAAATGTTTTAACAATAATTGGGCTTTCGGGTAATTTTTATTTTATATATATATATATATTTTTTTGGGGGTGGGTCATTGACCAAAGTATGACATTACCTTTAACACAATACATGGTTTGTTATTTGCAGAAGATAATTTTATAAAAAACAAATTTACGAGCGCGGTACTCTTCTTGGGGCAGATGTACCTGATTTTAAGAACTGCTGACAGACTGAGTTTACCGTTCACGGATCTCACGGTATATAGCTGGGGAACGCCGGCGCGGCGGGGAGGGTGGGGTGGGGGGTAAACCAGTTGAGTTTACAATGGAACTGTCATTAAAGTAATGACATGTAAACCGGCCCTTCTTGGTTGTGCTGTTTGAGACCTTGAATGGTATGGCTAATTGGTATGGGATCTCTAAAAAAACTTCAGATGCTTTTGTACTTAGCCTATAATATGATGACGATGGCGTCTGTGTGTGTGATACTAAAAATACATGTACATTCCTCCAACTTATGGGAATGTTGCAAAATTTTCTACTCAATGAACTGCGCAGTTGTTGAGTAATGCCAAACGAATAATATAATGACTATACATCTATACCAAAAACGCTGGATAGGTACTTTTTGTACTCACCCAACTGCAAAATGTGCCAAATACTTGAGTAAAAAAGGACAAACGATTGCAAAAGTGATTCATACCCAGTAAATATTTCCCCAGCATTTTTTTAAAAGTACACTCGTCCGCTGTTTATTCAAAATGGCAGATTTCAGTTTTAAAATCATTTTTGTTCTTCCATTTTTCCACCCCAAAACTTCGCGCAGAAATGACATTCACCAACTGAGTTTCTATACTTGTAGAAACCTTGAAAGATTGCACCAAGAAATCGCAAGGTTTGTTTTATTGTAGCTCACACGCCGCATGCATCGGCGTAAATTACAAACAGTTCGATGTAAACCAAAATGGTCATATTTATTTCAACTGGATGCATGTGTTTCCCTCCTTGCCATGATATAGTAGCTAATTTGAAGCGAGATTGCACCCCCCCCCCCACAAAAAGGGGGAAAACAGACGACGTCTGGCTATGACGTCATCATCAATAACCTTGGCAGTGCCATTTTGGGATTGTCACCACGTGTTGTTACATGTATACAGTGATAAGTACACGTTCAGACAACGCAGTGCTTGTACCGCTGATGATGCATTTTGACGTTAGTGCAAAAGGTCAATATAACTAGGGCCACATGCTCTAAGTTCATCTAAAAAAACAACAACCTATGTTCTAAAATCAAACCATTCAAAGGCTTTGTGCTGTTGCCTAGTAAGTGATGTAGCGATATTCTGACATCAGTAGGGGTCTACATGACACGGAACAGTTACACCCAGGCAGCAACCGCAGTGTCATGTATGGGGCGCCGTTTGTCAATTATATTGTTTCGCGTTTTTTGACATGTTTTTTTTTTTAAACCATGGTTTGTAACAATTGGATTTAAACCATAGAAATTGCTGTCAATTTTTTGGTTGTGGTTTACATACCATGAATATACAATCAAAGCTTAAAAACTATGGTTTATAAACCATGTTTTATGATGAATTCAATTTTCATGGTTTATAACCCATAACTTATAAGCTTTGATTGTATTTTTGTTTCAGGTGCCATTGTATTGCTAACGGCCAATTGTTACTGGGAAAAAAAGTACGTTGTCTGCCTGGAAGACGGGCGTATAGAGCATTACGCCCTTCTTTCATCACACAATTATAATATTGTACGACTTTAATGTTTGTACAATATTGTGATAGGCCTGAGTGAAGTATAACTCATATATTATAGCTTAAATATTTGTGCTTGTACTGTGAGTGGTTTTTTTTCCCGATAGCTGTAGCTATAACTCATTCGTGATCCACTGCAAAAAAATGGTACAACCAACCATAGAAAAAAACCCTGCACTGGCATTTTATTTTGATAGTTTAATTGGTAACTCAGTCGTTTTTGTCTTTTTAATCTACAACCCATTTGGTGCGCTCTCATCACGGGAAATATAATTATTTTATCTGATGCCGTTTAATGACAATAACAGATAAGGAAACCAGAAACGGCCAAAGTCCTCACGGAGAAATGCCTGGTATGGGCAGATTGTATCACTACTCAACATATCTCTATTCAGATGTACTGCCGACTACATGAAACGCAAAGAGCAAAAACTAAAAACAAAAAAAGGCAAAACAAACAAGAAACAGCGAAACAGAAATATTTGCATTTTAGCCTCAAAAAGCTGACAAATACATGTAACAAACCCCGGATTAGTGAATGGGCTACTTGGTAAGAAATCTTTCTAAGCAGTTTCGTTTAAAGGCAGTCAAATCTGCACACTTCCCCCCTACAAATTGATCAAACCAGGGGCCATGTCACACACGGGGCAATTTTCAGGCAGCCAGTTCCAGGCAACTTCCGTGAAGTATCTAGGTCCAATATGCGCTGTTTGTAAACAGGATGATGTTTGCACTAAAAGTGGTGCAACTCACTGGTAGTCTGTACACATACGTGTTTTAGACAATGGGTTAGAATAGAGGGTGGGTAGTGGCGAGTGCGATAACACGGAATTTAAATAGACAGCCAGAACATCCCAACACAGTGGGTCCAGCGGCGTTGCCCCCCCCGGGGGAGGGGCACATGACCCCACACAAATTTCTAGTGCCCCCCCCCCCCCACGAAACAAAATAGCAATAGTGCTCACAAAAAGAAAAAGAAGAGAGAAAAAGAGAAAACAGGGAGGGAAATGCGCGTTTGTATAATAACAATGTTGTGAACGATCGCGATCGGGATCACCACCGCGGCCAAAAAGTGCCATACGAGGATGGTGGCCCCCTGCAGCGTCCCCTGTCAAAATAAAAGCTTGCCCCCACCCCCCCCCCCCCCACCACCACCACTGACCACCACTGACTTTCATTTGTGATGAAATTTGCTGGGAAAACACTAATAATTATTAATTAGCGTTTCTCTCGTGCTTGCCTCAAACCGAGAGTAGTGCGCGGCTGTCTCTGGAGGACATACACACAAGAACTATCAATGAGGTCACCTGATATCAATTTTAATGAGAACACACACTAGAAGCTAGGCTGAGTAAAGAATAACACGTTAGCGGACACACAGTTGAATATATAATGAGGACACACAACAGGTGTCAGAAATGAAGGGCGTTTATAATATCATACCTAAAGTTGAATCAATAAATACGTCTAGGATTGAAACAATACCGCCTCGTAACTGTCCCCCCCCCCCCCAAAGGGAATAATAACAATAACATAAAGCTGTTCCGTTCTTATTTTACCATAGGATTACATGATCCAGTTCCTGAACTTGTCCATGAGTTTGAGATAGTAGACGTGAGCCTAGTTCTACGCAGACATTAAATTTATCATTCATATTGTGATTTTTTTCCCCCGATCTAGGTATTATATTCTATATGGCTGAGAGACGTACGGAGCGCGTACATGCGTGGCAAAGGAGTAAATCAAGATGGCCACTATCTAGAAAAAGGTCTATAGATGGATTGCACATGACGTCAGTGGCCGCCATCTTTGACGACAAACGATGGAAAAGTGCAGGCGTGTACGCGCTGCGCACAACTCTCAGCCAATGATAGCCTTTCACTCGTGCACGTTTCATCAAAGATGGCGGCCAATGCATGAAGTCTATTGGCCATGCTTACCCGTGAGTTCTTCTATGAGGCGTATCCAAGCTGTCGTCACATCAAGAACAACGAATAGACCAATACTCAAGACAACGACTACACCGAGCGCCAGTTTCTTCTTCCGGATTCTCATGATGCTGTTTTTGTAAACTGCAGAGGAGATCCAAACGCACAAGAACACTGTTGTTAATTTTTGAGAATGTGAGTATCTGTGTGTGGGGGAAGTTATTTGTGTTGATTTGATATGTAGAAATATAAGACAACACACAAACATAATACCGGATGATGATGCTTATTAGGAAGACTGTATGATATGCAAAATAATGGTCTCAACGTCCGTTTCATAAGTTTTATTGTTATTGGTTTTAAAAATCAAACATTGCCGCCCAGGGAGCTGAATTGTTTTCAAGGTACAGCAAAACTCATCACATCCTCTCAAAAAAAAAATGCAGAAAAAAACAAGAAGCTTGACAGGGCCAAAAGATTACTTTAGGGATTAGCAATAAAAATTTAATCAAGAATGTATAACAACAAGATAATAAAATATATATATATAAAATGAGACCACACAGTAAGTTTATTGATTGAGCAAATTAACTAGGGAGGGAATGCAGCTGTTTTTGCACGGGTTTCTTCTCCAGCACGGTACATGTTATGGCGAATATGGAAGGAGTGTGTACTTTTTTGTAATTAATTCTACGAGTTCATGACAATAAAAACCTACTTGTAAAGAGCACTGGAGGGCTGTTGATATTATAAAAACATTGTTAGGATCGACCCCCCTTTGAAGTAGAGTATTGTGGTTTTTAGAGAAAGGGGTAATTTTTCACCCCCAAATTGGAGTCTGAGTAAGGCATGAATTCTATTCAACAAGGGTGGTTTTTCTGTCATTATTTTCTTGCATATTCGACGACCAATTGAATCAAAATTTTCACAGGCTTGTTAAGTTATGCATAATTGTGCTGGGATACATCGAGTGAGGACACTAGTCTTCGACATACATTCCTAAAAGCAAACACTTCCTGTGACCATGGAGTTAAGATTAGATTTTACCTCCATGCTGTGACAACGTAGGGGTTAGCGTTAGTCATACCATGGAGGAAGGAACCTCCATATGCTCATACCAACTTAAGGAGGCCTACCTCCATGGTCACTCACAGGTTTGTTACTCATATCCGTTGGGTCACAGCAAGTGTGGATATACTGGTCTTTCACAATTGCCAATAGTAACTCCTGTTTATATACTGGAAATTGTGTGTGGGGTGTTCAGTATGTTGTTCAGACTTAAGCCAGAATGATCACAGGTCTGGTTATTTTGTCATCAGCTCTACCGTGATCCTGAATAACTAAAAAAGGGTGTGTATTTAACATTGGTACGAGTGAAATATGCATGCTCACACATTTTGCACATGGTTTAAAGTTTGATGGTGGGAAAACTTTCCTTGAAATATTTTGGCTTGGAATGCGTTTTAATTTTGTTTTTGGTCTCGCGAGTCCAAATCCAAATGTTGAAAAAAGTGGAAACAAATACAAGCTTTTTGCTTCACTGTTTTCTTGTGACTCCCGACCACCGATTGAGCTCTAAAATCTCCACAGTTTTTTGTTTCTTCTTTTCTAGTATAGTACATGTATATTTTGGGTTACGAAAACTGTTGATACTGGTCTTCGTCATTGTGCTGTTCTCTTTAAACAGAGGAGTCGGCAAACAAAATTATCAATGTGAATTAAATTAGTCGACATCACAACCCCCACCCCCCCAAAAAAAAAATGAAATAAAAATAAAAACACGTCACACTTACCTGACCACAAGCCTGTCAACTCATTCACATAAAGAGGAAGTCAAATGATTCCTACAAAAGTGCACACAAAATGTTCTCTCTCCTCCACAAAATACTACTTCTGGAAAGAACAGCAATTAGAACTACACGACTGGAGTCATTTTATAGCACCAATCATATCACCTTCTTCTACGGTAAAGCCACACAGCTTGCTTGCTTGCTTGCCCCCCGTGGTAAACCGCAGACCAGATTGATGTGGAATGATGACTATTTAAATAAGTAGACTCAGAGAGCCGCATGTGCTGGTCATGGTGCGTGCAGTGCGTCGTGTTTTATTTTTTTATAGTTTTAACTATCACTGACTGCAGCGGCTGTGACTGAAGGCGTTTGGCCTATACGTGGCGCCGGCAATCATGCACCGTATGCTACTTCAGCATCCAGCCATAACCATCGAAGCAGTGCAGGACAGACAAGAAGATGCAAAGGAGTAATTTGCTCCTTGACCGCAACAATTGAGTTGGGTTATAAGCCCTCTATCCAAGATGGGTGGGGATATTGGAACTTAAAAAGCAACCCAAAAGTCAATAGAGCAGTAATGACTCCCGTAACTGGGGTATGGGTAGGGGGGGGGGGGCATGCTCCCTCAATGTCTCGTAACAACCCCCCCCCCCCCCAATTTGAAATCTGGAAAAAGATACTAGATGGACCAGTAAAACAAAAAAAAAGGGGGGGGGGGCTTGTTTGTTAAGAAAAATGCAAAAGTGCAGACTACATCCTGTAAATCGCCCAGAAGCAACCCAGCGCTGCTCGCTGAAGAAACAAAATGGTACAACTCTTTGGTGCACCCATTCTACCGCTGAGATGAGGAGCTCGGCCGGGTTATCAAGGAAGTTCTAGTCAAAATGAGCATATTATATTATGGTGGCCCCACAAAAGGGCATTAATCATCTATTATATTGACGTGATTATTCACGTAAATATTCACGATTTGGGCCTCAATCGCGAATATTTACGTGAATATTTGCGAATTGGGGCAAAAACCGTGAATATAATTATTGTACGTTTAAGTATTCAAGATTTGGGCCTCAATTGCAAAAAATCACGTGAATATTTGCGAATAGAAGCAAAAACCGTTAAAATTTACGTAAATATTCACATAAATGTGTATGTTTGATGTCCATTCATGGCCACCATAAGCATACGTGGTTATCATAGAGCAAAAGACAAGTCCCTTGCTCTATGGATTTTTATGAGAGAACAAAGCTCTTACGCAGGCAGTCACTGTACAAACATGTCTCGTTGTAAGCCGATGTTTAAGCTCAGGTGCAGACAATGGGACGAGCGTCCACCGTTGCCATATACCTTAGGATTCAAAACTGTCTCACTATACCGTAGTATTGATTTACTGGGCGTATTACGTCATCCTATGGACAAGTCAACTTTTACAGCAAGGTCGTAATTAGGGTGCACCCCCCACTACAGAAACTCACATAGCATACAACAACAAATAAGAAAATACCAAGACGTCTCACAGCTTGTTACCGGAAAATTTACTGGGAAATTATCCGTTAACTCTTGAACTTTTATCCTCTGCCAAATTTGATATGGGGAGTCCCCGGGCCCGTCGAGTTATTACCCCTCAAATTAAAAACACCCCTACCGGTGTAATTTTCCAAACGTCCGAGCATCAATATTGCCTCTCGGCAAATAGGACCATTAATCTCAGAGCCTATGTCGTCCAAATACATCCAGTAGGAAGTCAACAACCCCCAGGTCACAATTAGGCAATGTTTTACACTGTATCTCTGTTATCGGAAGTCCCCCAAAATAAAAATTTAAAAATAAGATTAAAAAGTCCACCCCAAAAAAATAAATAAATAAAAAATTCATGCGCACAAAAACAAAATAAGCGCAAAAATGGACCAAATAGTGGTATTAAAGAAAACATTGCTGTGTGGGGTGCAGAAAATAATTTTTGTTCGCAAAAATCACAGCTCAATGCTAAAATAAACTCACTAATACATAGTTTCATTCTTACTGTTGTTATGTGTTACACAACAACAGAGGGCGCTATGTAACCACAAGGGTTTAGTTCCAACGTAAAGTCGTTCACCACACAATCTGTACAAAACACGTTCGACCTATAATGGTTTGAGCCTCCCAACCCTTACAAAATACAAACTGTGTCTTTAAACTTAAATTGTTCACGTTTATTCCATTAGAAAAACAAAATAATTTCAACAATAAATTATTCAATTTTGATAGTAAATAAAAAAGTATGGTTATACAATTATTGACAAAAAGGTAATTAAAGGCAGGGTATATAAACCTTTGGTAATTGCACCCAAAATTAATGAACATAAAACAATAATTGACAAAGAGCACCGGGGAGCTGTCGATGCAACTGTGAAACAATCCCCTTTGAAGTAAGGTAGTTTTAGAGAAAGAGGAAATGTTTTACCACAAATAATCTGAATCTGAAAGCCTTTCTCGGGCATCTGAAAGCACACACTTGTACACTCATGCAACAAGGGTGTTTTTTCTTTCTTTCATTGTTTTCTTGCTACTTCGATGACCAATAATAAACAACAATTTTCACAGGTTATTGTATGCATATGTTGGGATACACCAAGTATACTGGCAGAGATATTGAATATTCTTATCTAACGTTTATTTCCACAGCCTCTGACCGGCCTACAAAATCTTTTTTTGTTTTCCCACAGTCTGTACATGTTCCCAAAGTAGAGGTTGTGGCAGGTGATGTACTTTGAAACTCACAAATATACCTTTATCATGGTGCGGCCATCTTGATTTTCTCCTATTCAGCTCAATGTAACCAAACCGAGGCTGGAAGGAAAAATAATCTGGTACCTTTTTTGTACAGTGAATATTAGCATCCAATACTGTTACTGGATACAGGGAACATGACCAAGATGGCGGCAGCATGATAAAGGTCTATTGAGCTGACAAAACAATCTTGAATATTTTAGGATATATCTTCTGGGGAAGATAACAAGGATACTGGTATTCAACAGTTACCAAAAGTACACCAAGCCTTTTAATATAACATCAAAACAGTTACTAACCCCGGAAGTGGGTACCATCTAAACCTGCTAATTTAACATGATAAGAGTAATTATATGAATACCTGCACCTGTATAGCCCGTGTAATGTTAGTTTTCACAAAAAGTGACATTGTACATTCCAGGGCCTTTCTGGTAGGCAAGACACATCACTGGCTATATGGGAAAAAACAATTTGTGTGTCATAATTTCTGAATAAATTGAAGATTTTAAAAATAACAGCTGAACAAGTTTTAAGATGTGCGTCCTTTCTTCATATAAATGTAAGTATAAATGTCATGTTTTCTTCCGTTGGGCTGCGTACAAAATGGTGCCAGCAGGAAGTCCAGACTCTGTGGCTCTTAAAAAATTGTTTGCCTTGTTCACTGTGTATTTTCTTTGGTAGCGTAGTTTCTTGTTAAACTGATTTGATGCTATTTTTAAAACATTTATAGTACATTTAATTTACACCAGTATAATACTTCCAAAACTTGTACAATTATATTCACGTTTTTTAAATATAAAATTAGAAAAGTTACAATAATCTACGCTGCAAAACCTAGGGTGTTAAAATTGACACCATTGGTGTTACCACAAACAGATACATGTACCAAAAAAGAATCAAAATTTACAACATGGGGTGATAAAATAACACTTCTATCTGCCAACACAATTACAATGGTGTTTTTTAAACACCCTATGGTGCTAGTTTTGACTCTCTCTTGGGTACCTACAAGTGAAAACACCCACGGTGTCTATTTAACACCCAAGTTTTTGCAGTGTAAACGTCTCCTAAAGCTTGTTGTGCCAAAGAAAATCTTTAAGTCCGTGCCAGACATCGGAGTCGCTGTACAGATACGTCATTGACTTCTGGAGAGAAGGCTGGAGAACTTCTCTGTGGTTTGAGAATTGCCACATGACGACTGCTCAGACCACTGCTGCAAAGACTGGAAAGGGGTCCCTCTTTGGCGGGGCGATGGCGCCTGTTTTGACCGCGAGACGGGCAAAGCCGAAGAGCACTCGCGACAGAAGGTACATGTTGATCTGTAAAATTCATGAACTTGCAGAATCGTAAAGTCAGTTGGTTACATTACTTTCAATTCAAATGGTGATGAAAATTGGTTTAATTTGCGAACGTGAGAGCGCAAGGGGCAAAATTAAATGCAACATTTCTTCATTTGATAGTTCCTATGTTTAATGTTTTTACAGTATTTTAATTTTTTTTTTTTTTTTTTGTGTATTTATGTTCTTTTACTTGTTGGATCCCTATATCTGTGTTTTGACACTCTGAATATGTTATTGTTTATAAATTCTCTGGCCCATCGACCAGAACAGCATTTGAGATGTTTTTTTCTTTAAATTGAAAATATAATTAGTTGTTGCAAACTGCTTACCATCCAAAAGGGACCTATGGATACATAAATAATAAATACATAGATAACGGGCTGACCATTGGACCCTAGCAGTGTCTTTTCTCGAAGGCTAAAAAAAAATTTGCCTTCGAGAAAGACTCTGCTACGGTTGCAACGTCAGGCAATAAACTTCTTGTTTTCCCCCACAGTAATCGCCTGGTTGTATTTTATTTATACTGGGATCCGCAGGACACCAGTGGTTACCACCAAAGGTTGCATGTTTTAAAATGGGCCACCAATTTAAAAATAAGAAAGAAAGACTAAAAATGCACAGAAAAAAAAACCCCACCAAAATGAAAGCACTGTCCTACTGCTTATGATAATTACAATAACGATTCGCCAGGTTTTGGAGCAAAACAACTTTTGAAGGAGTTACATTTAAACTGAATCAGAAGGTGGCGTGTAGTGTGGCCAAGCAGTCAAGTTTACCGGACTCATCAAGTTTGGCCTTCGCTTTCCAAATATCTTTGTCATGACACACTTTCACTGTGTGCTAAATTCCTTGCTTTATCAAGGGCACAACCCCCGCCCCCCCCCCCCAATATGTCTCCCATCTGCCCCACTACTATGATAGCTAGAATACATAAACCTCAATCATTATTATTATTCTTAATACTTATTCGACCTCAACAATACAAGAACAAAAAATACAAGTCAATGCAATAAAAAGGAACAATAAAACCAGAACAGAGACGACATAGCAAAAAAAACAACAAACAAATAAACAATAGGCCAAGCCTAACAACGTACAGAATAGCTAAACATGTATACAGAAAATGGCGATGACGTGAGGGCAAATAGAGAGAACAATGAAACAAGAGTCTATGAGGGGGGCATGCAAGTATAAGAAGTGAATCTGGGGAAGGACACAGGAAAGCTACTTAACTAAAGGACCACACAATACTATGCGGGTCAGGGACAACAACAGTATATCGCTGTTGCTCGGAAGCATGTTGTCCCACACATAGTAAAACAGGAAAACTGGAGAAAATAGACTTGACAATGTGATGGAGAGGAAGAAGATCAAGTTCTCACTCATGCATGCTCCCGGGTCAATCGGGAGGGATCAAATTCTGACTTTTGTCGGAATATTTAGGAGCAAAACAAGGAGTTGGGAAGATGCAGAGATGATCAAGTAGAGGGTCGAGGGTAGCCTACCTGGCTATTGACGTTGTTATTGGTGCCAAATATAAGATACCCTCCTATAAAACCGGCGACCAGTGGATGGAGGTTGTGGGCTTTGCCCTCTGCCCATCTCATAACGGCCAGTAGTGACTTGTAGAGAAAGACAAAGGAGGCGAGGTTCTTTGAATGCGTGTAAGTTGCTCTAAGGATTGCCAGAATTTGTTGACGCCAACTGGAAAAAAGAAGAACATAAAATATTGCAAACTGCTTACCAACCAAAAGGACCTACGGTATAAATGCAAAACATATTTTTAGCCTGAAGTTTCGACCCTGGCAAAGTCTTTCTTGAAGGCTAAATAATAACCCAACGCACATTAAATAAACTGGTATAAAAGTGTAACAGAACCAGTCAAGTGGAAATACATGAATAGAGAGAGAGAGAGGGGGGAGGGGGGAGAGAGAGAGAGAGAGAGAAAGGCAGAAAGGCACACATAAAAAGCAAGGGTAGTAAACAATGATTAAGAAAAAAGAAAAAAAAGAAGGTATGAACGAAAAAAACTAACAAAGTGGCGTACAAATCTTTAAAATTAATTTTAACACAGAATGCAGAATTAACCATTTGACTGGATTTGTTTACGCCAACTGGAGTTAAAAAACAGATAAATATATACCAGAGTGAAAACATTAAGACAATTTAATACTGCTTTAATGTACCAAAGTGTGGAATTTTTTTGAGGCTGCCTTTATATGTGGCAAGGGTTTAGCTTTCAGGACCAGGAATGTCTAGATCTTACCTTCCCTTTCCAAAGAGAAATGTCATGACCAGGGCGTGTGGAGCTCTGATTTTAACGCCATACCTGTTAAAAGGTCAAACATAAAGAACAGAAGTCAAACTCAAAGATTATTTTCTACAGGGTTGAACAATTTGGAAAAGAGTCAATTGAATGAGAACGATAATGTCAACTCCACATTTTCTTGTTCAACAGTGATTGATAAAAATAAAATGTAACAGGATAAAAATAATTAAGATTAAGAACTTAAGTAGATCATGATGTTATCTTTCTAATTCTAAAAGTAAGACATGCATTATAATCATACTTTCATAGACACTTGAAAAACTTAGTGCTTCACCATGGTACCCACACAGTGCACTATTTCTTTGTACATTATTTTCAAGTCAATTAATTCATTTAATCATTAAAAAGGGCATATGAAAAGCCTTAAAAATAAACATTTTAAATACATCATGATGAATTATCATATGTGTTTACTTCTGTTTGGAAAAACTTATAAAAAACTTGTTGTAACTTTTATTTTACAAACAGTAGTTCCGTTGCTCATTGCTCCAGTCAAAAGTTGGAAAAAAGATTCAAATTTATCAACGATTAAGACTAAGAGGTGAATCGCACACACAAGCAAGGTGACTTTCAGTTTCAAAAGTGGAGGTCTGACGGCAATCAATTCAATGTTTACCTCATGACCTAGCTAGCTAGCGTTGCAACACTGCGTTTGCTGGTAATTCCGTTTGCTGCAAGCCTAGGCATGCTAGGCCTAGGCCCTAGACCATTGTAGACAGTAGACTACGTAACCTAGTGCTGTGCGCGGGGACATATACAGTCATTTGACCAGTTCGGGATCATTGACCAGTTTGGGATCACTTCAACTTTGCAATAACCACATAATTAAATTACTTTTCACATTACCAATTTCTGTTGATACATATGAAGAATAACATCCAATAAACCATTAAACCCAAAATAGGGTGCCAAACATCATTGACAAATAAATTATGGCCATTTTCCTGAAGTTTGTCTGCGATATTGATCATTTAAAAAAAAATGTTGGTTGAAAAACGCTGTTAAAACTTCTCACCTTTAAAATTGGTATGCCAGGGCGAATAACATTTATGTAAAATGCTTAGAATGTGTAAAAAATATTTCAGGTAAATACTGAGCAGTCGTCTTGTTTTTTTGAGGAGACGAAATTACCAAAATCGTCTTTTGGGGGGCATCGTACCCTTGACCAGTTCGGGATCACTCACTACTCAGCATCTCTTATTGCGTCAAATGGTACCGCACTCAGTGAGGTAAAATCATACTGCTGCAGTTGAAAGTTCATTTATTGCTTTTAATAAGATACATTTCTTCAACAAATTATTGTAGTAATATTGGGTTTTTTGTGAGAAAATGAAACTTGGAGGAGGAAATTGCGACTGTAAGAATAGATATTTGGGTCAATGTTGCTGTAGGCACGCTTCACCTTTTCATTTGCCTTTGCTGTTGTTTTGTGTTTTTGTCACTGAATTTTTGCGCTGCTGTTGAATACACTTGCATGAAATTCACTGGAGAAAGGAAGTCCATGTCCATGCCAAAAAACTTGTGAAGTTTGTCCCCTTGAGAGAGAGTTTCATGAATGGGAGTATGGGTTTGAAATAGAGGGCACGCTACTGATTCAGAATAGAATCAACTGATCCTGAACTGGTCAAACAGGTGACGATACTTTTCTCCAAAAGCCTCTCCAAAAGTACTAATCTTTTTTTGTCAGTGGATACTTGGTGAGTTTTATGACATGTTTAGGTAAACTGATCAACTTTTTTGTTTAAGATGTCAAAGAGATTGCAACCAAAAACAACGTGAATTCAAAAAGTGATCCCAAACTGGTCAAATGACTGTAAAAAAAAAGAAGTAACAATATGATGCACATGACATGTATTAACCGCGTCTCAGCTTGAACATGCCGACACTACCCTTCGATTTCAAGCCCAAAGGCACGGTGAAATTTGACATGTATACTCACACAGCTCCATTGCGAAGGCCTTTCAGGACAGCCAAAGCTTCTCTGTGTTTTCCTGAAGTCAGAAACGTGTTGACTGAGTGTAACAACTGTAATGCCATGGGCACCGCCATTTTAACTCTACAGAGAAGCGCCCTCTTTTGACTTTAAATTTTGTGTTGCCGCCGGTAGAGGGCGGAACATCGACTGGCTCGATTTGGAGGGGAAAAGAAAGAAAAAGTTGAAAAGAAAAATGAATTTCAGTTGTCAGAAGAATATATCTGGCGCGTTTTCAAGCCAAATGGAGACTTTATATAAGTATACAATGGGGAGCTAATGTGGCGCACCCGGATGGACTGGGCAACTCTACGAATCCTTTTGATGCAGATGTTTGTTTGACACATAATATCTTTTCTCAAGTAATTCGTGTTGCGAACGGCGACCAACAAACTAACAAAACATGAATATGTATAACAAACGTCGCAGATCAAGACTAGTCCAGCGTCAACCAAACAGCAATGTTGCATGATGTTGAGTCAAACGCTGTGCGATCACATTACACCTGTGTTGCAACCACCAGAAGAAGGAACAGCTCGTGACTTCTAAAAGTGCGCTGAACTTGCGGAAATACCGGAACTTTATTGCCGCCCTACAGCGGCATTGCATGACCTTCGACACTGCGCTCTGCTATTTCAAGCGTCACTCGTTTGTTGCACGTTGTTGTATTATTCATGAAACTATTTTTGATAATAGAAAAGAAAACCCCGACTGCTGAATGGTGAAACCCAAAATCTGCCTTGCAGCACGAAGCGTGGAGCTAAAATGATTGATCAGTTACAAATGCCTTATATACAAATGCCCTATACATGTGTACATGACATATTATGTATGCCTTACCGTGTGTAAGCGGTCTGTGTGGAGTTGATCAACACGAATGTTCTCCGAAAATCTCCAGCACTAGCACCGAAGCACTGCGGGAACCGTAGGCCTTGCCACCGAGCTGGTCTATCAGTATCGCACAGTTGACCGTACTTCATGTACAACAGGTATACAATTTATTTATTTTATACAAAATACAGTACTATATAGTGCTATACTTAGGTGTGCTTTTGTACGTGATTAGCTGGTTGTCGTTTGTGAGGCATGTACATGACATGAACCTTGTGTGGTAATTATAAATAATCGCACAGTCATCCATGGAGATTATATGAATTCAGCCCTCCACCAGCTGCCCTCCATACCTCATCCATAAACCATTCTAACAATCTAAAGAGTTGTTTTAATGGAGCTTGTTGTCATCTATAATGAATATGCCGTTGGTGTACCTGGATGCACAAACAGGAAACCAAACAGTGTAATATAGCCTCGTGTTTGTTTATACATACATTTACACTGGGCACTGATACTATTTTAAAGAGGTCAAAGTATTCATTTTTTGTGTTGCATCATAGAGTAAATCAGTGAGATCAAAATTATTCTTCATCATCATCATCATCATCATCATCATCATCATCATCATCATCATCATCCCCATCATTATCATCATCTGAATGTGTTCCACCATTGCTGGATGAAACCCTCCTCATGCAATTTCCATTCTCTGCCTTTTCTTCCTTCTGGTCCAAGTTGTCATGTCTGTGTATGTTATGAATTTCGTCTCTCCATTTTTCTCTTCTGTCTTCCTCTTCTTCTTTTTCCACTTTCTATGTTGCCATTTTGTTAGTCTCTATGTGATGTCCACCTGTTGTCTTGTCTTCTTGGCAAGTGTCCATGTGTCCTGCCTATCATTTCCTTGATCTCGTCCATGTGTCTTTGATCAAAGTTTATAAATAATGTCACTATGACTTTTTTTTACAGCAGTTATTATATAGTGTGTACGTTTGAGTAATAATAATGACCCCTGTAGCGTGTCTAGTTATAAAAATCATTGACCGACCCTTTCAACGGAAGATGTGGTAATTATGATGGTTGCTGATTGTGGTGCATTCGTTTTGAAATGATCGTGGTTTGGAAAGATATTTTAAAAGTAGATTATTGGCCCCACAGCCCTTCTCAATCCCTCACTTTAGTAATTGGACACAAAATGGGTTGGGACTGTAGGGCCATTCAGAATAGTCACTGTTAAAAAAATTCGATTTGTTTTTCGAAATTGTTTGACCCACCCACCCATCCACCCCAAACTAAGATTTTTAAAAATATTGAATGGCTTCATAATATAATATATACACTGAAGAACAAAGTAATGCCTCAAATGAACCAGATATTAATTTAGACCAAAGGTCTCTAACATCAGTAGTTTTCAATGTTATTTTTTCTGGCTTAAACAAACAACTTTGTAGTTTAATTAATCAGGAATTAAATTGACCATCTTGGCCAGCTGGGTACTTTTTCTTCTTCTTTTTTGTTTGTTATTTATGTAACTTTAAAAAAAATAAAAATAAAAACTGAACTTCGATTTTCAGTTATTTTTTTTAAACCACCCAAAAACACTTTCGAAAAAAAAATCAAAATTGTTAAACATTGACTATTCTGAATGGATCTTGAAGTGTTTATGTCATATACATGTACTTGTACATAATACACTTATCAATTGTATGACGCACCCTACGACCCCCGGGGAGGGTACGTCATGTCTGCGTCATGTCTCTCAAAATTATGACCCAAGGGTATGTCAAAATCCAATGATGGTCCGTCAAAAAATCTGCGGGGGTTGCGTCATGGTACGTCATGGTCCGTCGATGTCCATTCCGACATCGGTCCAATTTTTCTTTCGATCCAACGCACACACAGCATAGTTACAATAATTGTAACCATCGCCGGAGCATTAAGTAACTACACAGCACGCTGGGCCACGACCATTGAAAAAATCTTCAGGCCACCAAATAACTTTACACCAAAAATGATAGACCCAGGGTTCTGCCCACGGTGGTCGGTACCGGAAAACCCGCCCGGCACTGACGGAATTTTCTCTTTTTCCGCCCACCACAAATTTTCAAATTTTGTGAATTAACTTAATTGCAAAATTAAATTCTTGCCAAATTATTAATCATTTAACTTAATATGTAGGTTTTTAAAAGAAAATCTACCGGTAAATTCAAAATATCCAGCTCGTTTTCTGTCAAGAAAGTCCCAAGTCTTGGTATTTTACTAGCTGCGATCTCGTTCATTTCAGTATACGAACGTTAAAAACACACATGCACGTTGTTAGTCTGGCTCTCTCCTCCATGTCCCTTACTACAAAACGTAGGCGAGTAGGGAAACACACAACTCAATTTTCCAGGGGTTCAAAGACGTGCGGTGGAGTCTAATCGCGACCTCCTTCCTGTGATATATAATACAAAACTGTAACCTCGTACTCATAAACACATCGCTCTCGCCGCACAATTTTCCCCAATGTGCATCGTCGACCAAGGGTCCGTCCCGTCAGTGGTGCGTCAATTTCCGCGATTGGTGTGTCAAAAAATCGTTCCAAAGAGCGTATAAATCCGCGACAGGTGCGTCAAATTTTTGACTCGGGGTGGGTCTTTGTACACGCGAAATCCGACGCACCTAAGGACATTGACGCACCTACCCCGGGGGTCATAGGGTGCGTCATACAACTGATAAGTGTATAACCAACGGAGATTTACAGAATTCCACCAACGAAATTGCCCCTATTCATCGCCTTCCTCTCCCATTAATCGGACCGAGACAATCGCATTGCCTCGTGGATTAAAACTATGTTTGATTTTTGCTTGTCCATCCGCTGGACGGCATTTTGTGTTTACATCGCGGATATTTTTTGGACTGTGTAGAACACGTGTAGCAAACCGTGGGCCCTATTTTTTTGCATAAATACTCCCTCCATGGTGATAACACATCCTCCGTCCCAACTTAAAGAATCATGATCCCAACTGCAGTTGGGACCGGTCCCAACTTGAGTGTTGTAGACTGAGCAGGTCTGCGTATTCGAGCAAATGGACCTGTTACAGTGCGCGAGTTTGTTTTCTTCGCGCGTTATAAAAGCAATGTACGCGGGAACAAAGTTGAACATAAAGTTATTGTTCAAATACACGCAATACTTGCATGTGGATTCTTTTCAATTTTTTATTCTTCTATATTTCCAGCGTTAACTACCGAACGTATACGAGCTCCGTTCTACAACTGGAAATATTCGAAAACTTCTTAAGAGGCCCATTCTGACCAATCGCGGTTTACAGTCCCTGAGCTCTATAGTTGGGCCGTCCCAACTGCAACACCCGCGTCGGGGCAAGTCCTAACTATAGTTGGGACAATTTTTAAGTTGGGACGGAACAAACGATCGAAGACATTGTTAAACATTGATTGCCATTGTTTACCTTGAACAAACAGCCCTTCAGATCCTGAGTCATTGAATAAACACCGACTGTGCAAGGGAGGACTGGCCGATGTTCTTCCCAGCGCGTACTTTTTCTACCAGAGTAGACATTGTGCAACAAGGAAGGTTCTATACTGTGGCCGGGAAAGAAGGATCTAGCAGTAGCAGCTGTGTGATGCCTGGAGGTTTGTTCCATGAGTTCGAAAACACAAACTGGCTGCTGTTTTATTTTTTAGCGAGTAAAGAGGACGCGACACTTCTTCAAGAATGGATGCAGACACACTGAAAGAAGGTATGTGTATAGTATTAGTTGCGTTCAGTACATCAAATGCTGCTAAACCTTTCTGAATGATGAAACCAAGGATGCCTCATAGGTAAACCTACCCTTAACTCACGAGCCTGAGGAAACCTGGAAAACAAGGGGCCTTGTGAACCCGGAAACACCGGGGTTAACCCCTGCTCTTCCATGATAAAATGTTCTGAACTTCTCTGGGTTCTTTTACGTGCATTACCAATCCTAGTACACGAAGCCTATAACTGCTTTTAATGTAGTCATATCCGAACGACGTGGCATTTACGGGAAAGTAGTCTGCTCAGGGACACGGGGGCCCGCGGACGGGACTCGAACCCACACTCTGCTGATCAGAAACACCAGAGCCCGAGTCCGGTGCTCTTTATTGTTAATAGCTCGGCCACGACATGCCACACTTTGTCTATTGTGCATTTTACTACTGCCAAACCATGCAATTACACGTTTTAATGGATGATTTCCAACTAAACTCTGAGGAGCATTTAAAAGACGAGTTTGGTCAATTATCGGACATTCCAAATAATTGAATGGGTGTTCACGATGTATTTGAGCCCAGTGTAGCTCTTTTAATCCCGGGGCCAATTTTGTAAAGCCTGATGTACATAGCAAGCAGGCATGTTTTGCTTTTGGTCCTCTTAGCACATTGTTTACGAATTTTGTAACAACTGCTTATAGCCTTGAGGAAAAACAAAAGACACGCTAACTTTCTTGTTGCAGCTCTTGTTTGTAAGCACGGCAAATACACGCGTCAAGTTATTATGTGACCTTTGACTCTTTCACAGAGCCTGGACTTGCTGCAGGCACGATTTGTACACAGCTCAGTGGAAGAAAACATCAAATCTTGTTTTTGATGGGGATTACAGTGACTGAATTTTAGCAAAAATGTAAAAAAACTTCCCATTATGAGAAGTGTATTATCTGCCTGCCAGAAAGGCCCTGGAATGTACAATGTCAGTCTTTTTTTGAACAAAAGTTACAATCATGGTCTGTACCTCCTGTACCTTTTCAGTACCACCACTCATTAGAGAGATAGTAAGCCCATTGTGCACAATTGGCCATCTTAAAAATAAATCGTAATGCATCTTGGTAAACTGGGTGCCGTTAACAAATAAATCAAGCTGCCAAGATGGATGCCATGTAGTTTACCTGTTACAGCGTTTGCCCTTAACTTTTTCAGTGACCGGCCAGCAGAACCAGCTAGCTTTTCATTTCACTGGTCCGTCAGCTTTTTCACTGGTCAATAATTCCTATTAAATAGAGATGCTTTTCAATACTGAACTAGCCGGCCGGGGCACTTGGAGAGACTTTTGACTGGTCCTCAGGTGTTTTAACTGGCATTTGGCCCAGCGGACCACTGTTACTGAGGGAGAACGCTGTGTAACTGCGCCATGTTTTGTAGCTGTGTGTATAGACCTTTCCATTGTTGATAAACAAACTGCGCTGGTTGGCATGGACCGCCGAATGTTATTAAAACATTCAATCGTGTTAACAGATGTTTTAACAAAATTCAACATTTTCGGCAAACTTCTAATTAAATAAAATACCTCCCATGATCGGTTGCTTTGTTTCCAATAAATTCAACACTATTTTTGAATATTTGTGTAACATTGTTACAAACTGTAGCTATCTGTTTTTGTTTTGCATTTATGGCTTTTCATAGTTTTCCAGCCTGGGTTGGCAAAATCTTGGGCTGTGACGTTGCAAAAGAAAGGTCTATACCGCATTGCTTCACAATCAGCGCGCCATGATGCACTTGGGTTTCACCCAGAGTTCTTTGCGCATCGATCTTGCGCACCGATCATGCGCAATGGACACGCACAATTATATGCGTTATTGCATTGTGTTGATAACTTGTAAGGGACAAACCATAGTTTCTAAAAAAATAACAATGCACGGTGTTTCAACGTTTTTCAAACATCCACAGCTCTTCTTTCTAAATCTGAGAACTTTCTGGATGATACTGGTGGAGACGAGCCGTGCACCTCGTCCGCGTCACAGCTCAACGAGGGAGGAGCGAGTTCCTACGACCAGTACCAATACCCAACCGAACCAGTGGATCAGAAACGCAGTGAAAGTGCCTTGAGGAACACCCATCAGATGAAATCGAGCAATGGCGATTCAGACAATCCAGTATGTGTTATTTGTTTTAAGTAATTTGGGGTTGAATGGAGAACAAAGTTGACTAGAGCAGGGCTCGATTTCACAGAGAGTTAAGAGTGATCTTAACTCCAAATCACTCTTAATTGCTAAGCAAAGTGTGATGTCACAATGCAAATTACTATGGTGATAACTGACAACTTATCTTAAGACGAATCTTTGGGGTGCTTTGTGAAATCGACCCCAGGACTTGAACCGGCCACCTCAATCAATCAATCAATCAATCAATCACTCAATCATCAGTCAGCCAGTCAATCAACCAATCAATCAATCAATCAATCAATTATCAATCAATCATCGGGCATTTGTAGAGCGCCACCATTCTAGTTGCCTATTCCGAGGCGCTTAGATAAGCTGAAGGGGAAAACATTAAGACAAAAGAGTTCACAGAATTTCATGTGGGTATGACAAATGCAATGGACATAAAATGTAAGCAGATTCAAAGAGATGAGTCTTAAGCTGACTTTTGAAGATCTGTAAGGAGTCAAGTGTACGGAGTTGATAGGGGAGATCATTCCATAGCTCTGGTGCAGGAGTACATTTTGGAGGGCTTCGCAGTTCTGAAAAGAACTGTGACTGATTATTTGGTTATACCCGTGGTGGCGGATGGGTAAGAATTCGGCATGGACACCTAGCTTTAGTTGATCAAGGGGACATCTTGTGACTGCCTTTACTGCTGAAGTGCTAGTAAACTATTAGTCTGAACGTTTCGAATAGCCTGCTCTAGTCATCGTCAGTCTCTCATCACAGCGGCGTTACCGCAAGCAAAATGTACATCGATACGTCACCATGCAATGCCTCAAACACCTATGTAATTCTGTCAAATGTCACACTTTCGTCCAGCAATATTTTGCTTAACAAAATATTTAGAGTGCAGACGAATCCACTGAGTCGCGAGATTATGGTTTCTAATTTGCATTGGAAACACTTTGTGTAGTGTTTGTTTGTTTTTTTTTTTTTGCTATGCTAAACAAGGGAAGTAAATTTGTATCTTGCAATTCCAATTATAGTCCACGCCGGGTTTTAGATAGGCGGATTCTAATGCTTCCAAGTTTCCAGGTAGTTGAAAAAAACGGACGTCAAAATGGTGTCCTTGATAACTAATCCATATTTCAAGTTGTCTAAAACGAAAGATGAGTGTGATAGAGAAAAAAACAAAACATGAGCATCAACAGACATCCGGGAATCTTTCCGGTTAACATCATCATGGCTCGGTCAAACATTCCCAGTGCCCGTATAGACCATGTTACTTTGTTTACTGAGTGGTGACCTTGTACATTATAATGCATTTCCTGACTACAAGATACTACACAGGCTATAATGGGAAAATTTACATTTTGTGCCATAATTTTCACATACATTCAAAATTTACAAAAGCAACAGCTGTACAGCTTTTGAGATGTCCCCCACTTTCTTCATATCAAAAGTGGAGAAAAATCAGACAGTGCGATCTCCATAAAACATTTTAAGATTTGTTGTATTCTTCCATTGAGCTGTGTACAAATGTGCCTGCAGGAAGTCCGGGCTCTGTGGCTCTTTTGGAAACATGTGATGTCATAGGTCACATGGTCTATATCATGTCTGTATAAACACCCGCATAAAAACGTTCATGCGTGGGGTAAGATTGACAACACAAATGCTCACAGATTTTCACAGAGTGTGCCTATTGAAGATTTGCATGGCACGAAAACTTCCCTTGAAATGCTCTTGAGAAACTGTTAATTTATTGATCTCGCGAGTCTGAAATTTGGTGTTTGAAATCAGTCAGAGTTTTCAAAATTTTCTCGTGACGAGATTACCGGATGAGCTATAACTTTCACATGTTTGTTATTTCACGTCTGTTGTGTTTGGCATACCCTGGGCTTTGACATTTTGCCAAATATTGGCCAGGAGCTAAAAGGCTCAGGACTTGCTTTTCATGTGAGATTCTATGTCGTGCTAGCTCCAGACTGATTGTACAATCGGGATGGCATGGGGCGGCTAGCCTCTCACCACCGTGGCACTGGTTCGAGTCCCTGCTAGGGATATTTATGTGAGTAGAGTAGTGCGTTGACTCTCTCATTTGCCACGAGGGTTTTTCTCCGGGCACTCCGGTTTTC
Source organism: Pisaster brevispinus (assembly GCA_023634235.1). NCBI lineage: Eukaryota > Metazoa > Echinodermata > Asteroidea > Forcipulatida > Asteriidae > Pisaster > Pisaster brevispinus. The sequence continues at coordinate 32,183,346 of JAMKCF010000001.1, forward strand.
CTCCCTCCGGAGAAATCGAACACCTTCGACCTCTCTTCTCTGGCTGCGCTCTGTGGGTTGATGTGGCTGGCTGCCAAGGGTGCCCTTGCTTGCCACCGGCTCGACGACGCTGTAGCCGCGTCCCTCGCAATTCACTGCGAGTAAGGATGGCTAGCCTCTCAGTTAACTACCATTATCATAAAGAGGAAATATGGAGGCACGAAAGTTTAACATAGGATTAATAATCCACTGTAATCTTGTAAATTTTATGCTTTTTCCTCAAATTTACAGAATACCGACCGATGCAATAATGTAGCAGTAGACATTGAGAGAGTAAGACCACCAGCGCCCTCTACGACGGTTGGGATGCCGGTGATGTACCCACGAGATTCCGATGTCCTTCCTACGGCAATACTTATGACGTTTTGCTGCCCTGTGTGTGGATGCATGGCAATATCACAGGCGAGAAAGGTATGTATCCCGGATGTACAAAAGTCTTAAGAGCTGTGATAGTATAGCTCAAGCAGTACAGAACAACCACAGCAGTAAACTTGGGTACAGGCATGTATACAACTCTTTTCGGAGAAGTGTTGGTTTTGAGGAGAGTGTGGTCTCGACGTTTCGAACAGAATCGTCTTCAGGAGAAGAGTATAGCTTTTTCTTCTTTTTTTCCTTTTCTTCTCATTTTTTAATTGCAAGACAAAAAAACAACAACTCCAAAAAACAAGAATACTGAAGGACAAACGAAACAAAAGAACAACTGAAGACGAGAGCCTATTTACATACAGTTGTTTCTTGTCTTATCAGACGCTAGTCTCGCATGACAACATATCCACCTGGAAGATCTCAAAATCTCATACGATTCTTTATATCTTGCAAGTTAAATGTTCTCCCTATCTCTCTCAATCAACAACAATACTTAGAGTTCAAATTTTAAGTGAATTGTGAATCATACGGGACCTGCAGAAGGGTGTAGAGTTATCACAATTTATGTTGGCTAATATCCACAAGACACCTCAAAAAATATTCCATGATGTGTTTTTTTTGGCGAATAGACTTCTCCACAGTTGGTCTTCCCACCCTCACGATACCCCCAGTCCAACTTGTGGAGGAAGTTTGAGGGGAAAGTATTGCAAAAAGACCAGGCAATTTGTTTTACAAGATGAACGTAACCACAGAGCTTGATATTTTTTTATCATCTACTAACTGGAAACTAGCTGAATTCAAGGGCTGGAGCCCTGGTGTTTCTGATCAGCAGAGTGTGGGTTCGAGTCCCGGTCGTGACACTTGTGTCCTTGAGCGCGATACTTGACCACTGTCTTGTCCTTCGGATGGGAAATTAAGCCGTAGGTCCCGTGTACTAGGAGTGCAAATAAAAGAACCTAGAACACTTATCGTGGAAGAGTAGAAGTTAACCCTGGTGTTTCTGGTTCACATAGCAAGCACCCTTGTTTACAGGTTTCCTCAGGCTTGCAAGCTACCGTGATTAAGTTCCTTTATGAGGCATCGTTGGTTTGATTACCACCAGAACTTCATAATAATAATAAAGTATTTAAAAACATGTTTTCCCCTCTTTTTCTTATAGGCGCGACGACTACGGGAGGCAGGGAAGTACACGTCATCAGCGCTGGCTTCGGGTGCTTCGTCCTGGTGGGCTTGGTCAGCCGCTCTGTCGGGCTGTTTCATCATCCTTGGGATGGCTCTATCCGCCATGGTCTTCATGCTCTTGAAACTGATTCAAACGTAGACGCTCTCGACTACCCGCGAGGTGGAGTTCACATAGAGGGCGCCCTTACAAAAGCACACTTGACCTTAGGAGGGATTAAGACAAGGAGTCTAACGGTCACTGTTAAGACACAAGAAGAGACAAAGCCACTATCTTTTTTAGTTGACGTCGAGGGCGGCCTTTTTTAAGCCTGAGTTTATGCTCCTTAGGTTACAGTTCTAAAACATTCATTAGCCGTCTCAGTGGCCTTCAAAAACGGAATTGACTTTGAATCAATGACTAGACACAAAGAAAACAATGCTAGTTAACTAAGCTGTTAAACTCGTACATTACTACTCTCATCAGCGATTGCAGATTAAGGTGGTGTAACTTGGTTTGGCCAGTACGACTAGATTGGTTAAGCCATAGTTATTTATCACCCCAAGAGAAAGTGTTAACGGGCGAAGTTATGATTTGACCGTTTTCGAAACTGAATTGGCTACGTTCAGACCACCATTGCAAATGCCCCTCCGACGTTGCATCAGATATGGCAACACGGCCGTAGGAACACATGAAGTTTGAGCGTAGCCGCAATTGACCTTTTTGGTGGCACCTTGTCTCTTGTTTTAAACCATGTTGATTTAGCTGCCCATGCACGTGAGCATAAACCACTTCACAGCCACACCGCAGGAATAGCATTAGACTGGTCCACATCCGTAACGATAAAGACAGGCACTGGTCC
>JAMKCF010000001.1:32190771-32198271 GCA_023634235.1 Pisaster brevispinus
GCGGTTGCATATCCAATGAAATCGTCTTCTATCACAATTCACAGTGCTCGATACATCTCTGTAGAGCTATAACATCCATTTTTGTTTTCTTCTACGGGTAGATTGTGCCTTTTGCGTATGTCCTAATGCCGTCTGTTTGTATATCATATACTTCTTGTGAAAATCTTGTTTAAAAAAAATATTATTTATTAAAGATTTGGTGGAGAACGCAGTCGGGGTCAATGTGGACGAACAACCGCCACCGTACAATGTAAGGAGATTATGACGAATGAGACTCAAATGCACTAAGATCATCGCAACAAATCTGCATTCATTACTGCAGTGAAAACATCTCCACATTCCATAATTTTCAGGTTCAGAATAGAGGAAGCCATTTCCGGGTCAAGCTGATCCATTTCCGGGTCAAGCTGATCCATTTTCGGGTCAAGCTGATGATCCATTTCCGTTTGACCATTTCTGAGCTACTTTGACAAATAATTAGTCCAAGTCATTCTGACCCAGAAATTGCCCATGCCCAACGAGAACCAGATCCGGGACATTTCTGACCCCGAAGTTTTTTTAGAGTCCAAGGTCAACTTTGCAATGTACTTGTTTTCCCCAATAGGTAGAGTCCTTATGAAAGTCACGAGAAAAAAAATTGCAATTCTCTAAACTCAAATTAAAATATCGTAAATGATATTTTAGTTAAGTTCCTTTCCAGCTCGAAATTTGTCAGCATCCAAAAAATAACCAATGGGGTCACTTTTCACTGGGTCTTTACATTTTTTTACAGGGATTTCTTTTGGCTCATTCCTGACTTTCCATGATAAAGTTCAATCAGAACGGTGTTGTAGTTGACCTTTTGACTGACGGAACATTTTCTCTTGGAATTTCAGACCAATGTTTTGTTTTGTAGTCCATAAACGTCATATTATTTCAATGTTGGCTCTCGAAGAGTATCAAATACAAAGGATTTTTACACCATTTTATTTAGTTGCAGAATCATATAGGGATTCTGTCCAGTTAAAAATGAGCAAACCACAAAACTGCTTTCGACATTCGCGCCCCTCTCTTTGTTCTCTTGTCGAGATTTAGAAGTCATCATGAAAAAAAAAACCTCTAAAGAATGTAATTGGTAAAACTAATAAACGGAAAAAAATGTTGGTTTAAACCCTTTAAAAATACTTATGGTTACATAGGAAAGGGAATTGGTATAGGATATTGTTAATAAAACAAACGGAGCATTTCTTGTTGATTTAAAAACAGTTTTTAAGACAAATAAGACGGTCTAAAAGGGACTGATTTTAAAAGCAACACCACTGCCAACTTTTGTTAGTAGTCAGTATTTTGTCCACAAACAAACAACGTGTATTTTTCAAACTTTTTACTTTTTAAAAGCTTGCTCCGCCTCCTACAGACCAACAGGACCAGCAACTGGCACCCGGTTTTTCACACCAGGTAAATATCACTAACTTCAGAAGGTGTTGTCTCGTTTGACTTTGGCCGCATTGTCTGTACCGGTCACTTCTAATCTGAACACAAATCTCTAACCATTACCCTAAAACATTTATCGGTTCATATTTGACCCATATTCCGGGTACTAGAGGGCGTGACCTTTACCCGGGCCAGGCTGACCTTGAAGCAGCCCGAACACCTGACGTCACACTTCGAGGCTCGTGAATAACGCCAGATACCAGCCAGGCCGGATGTTGCCAAACCTACCTTCGACCTAGCATTCATTTCACACGGACACTCGCAGAACAAAACAACGCTACGTGATGTATCCTATGAAATCATTGGGCCTTAAGACCAGTACCTGTCTTTATCCTTGCGGATAAAGACAGGGGACCAGTCTAACCTTGTAGGGGTTTAAAAACTTTGGATTTGGCGTCAGTTTGACCAATTTCTGGGTCATTTGGGCACAGGTTCCGGGTCTAAAAACATGTAGCACGTATTGCTGCTTTACAATAAACATTCATTATTTACTACCCCAACAGAAATGATACCGTTGGAAAGAGCAACATATTTCTTAAAATGTGCAATAGATCATGCCATGTTTCCCATAATCATATCACTAGAAATGAGAGTATAAAAAAACACTAAATTTTTGTTCATCTACGGATTTTCGCGTAGTTTGGCGCCAGCGTTTGTGTGTTCTACGGGAAACCGTAGTTACGCACATTACAGTTCTAAGCTGGGGAAACCGTAACTGGCGTTTGCAGTAGGTTTTGCTCAATGTTTGTCTATCCGACAACGAATTTACTCATCTCGTGTACGACTCATCTATTAATTGAAAAAATAGTATCTATTTCAAAATAAAAAGTACATCGGTATCTGCAAGGGAACGGGTAATAGTAAATGTCACACTTTAGGGCCATGTCACACGGGGCAACTTACAGGCAACCAGTTCCAGGCAATCTCTAAAAAGAAAAGGCATTCACACTCAAATGTTCACACATTTTTCTTAGGGATTGTATAAGAGATTGCTACCAAAGTGGTCCTGTACTAGCGTACACTGTGGTTGGTTGCCTCCAAGTTGCCTTGTGTGACAAGGCCCTTAGGGTTCACAAAACCCGCCAGTAGCCAGGTCGCCCGTTAACAATTTAAAGGATCGCTTTTGTTTGTGTGTTTTTTTTCCCCAGCCAAATGTAGGAGTCATGCACCCTGGCCAATTTTCCGGTAACCCACAGATTGCAACTGTGCAAGCAGTAACAGTAAGTTTTCCATTTCCTTACGCTCTATTGGGTCGGAACTTAAACCACCAGCAGCTAGCAAATAGTACAAGGGAAAACAAACAAACAAACAAAAACCCCAACAAACACCCCAACACCCCAACAAACAAACAAACAAACAAACACCCCAAACAAACAAACACCCCAACAGACAAACAAACAAATAACAAAGTTATAGTGCAGTGTGTTAAATCGGTTTTGTTGTAATGCTGTAACGGTGTTTTGCTTTTTATGCAATTTAGGCACAACCGACAACAGTAGAAGTCTTTGCCACCGAGGAATGTTTTGCAGAGTGTGTTCGTTTCTGTTGGTGTCGACCTATCGGCTGGATGGCAAAGGGAGAGATTGCACGGGTAAGTTATTTCCAGAGAAATGTGGAAAAAAAGTCCGTAATATTCTGGTATTCTAATACGTTTGTGTTTCGTAAACAATAACTATCCTGTACGTACATGTGTTAATCGTGTACGTATATGCCATTTATTGTGTACGTACATGGCATTTATCATGTACGTATGTTTGGGTATCGTGTACGTACGTGATATTAATTGTGTACGTACTTGATATTGATTGTGTACGTACATGACATTTATTGTGTACGTACGTGATATGTATCGTGTACGTATACGATATTTATTGTGTACGTACATGATAGTTATCGCGTACGTACATTATATCATCGTGCACGTACATGATAATTTTCGTGGACGTACACGATTGTAAACGTACACGATTGCCCAAGTTTGATGATTTTGTTGTTGTTGATGTACAACTCTCATCAAGTTGAACCACATAATCTAAGAGGCAGGGTGTCATGCAGTTCACAGGGTTGTGTTTTTTTAATATGCTGAAGAAAAATCTTGATTATACCCAGCGTACAAAATCTGCCATGGCTCAGAGTGAGTGTGAAGCCCACACGGATCCCAACCCTATGATAAAGTGGAACCATTCCATCCGTCTGTTTATTGGAACCGGCAGTCCACCGAATGTCTGCCAAGCCTCTGAGAAATGTTGCACTTTTTCAACAAATTGTTGAATTTGGTACTAGGAAACCATCTTTAAACTCTCTTTGGTCTTGCATTCTTCCTGCAGGCCCGAGCTTTGTACATAGCAGGGGACTATGAGGGCGCACGGGCTGCGGCAAGGTGCGCCAACGCATGGAGTGTGGCTGGTATGATATCGGGTATCATCTTATGTGTTGCCGTTGGGGTCAGTCTTTATTTCATCTTCACCAATATTGACTTCTATTAGCCAGTCAAATCAATGCAATGAAACCGAGGCTGAAAGGGGAAATGGTGTACTCGAATTGTGTTACACAGTGGCGTACTAGTGCTTATACTTTCATGGGGGAGGGGGGTATTTTGACTGATCGCATATCTCAATTAGTTTCTTAATTTTATATTTTGTCGGCAACAGTGCAACACTGTTTGAATGAGATGTGACCTGCGGAACTGGTCTAAAAGTGCAAAAATTACCACTTCAAATGCATGGAATTTTAGCGTCACAGTAGGCCTATATGTGATGTATTATTATTATGTTTCTGTTGATGTGGAATCAGAATTGCATGCACTCAACTCGTACTCAACCAACTCGTACTCAACCAACTCGTACTCTGACTAGCTTGTACTCAACGTACTCGGATACTCTGACCAACTCTTACCAATAAAAACACATATCAGGAAGTTTTTTGGAATACGAATTGACCAAATTAAGTACGGTTGGTCGGAGTACGAGTTGACCAAAATAAGTACGAGTTGGTTGGAGTTGTATACGAGTTGACCAAAATGAGCACGGAAACAGGTACTATAAGTATTGTAATTGTTTAATAATGTATATCAAGTAATAAACCACAAACCCAAACTGTATAATAATGCTTGATCTTTTACGCAAATGAAAAACGTTCGCGTAATGAAAGTCTATCAGTATTTTCATTACATATATTTTTTAGAATGATGAATGAATTTAAAAAAGATTGGTGTCACATCCATGATAGCATATAACACATGTTGCTTTATGGTAAGAAGGTATAAGTAGCATTGTTATTTGTAAAGTAAATTCATGTATAAAATTATAACATTGACTTAAAGAGATACCATTGACCAGGTTCCGTGTGTGCAGTTACAATAATGACCAATCGTGAATTCTGAAAGACTCATAGATTATTGATTGTTTTCGACTTAGAATTTTGAACTACGCGAGGTGGTCAGTTTGGGCGTGATCCATGGCTGCAAGACACTTGTTTATACGGTTGAATGGTTTCTGACTGCGGTCAAAATAAGAAATATTGACAAACTAGGGAGATGTAGACAGCTACTGGACAGCTCAGTTATTATAGAGCACCGACCAGAACTTTAAGGACGCTGGCTCAAATCCCATCACTGTAGTCAATTTTCTTCGTTCACCCAACGATTGACGTATTATTAACTAGGCCTACCCAGTCAGTATCCTTTGTAATTTATTACTCTATTATTACATAACATTATAATTTTATATATAATTGCAATTTTAATAATGAGTTTGTCAGTTGTCTCATGATATTTTAAGGTTGGTAGTTTTGTATTATTAATAAAGCTTGCGATAAAAATCTCAAAAATAATCTCTGAGCATTACTTTACTTCTTAATACGGTTCAACAAACTCACGTGAGTTTTAAAGATACCAATAACACTATAATGGAGATTTTAAGCCAAAATCTGAGAAAAGTTAAAATCTGCGAACATTTTTGGGGAGGTGTGCCACATTAAATAGAGGAACAATCGATCAAAAATTTAAAAGTGAACCCATAACCCTTTCCTTGATATCTTCCATACACACATAGCAATTAACGGGAGACTTTGGAACGCCAGGTGGCAGCAAACTTACCAGGAAAATTTCCATTGTTTACGTAGTTCTGAGCATGCCCACATTTCAAAGAACATGGTAAGTCTGCTGCCACCTAGAGTCTCCTAACGTCTCCTATCACGTTTTCTAATTATACACTAAAGCATGGGAGTGAAAGAGCTTCCACACACATTATGAAAGTTGTACAATTTTCTCTTATGTAATGCGCTTTTGAACACAATTATGGTGAACATTTGTAGTATTATTATTATCATTATCATTATTCATATTATTTATTTCTGGTAATGAAACAAAGATGCCCCATAAATTAGTTTAGGTCTAATCACTGTAGCTCTCAAATCTGCTAAAACCTAAAAAAAGGTTCTTGCTATGAGGACCAGAAACACTGGGGTTAACCCCTACACTCTTCCCCGATAAGTATTCTGGGTTCTTTAATTAATATGTCTGGTACTGAAACCAAGGATGCCTCATAAGTGAGCCTAATCACTGTAGCTGGCAAGCCTGAGGAAACCTGTAAACAAGGGTGTTTGCTAAATGTGAACCAGAAACACTGGGGTTAACCCCTACTCTTGCATATGATAAGTGTTCTGGGTTCTATTACGTGCACACAATCGTAGCCTCACTGGACCTACAGATTCATGTCCCGTCCGAAGGACAACGCAATTCTGGTAATAAAAGTATTTTTCCTTACGGACTGGAACCCGAACCCACACTCTTCTCACCGGAAACACCAGAGTTTAGGTGCTCTCTAACCGCTCGGCCACGACACACGCCACAATTATTGCTACTAGTAACAGTTTTTGGTACTTGACGTCAAGATCTTGTAAATGGCGACTGTTTTGTTTTCAGTACAAACACTCCATCACTCAAGTGCGCCAAGACCCAGAAACACGCGAACCCGACGAACGGAACTGTCAACAAAGACGCGAAATTATCATTGAGCAAATTCATGCTTGGTGTACGCCAACCGTCTATCAATATCGCCTTAGCATATTTAGTCACTTTGATTGCGCGAACTCGTGAACCCATCCTAGTAATTATTAACAAAATATTAACGACAATAACGCGTTACTCACTTTCATGTGGAAGGCTTCTATGTTTGGTTTCAGCCCAAAACACTCGAATAAAGTACGGCTGCCCTAGAAAATCTGACCGTTTTAAAGGGGCGGCTTTTCTTGCTCTGAGCAATTTGTAACACAAATTCATAACCGTGTGATAAAAATGCACTTAGTTTGTTAAAATTTATTATACTTTTCCCACTGCCGGACAAGATTTTCATTTTAGAGAAAAAGAAAGAATGGCACGTCCAATTATCGGATCCACATTATAATACCGTCCAGATCTCACTTTTCAATATCCATTATATCCCACTTCACCTGTATTTAGTTCAATATCCACTTATCTTATTATTAAATTTTAGCGTGATATAATGTATATTAAGGTTTATTTGCTTTAATATTTGATTTGTGTTATTTTCTTACGTACTGATTGTCATCTTGAATGGGCAATGTACTTTCCCAACGAGAATGCAGCGGCGTAACTAAGGTAATTTTTATGGGGGCTACAAGGGGGGGGGGCACCTTCAAATATCTGTGTTGAATGCTGCAGTTTTTGCATAATGAGAAAAACAGTAAATGAGCTTGTTAATTAGCTCTGGAGCCCAAAATCAGATGATGGAAAACAGTGCATACGTTTAAGGTTTGGGGTGTTTTTTATGTGTGTTCCCCGCACTATTTTCCTTGCGAGTTTCCTTGAAATTAAAGATACCAAGTTCCTTTAAAATTAAATGCATTAGTTATTGTTCAAACACGCTGTCACCATGGGCACGTTACCACCTACTCCTGGGGCTGAAACAGGATTATCCCGTTCACAGAGTCCGTAAGGATATAGGCATGGGTATCATCAACTAAGAGCCTGGCTGGTAGAGCAGAATGCACTACCTTCCCAACTGC